>JANAVB010008798.1:16555667-16735667 GCA_029216955.1 Iris pallida
GCAACAGAAGCTATAGGTTGATATACAAAAGGGTAGCATATTAGGTAGATAGTCATGAGTAAGGGCTATTACCACAAGAGGGTATGCAAACACAAGGGAATTCTGGAATACATATATCATTAAAGATATGAGACATGACTAGATACTTGTGTGTGTAAAGACCCACATCAGGTCCAAGTGTAGAGAATTTAGTACTTAGTAAATTGTGAAGGTAAAACATGAAGCTACGTAGGCACCTGGGTACTGTGTTGGGCAGTCCACATCAGGACAGTACATATAGGAAGTGTTGCGACAGCAATATCTCATATGGTTATGGAGATTACTTTATTAGCACTTGGAGGATAGGCTATTGGCAATAGGTAGGATTGGGTATGAGTAAGGGCTGAGGACTATACTAGTAGGGGCAGTGAAGGCAGTGAACCAAACTGTAGTCTATAGAATCTAAACCATGGGGTTAGGTAATGGATAGAAGACTAATTTTAAGTAGATTATAAATTTGATTCCAATTGTATATTGACATGGTAATCATTAAACAGTCTACTTGGACATGGGGTAGGTATCAGCTTAGGACCACAGACATGTATACCTTACCGAAACTTTACAGTATTTACATGTTTCCCTTTCCTATTATGTTTTTTTTTATATTGTACTTGGTTATCATCTAATGCTTCAATTATTTTATAGATTTACATGCACGTATAGGATATTATTTCTTTTCCTTGCTTATTTATTGGTCTTCTTCATGTATACCGTGTTTGTGATTGAGTTGTCAGCCATGTTCCTTGACATGACTTGATTGATTGATTGACTTGACTTGTGATAGTCTATGGATTGGGAGTATCTTTATGTGCTATAGTTTATAGAATTTTACTTGACCTTGTATTCCTTTAGGAGAGGAGATTGACACTAGGATTGGCTATTCTCGATTGGGAGTATCTTGCATTGTACTACAATTGAGACATACTATAGATTGGAAGTATCTTGCATTGTACTACAATCTATAGGAGTTATTTGATTGATTGATAGCCAAGTCTAGTATTACATTTCCATATGACATGTCGTTCTTAGATGTTCTTCTTGCACTGTTCTTATCTTCCATACCTGTTACTGTCATATTAGTAGGCATATTTTTATGTATCTTCCTAGTCCTCTGAGGACATGATGATCTCTTCAGGTTTAGCCGAGGTTGATCCAGGTGCATACGAGCAGGTATATGAGCCGCGTCACAGTACTACTGCAGCTGATGATGTCTTTGAGCTTAGCAGTTTGGAGTCAGTTATTTTATTTTTATGTCTCTGTTTTATTTTTGCCTACTGGTAGTAGTGGATTTGTGTTCACCAGATGTAACTTGGATGCTTAGTAAACTTGATACTTTATTTTATATTATTATTCATTATTCAGTCTCATTTGAGTTAGTTATATTCTCTGATTTCTGGATGAGATATAAATTGCCTCGAATGTTCTAAATTCCTATGACTTGTGTATACTAGATAGTGTTCTAACGCCGACACTGTGGCATAAGCTAGACTTTGACACAGATTCGTATCCGAAAAGCGGGTGTGGGTTATGACAGTGTCTTTAGTAGAAGAACGTGTACTTACACCTTTTGATACATCACCTATGACGAGTGTCTCTGGATGGTTGACAAGAATTTATATTTGGTAGACTTTCCAGATGACTCTCTTTGGTAGCAGTATCTTCAGATGTCTTGAATTTATTCTGTGCATCTTCATCATCATTGTCGCTTGATCTGTAACTATTGAGCTCATCAAAAGGTAACATTAATAGATTCTTTAACAATCATAGATCTTTTATTAAAAACTCTATATCCCTTACTCTGAGCAGCATATCCGAGAAATATCCATTCATCTGCTTTAGATTCGAACTTATCCAAGTTATCCTTGGTGTTCAGGATAAAACAGTAACATCCAAAAACTTTAAAATATAAAATATGTGGAATCCTTCCAAACCACAGCTCATATGGTATTTTCTTCGAGATAGGTCGAATCAACACCCTATTTAAAATATGACAGGCTGTACTAACAGATTCTGCCCAAAAATATTTAGGAAGATGATGCTGATTCAGCATGACTCTAGCAATCTCGCTTAGAGTTCGATTCTTCCGCCCCACAACACCATTTTGTTAGGGGATTCTAGGATAAGAAAATTCGTGGTAGTATCCACTATCATCATAAAACGTTTTGAAATCATCATTTATGAATTGCCACCATGATCACTTCGGATTCGAGTAATCATGAAGCCTTTTTCGTTTTGTACCTTTTACAAAATATTTGAAATTCAAAATAGCATCACTTTTATTTGGTAAAAGAAAACCTATGTATAACGAGAGAAATTATCAACAATTACAAGTACAGAGTTTACCGCCAAGATTAGCGACTCTATTAGGACCAAATAAATCCATGTGAATTAACTGCAAGGGTCTACAAGTACTTACTGCATTGATGGATTTAAAACTTGACCTAGTTGCTTTGTTCTTTTCACAATCAGCATATACCATGTCTCTTCAATGTAATTTTTCACCAATTTTTTGTACATAGTTGAGATAGTATCCATATTGGTCATCCTAGCTCATGTGTATAGCCAACTTTCATCTTGATTTGCTATCAGGCACATTCCTGCATTGCTAGTAATCTCTAAAAAGAAAACATAAATGTTGTCTTCCTAATCCCTTCATATACGGGATTACCAGATGACAAATCATATATAGAACATTTGTCTTTTACAAAGTTGATGCCATAACCATTATCCGCCAAGTGACTTATACTCAGTAGGTTATGTTTCAACTCCGTAACTAGACAAACGTCTTTTATTACTCGGTAGGGAGTCATACCAAAAGTGTCGTTACCAATAATATTACCTCTCAAGTTATTGTCGAAGGAAACGTATCCTTCTTTCTTGATCGATTGCGTAGCGAACAAGGATGCATTACCAGTCATGTGCCACGAACATCCGCTATCGAGGATCCACTTACTTCTAGCATGAGAGGGTTAAGGGTCCAACTATAAAAGAGTAGATGAATCCTTTGGTACCCATTTTTTGAAGGTCCTTTCAGATTAGTCTTAGGAATCCAAACAAATGTTTGATTGTCAACAAGTTTCCTTGCTGGACAATACTGTGATATGTTCCCATGAATACCACAGTACGTGCAAGTAAGTTTTAAAAATGTGCTCTTCATTTCTGTGTTGACATGCTTTTGTGTCTTCTTTGGAAACCTATATGTAAAAGCATAATTGTGATTGGCATATTGCTTACATGCTTTCTGTGGTTGTCCTCTTTGTTATGCGTAGAATTAGGACTAACCTTAGGTGTGTAACAGCGATGGCCTGTTTGCCTAACTTGATTTCTAACTTTTTAGAAATCACACAAGACTCTTCATATTTGGCAGTCATATCAATGAGTCTTTCTCTGTGACTAAGTGTCGCTTCTTCTCTATGTCATAAAGCTCTTGCATTTTGATACAGTCTATTTCCTTCTTTTCGATGGTGAGGATAGCCTCATGATAGTCTACTTTGAGCTTGGCTATATCATTCGTGTTACCAATAGCAGATGTCTCTTTAATGTCTTCAAGAAGATTAGACAATATTGCTACTTCGGTTGTGCATGCCTTAACCTCTTTGCGAGATTGCTTGTACTTGTTTAACACATTTCTATGTTCATTAAGTAGTTCGCTAAAGGTTGTCTCTAATTCATCGAAAGTAAAGTCATCATACAGAGGGTTAGAAGATACCTTATCAAATGCCAAAAGACATACATTGGTAGTGCTGCAGGGTCTGTCCTCTTCCTCTGACTCACTGGCCTCACTCTCATGTCAGATGCTTGTGTTTGCATACTTTTGACCTGTTGTAGCTTTTGCTTGATCTTGATCTATCATATGGACTGTTTTTCTTTGACAATGGACAGTCCTTCTTGATATACCCTGACTTCTTGCATCCGAAGCATATGGTTTCTTCTTCATTGCTTTTGTGGACGTCTTTTCTTTCGGTTTGATCTCTCAAACTTCAAGAATTTTTTGAAGTTCTTTACTAGTAGGGCTTGCTCATCACCACTGGATGATTCTTCGTCAGAGTCATTATATGCAACTCTTTTGGCTTGTGCTTTGAAGGCGATAAATTTTTCCTTAGGAGTAACTTCTTCAAATCCTTGTAGGTCTAACTCATGGGTCATGAGCTTGCCCATAAGTGTCTCCAGAGTCATTATGGTGAGATCGTTTCCTTCAATGATTGTAGTTGCCTTTGGGTTCCAATTCTTGGTTAGAGCCCGTTTTGTCAAATGCACAGAATAGTGCATTGATGGCACGTACATCTAGACTAGCCTTTGTCTTTTCTTAGTGTGTATTTGTCGTGTGGCTTGTCTACAAGTACACCCTCAACCACTATTTTATGTAGTTTTTTATAACTGTCTATCACTATAGACCAAAGATCAAAGTCAAGAGACTTTAGAAAGAAACTCATTCGTATTTTCCAATAAGTGTAGTTCGTTCCATCAAATAGTGGAGGTCTATTTGTGGATTGCCCTTCACCGTTGAATATTGGTTTCACGACTGTCATATATACTCTCTAGAGTGTTATATTAGAATATAACCTGCTCTGATACCAATTGTAAGACCGTTGAGCACCTCTAGGGGAGGTGAATAGAGTGTATGCGTGTGTAGTAGTGTCACGACCCGCACCCACTGTGAGGGTACGAGTACGTAACAGCGCCCAGCCTACGCCGCAGTGTCGGCGGTAGAACGCTGTTCTAAGTCTCTAACTAACCATCAACTCATGCAGTATATAATGTACTCATCATGTTCAACTCCGAACGGAGGACAAGTATAAGATATGGTGTAACTCAATCACAGTCTAAGCACGATAAGATAACACCGAAATATAACTAAGAAATTGAAGACAACAATAACTAATGAAATAATAACAACAAACTCAAACAATCTCAAATACATCTCAAGTCTCAATTCTCTATATACAACTCCAGTTCTAAACATGAAAACTAAAACAAGACAAACTAGCTAAACTCCTGATCACCTGAGTGTCGGGGCCATAGGTAGCTAAGCCATCTCCTGGTCTGTAACATGTAGGGCATGTGTCCTCAGGGCAATCATCAGTAAAATTTTCAACAGGTCCAGTCAGGACAGGAACGAGCACATCTCATCTAGAAAACCCAAGTAAATGACAGAGAACTATAAAGCAGTTATAGACAGTTGTATTGATAAAAATGGCAGTTATATTCAGGTGATGGTAAGAAAGACAGATAAAGTGCAAGGAAAGAAATAACTAAACAAGAGAAGAATCATAGCAATGAAGACTGTAAAAATAGAACTAGCTGAACCAGGGTAATAATATAAAGTCCAGACAGCAATGTAGACAAGTGTAACTCCAATGTAAGCCAGTATAGATGAATATAATACAAGATGATCCAGTAAGGGACGATTCCAGTTATAGTGATCAATGATTCCAGGGTGAGTCCAGCCTATACTCTAGCAGTGTGTTTTAAAATACCGAGATCGACATGTAAACTATGGGTAATCCGGCACATCACACACCTGGCCGGGTGTGAGATGGCTATCATTCCAGTATAATTCCAGTAAAAGGGTGATTCCAGAAATGGGGTATGTCTACATGTCTTACTCTAGTATTTCCCCTCCCAGCAAGTGAATCCAGAATTCGACACAATGATTCAAGATGAGTCCAGCCAAAATATAATGATACCAGTAAATGATTCCAGTAAATGATTCCAGTAGGTGATTCCAGTAATAGAAGCCAGGAATGATGATACCAGTAATAGAGGCCAGAAAATAAATGTGTGTCGTATACATGAATCCAGAATATCCATACATGTTGTAACAGAGAATCGCATACAACTAACTAGAACTGAAGTACAGTAATTGACAAGTAAATGAGAGAACTATCAGAGAATGTACTCGCCTGCTACTCTGAAAAGAGTAGTATAATATCAGATGTCTGCACCGGAGTCACAAGGCCCTAAACAGAGCAGTACAGGTTAATATGTTTAAAACAAGGTAAATGATGTTTATGATGCAATCTACATGATTTCTAGACCAATCTAGGTCAAAGTCAACTCTATGTCAAACCTGGTCAACTGTCTAGGTCAAACTAGGTCAAGGTCAAACTAGGTCAACTCTGGGTCAACTCAAGTCAACATCTAGTCAATCCTGAACCATTTGGGTCAAACCTTGGTCAATTCTAGGGTTTGGTCAACTGTTGAGTCAAACCAAGGTTAACTAGGCTATTGGGTTTACATCAATCTAGTCAACCCTACATTAGGGCTAAACTCAATCCTAATCAATAACATCTAAGGTATCCATATATTCTAAGAATTCTGAACCTATAACTCACAATATGAGAACTCTCAACAACACTCACATTATTCCTCACTCTCTCAATCCCATGTGGCCAATGGCCCATGCCCTCTCCTAGACACACAATCACATGTGTATGCATGCCTTATACACATATGCCACATCATAGGAACCATAGGCTATATGTCATATATAGCCTATAGGCCATACATATATTTCACATATATTATATATATAATTTAATATAGGTAGCACACATAGATAAATATATATTACACAAGATAGAGTTTATACATATATGTATACATATAGAGTGCTAGAGAATACCTGTGCATGTGAGTGACAGGAAAAGTGTGTGTGGTGGTGGTACCTAAACCAAACTTATCTAAAACCAAAAAAACACCATGTACGAATACCCTTCCTATAGCAGTACAACCAATGTAAAGGAAATGAAAGTAAACTGAAAATGAGGAAAAAGGAAATCTGGAACGTAAATTAAATCTCATCTCAGTTGTGTGTGTGCTGGTGTGTAAATTGGTGTTTTAGTGTTAGACATGTGTGTGTACAAAGAGCTATGTGGGTGAAGGGTTAGAGTTGTGTGTCTAACAATGCACATACATATGTTCCAAGATTTCAGTCCCAGGTTAGGCAATCTTAGGCTTCATAGGTCCAGGAATGCAATGTCTGCAAATGTGAACCTATAGAAATGATGTGAAGAAAGGGGTCTGCACATGTGACATGGTGACATGGTGAAGGCAATACAAGGGAAATACAGAACAGTGCAAGGCAATAAAGTGTGTGTGGAATCAATGATGTTATAAGGTGTCATATTGCCATAGTTAAATGGAGTGTCAAAACGAACTGGAAAACAGGGAATAGGTTTGGCTAATCAGTGAATTGATTAGGGAATGTGTGTGGCAGTACAGTGTGTGCGTGTGCATATCATGTTTACATTACAACAAATATCTACCAATGCATATCTTGCACACATTCAAATACCTGAGTTATCTCAGAAAATGGCAGCTTATTAATTAAAACAAAATTCGAATCCTAACATCCCATTTATACCAATCCATAAAATCCCAACATCTCAGTTCAAATAGAAAACAGTGCCTGAATGTGTGTACCTATGTGTGTGTGCCACAGGAATTGAAGAGTGTATGCTGTGTCATATTAGGATTGTGTGTAGGTAACAATGTGATATCAGTGATTCAGATGTTGTGTCCATGTGGCTCAGGCTTTAGCTAAACAGTGTGAAGGTTAGGGGCTTCAGTTTAGGTGTGCACAACTCAGTGTCATGTGTGTGTGTTGACAGAAATTAGAAACTAATATCAGGAATTTGCAAATCAGTATAAGAACATGGTAACGACAGTTAGCTAACACAATGAATTGATTAACATGGCTAATTTAACATCAAATTTCAGATTAAAACTGTCAGTTATTAGTTTTCAGGAAATTTACCAATGACAGTTTCATAAACCATTCGAAGCCTAATTTTGAAAACCCAATCCAACATGTAAACATCCTAGCAGTAAACTAAAACTCATGCACATGAATTTAAACATGAAAATTTAAGCATCAATTCAGTTTAGAAAGGAAATCAAATGACAGTTCACATACTAAACTATCAGTTGACAGTGAGTAATATCATTCTACATCCCAAAACTAAATTTGAAACCCAAATTCTCAATCATGAACTATAAACTAACATTCCAGCAATCTAATACACATATATAGGAATTATCATGGAATTTAAAACATGGAAAAAATGCGTGAAAACACATTTGAAACTGTCTTTTAAAGCATGTATCGGAATATTTTCAAAAAAACCAATTTCACATTCGAATCATAATAAAATTTCAAATAAATGCTTCATAAACAGTCATACACATGTGTGGGTGTCACACAAGTTGTATCGTGTCCAAACACTGGACACGAACGTGTCCAAAATCGAGAAGGATACACCCAGGCACATCCACACTGTGCAGTGACGTGCTGTGAGTACGAGGCACCGTACACTCGACACAGGACACGTGAAACTTTGTGCTTGTGTCCGTGTGTTCGCCACACATAGGGCTACACATTGGACACAACACGAGGTGTCCAAGTGGCTCGTGTCAGGTGCACGAGACACGTATCAGTGGTCGAAACCAACGCATGCAGAATCAGTGTAAATCTAGTGCGCACGTGATTTCTTCGTGCACACATCGAGGTCCCATGAAACTTTATAGGTATCGTGTCAGTCATTAGGGGGACGTGTGCACAAAATTTCAGCTTACGAGAGCCTGTATCGTGTCCGTAGTGGCATCCGAGCAGCAGGGCACTGCACGGTGTCCTCGTGCACGCGTGTGTGTTCAAATATGGACACGAACGTGTCCAGAAATGTGTTCAGAAGGACACGAATGTGAAGTACACATATAGAGCAACAAATTCATATAATTAGTTTTACAAAAATCAAAAATAAAATCCTTAGAGGCATTTAATCAAATACCTACAAAATAATACGACACGTGTCCGATACGGGCACCAAACGGACACGAAATCCACCCAAATTTTAGGGACACCTAGGGGACTCCTAGATCTAGCCCTACATGCAAAGAAAACCGAAATTTAAATCAATTTAAAGGATTTTACCTATAGGTGCAAATTGTATGGAAAAGCTTCAAATGGGGGATTCCTCCTTGCTAGCCAATATCTCCAAATTGATTCAAACCTAAGATTTCTCACCATGAACATAAAGTAGGGATCAATTAGAACCCAATGCAAAAGATTTGAGCCAAAAAGGAATTGAAATGAGGAAGTTATGGATTGGGGAAGAAGGCTCTTACCTCTTTCTTCAAACCTGTAAAAATTTAATAAAAGAGGCAAGAACATGGAGGAGAATATTTATAGGGAAGGGGGAGCCCTAGTGGATGGTCATAAGTTGTAAAAATTAGGGTTAGGGTTTCCTAAATTGGCCCATGGGCTTAAGTTATGATTAATCAAGTCATGAAGTCATAAGCATTTCATGAAACCATAAACCATGACTTAAATTCACTAAACCAAAACCTCTTATTCTAAAATTAGTTTCTAATGACTAAAAGTAGGTTAACCTAAGTTAGACTAGGGTCACCATGGCTAGGGTTAGCTTCTAGGCTAGTTCACTAGGTCTCAACAAGTCAAGTCAACCTAGAATTCACCAATTTACTAAATCACCAAATAATTCAAATAAGTCAAAATAACCAAATTACCCCTAGGCTAAAAATGATAATCAAATCATCCTAATGACACGGTTAGGCTCTAGGTCATGCAGTCTCTAGGGTTTCACTAGTTGCACACCAAAATCACAAGTCATGACTTAAAACAGTTTTTAAATAGTTTAAAAATAATTAAAATCACCAAAAATCATAATGTGAAATAAATATCAATAAATAATAATTATAATTACAAAATTTCAAAAATACCCTCATCTGGAAAACTGGGTGTTACAATCCTACCCACTTATAAAAATTGTGTCCTCGAAATTAAGATGATCGCATCTTTCCTAGGTCAAACCCCCAATCAATCAAAGTCGAAGCAACACAATCCTACTGATCGTGATCCCATAGTCTCGAACAGGGTAGCTACACTATCTAGCAATCACAAGAAATATCCTGGCAGATACTAAGGGAAATCACACATGAAAGTGGGGAAAAAGAATAAGAAGGTCAAACCTGCTAATCCATTTCCTGCAACGTCAGCCTCCTCGGATGCCATCGCAAAAGCTCCACCCCTCTAGCGCTGAGCTACAGGTGGCCTAGCTCCCTCAAAAGGAGGTGCAAAGGGACAGTCTACCATTCTATATAAAACTGGTAAAGACAACTAGGAATTTATTATGAAGGATTTCCCTTCCAAAGATGATCAAAATCGAAGGATTAAGGCACGAGTGTCAATAGCATTAAAATCCAATAATACAATATATAAAAAAAGATTTAGTCCCGACACGATCTAAGTTGACCAATTTCAGGATATATTAAAGTTTGGGCAAGATGGAGAACGATGCCATTAAGTACAATACGTGGTTCATAGGCGATGGAAATAATTCAAAGAGAGTTGCCAAAGCTGTCGTGGATGAGACTCTAGGACAAATTTAACTGTCTCCCTCCACATAGAATAATATATGAAAAGCGAACCAAAGTGCAATAGGTTGATTAGACCATCATGCACCGGTTCTGATTAGACAATATGTTAGTGGGTGCCAGTCCCCAATAAAATATGTCATGATCAAGCTTGAATAAGATAAGCTTACAAAACTGGTGCTAAATTAGCAACATAAGATAGACAAAATATAAGTAAGGATAACGATGAAGGAAGTTAATAGTCTAAGATTTTTTTTAAACATCAAGGAGTGAGGGTGAATCAAAACAAGAGGAAAAGGATTTTCAATTTGAAGTTCATAATGAGATTCTCAAGGGTCGTCCAGGAATCTCTCAAGTAGTCCTAACTGTGATTGAGTAACCTCTCCGGTAAGGCCTATCTCTCAGTCCTATCGCAGGCTCGCAGCAGTACAACTAAGTCGCCGTACTACCATGATATCGTACTAATGCGACTCTCGACCTGCATGGGCCACCACTAAAAACGTATCACGACCCGCACCCACTGTGAGGGTACGAGTACGTAACAGCGTCCAGCCTACGCCGTAGTGTCGATGATAGAACGCTGTTCTAAGTCTCTAACTAACCATCAACTCATACAGTATATAATGTACTCATCATGTTCAACTCCGAACGGAGGACAAGTATAAGATATGGTGTAAGTCAATCACCGTCTAAGCACGATAAGATAATACCGAAATATAACTAAGAAATTGAAGACAACAATAACTAATGAAATAATAACAACAAAATCAAACAATCTCAAATACATCTCAATTCTCAATTCTCTATATACAACTCCAGTTCTAAACATGAAAACTAAAACAAGACAAACTAGCTAAACTCCCGATCACTCCTGAGTGTCGGGGCCATAGGTAGCTAAGCTATCTCCTGGTCTGTAACATGTAGGGCATGTGTCCTCAGGGCAATCATCTGTAAAATTTTCAACAGGTCCAGTCAGGACAGGAACGAGTACATCTCATCTAGAAAACCCAAGTAAATGACAGAGAACTATAAAGCAGTTATAGACAGTTGTATTGATGAAAATGGCAATTTATATTCAGGTGATGGTAAGAAAGACAGATAGTGTGCAAGGAAAGAAATAACTAAATAAGAGAAGAATCATAGCAATGAAGACTGTAAAAATAGAACTAGCTGAACCAGGGTAATATGATATAAAATCCAGACAGCAATGTAGACAAGTGTAACTCCAATGTAAGTCCAGTACAAGATGAATCTAATACAAGATGAATCCAGTAAGGAACGATTCTAGTTATAGTGATCAATGATTCTAGGGTGAGTCCAGCCTATACTCTAGCAGTGTGTTTTAAAATATCGAGATCGACATGTAAACGGTTATGGGTAATCCGGCACATCACACACCTGGCCGGGTGTGAGATGGCTATCATTCCAGTATGATTCCAGCAAAAGGGGTAATTCCAGAAATAGGGTATGTCTACAAGTCTTACTCTAGTATTTCCCCTCCCAGCAAGTGAATCCAGAATTTGACACAATAATTCAAGATAAGTCCAACCCAAATATAATGATACCAGTAAATGATTCCAGTAAATGGTTCCAGTAGGTGATTCCAGTAATAGAAGCCAGGAATGATGATATAAGTAATAGAGGCCAGAAAATAAATGTGTGTCGTATACATGAATCCAGAATATCCATACGTGTTGTAACAGAGAATCGCATACAACTAACTAGAACTGAAGTACAGTAATTGACAAGTAAATGAGAGAACTATCAGAGAATGTACTCGCCTGCTACTCTAAAAAGAGTAGTATAATATCATATGTCTGCACCGGAGTCACAAGGCCCTAAACAGAGCAGTACAGGTTATAATGTGTTTAAAATAAGATAAATAATGTTTATAATACAATCTACATGATTTCTAGACCAATCTAGGTTAAAGTCAACTCTAAATCAAACCTGGTCAACTGACTAGGTCAAACTAGGTCAAGGTCAAACTAGGTCAACTCTGGGTCAACTCAAGTCAAAATCTAGTCAATCCTGAACCATTTGAGTCAAACCTTGGTCAATTCTAGGGTTTGGTCAACTGTTGAGTCAAACCAAGGTTAACTAGGCTATTGGGCTTACATCAATCTAGTCAACCCTACATTAGGGCTAAACTCAATCCTAATCAATACACATCTAAGTTATCCATATATTCTAAGAATTCTGAACCTATAACTCACAATATGAGAACTCTCAACAACACTCACATTATTCCTCACTCTCTCAATCCCATGTGGCCAATGGCCCATGCCCTCTCTTAGACACACAATCACATGTGTATGCATGCCTTATACACATGCTATTTCATAGGAACCATAGGCTATATGTCATATATAGCCTATAGGCCATACATATATTTCACATATATTATATATATAATTTAATATAGGCAGCACACATAGATAAATATATATTACACAAGATAGAGTTTATACATATATGTATACATATAGAGTGCTAGAGAATACCTGTGCATGTGAGTGACAGGAAAAGTGTGTGTGGTGGTGGTACCTAAACCAAACTTATCTAAAACCAAAAAAACACCATGTACGAATACCCTTCCTATAGCAGTACAACCAATGTAAAGGAAATGAAAGTAAACTGAAAATGAAGAAAAAGGAAATCTGGAACGTAAATTAAATCTCATCTCAGTTGTGTGTGTGCTGGTGTGTAAATTGGTGTTTTAGTGTTAGACATGTGTGTGTACAAAGAGCTATGTGGGTGAAAGGGTTAGAGTTGTGTGTCTAACAATGCACATACATATGTTCCAAGATTTCAGTCCCAGGTTAGGCAATCTTAGGCTTCATAGGTCCAGGAATGCAATGTCTGCAAATGTGAACCTATAGAAATGATGTGAAGAAAAGGGTCTGCACATGTGACATGGTGACATGGTGAAGGCAATACAAGGGAAATACAGAACAGTGCAAGGCAATAAAGTGTGTGTGGAATCAATGATGTTATAAGGTGTCATATTGCCATAGTTAAATGGAGTGTCAAAACGAACTGGAAAACAGGGAATAGGTTTGGCTAATCAGTGAATTGATTAGGGAATGTGTGTGGCAGTACAGTGTGTGCGTGTGCATATCATGTTTACATTACAACAAATATCTACCAATGCATATCTTGCACACATTCAAATACCTGAGTTATCTCAGGAAATGGCAGCTTATTAATTAAAACAAAATTCGAATCCTAACATCCCATTTATACCAATCCATAAAATCCCAACATCTCAGTTCAAATAGAAAACAGTGCCTGAATGTGTGTACCTATGTGTGTGTGCCACAGGAATTGAAGAGTGTATGCTGTGTCATATTAGGATTGTGTGTAGGTAACAATGTGATATCAGTGATTCAGATGTTGTGTCCATGTGGCTCAGGCTTTAGCTAAACAGTGTGAAGGTTAGGGGCTTCAGTTTAGGTGTGCACAACTCAGTGTCATGTGTGTGTGTTGACAGAAATTAGAAACTAATCTCAAGAATTTGCAAATCAGTATAAGAACATGGCAACAGCAGTTAGCTAACACAATGAATGGATTAACATGGCCAATTTAACATCAAATTTCAGATTAAAACTGTCAGTTATTAGTTTTCAGGAAATTTACAAATGACAGTTTTATAAACCATTCCAAGCCTAATTTCGAAAACCCAATCCAACATGTAAACATCATAGCAGTAACCTAAAACTCATGCACATGAATTTAAACATGAAAATTTAAGCGTCAATTCAGTTTAGAAAGGAAATCAAATGACAGTTCACATACTAAACTATCAGTTGACAGTGAGTAATATCATTCTACATCCCAAAACTAAATTTGAAACCCAAACTCTCAATCATGAACTATAAACTAACATTCCAGCAATCTAATACACATATATAGTAATTATTTTGGAATTTAAAACATGGAAAAAATGGTTGAAAACACATTTGAAACTGTCTTTTAAAGCATGTATCAGAATGTTTTCAAAAAAACAAATTTTACATTCGAATCACAATAAAACTTCAAATAAATGGTTCATAAACAATCATACACATGTGTGGGTGTCACACAAGTTGTATCGTGTCCAAACACTAGACACGAACGTGTCCAAAATCGAGAAGGATACACCCAGGCACATCCACACTGTGCAGTGTCGTGCTGTGAGTACGAGGCACCGTACACTCGACACAGGACACGTGAAACTTCGTACTTGTGTCTGTGTGTTCGCCACACATAGGGCTACACATTGGACACAACACGAGGTGTCCAAGTGGCTCGTGTCAGGTGCACGAGACACATATCAGTGGTCGAAACCAACGTGTGCAGAATTAGTGTAAATCCAGTACGCACGTGATTTCTTCGTACACACACAACGAGGTCCCATGAAACTTTATAAGTGTCGTGTCAGTCATTAGGGGGACGTGTCCACAAAATTTTAGCTCACGAGAGTCCGTGTCGTGTCCGCAGTGGCACCCGAGCAGCAGGACACTGCACGGTGTCCTCGTGCACGCGTGTGTGTTCAAATATGGACACGAATGTGTCCAGAAATTTGTTCAGAAGGAAACGAATGTGAAGTACACATATAGAGCAACAAATTCATATAATTTGTTTTACAAAAATCGAAAATAAAATCCTTAGAGGCATTTAATCAAACACCTACAAAACAATACGATACGTGTCCGATACGGGCACGAAACGGACACGAAATCCACCCAAATTTTAGGAACACCTAGGGGACTCCTAGATCTATCCCTACAAGCAAAGAAAACCGAAATTTAAATTAATTTAAAGGATTTTACCTATAGGTGCAAATTGTATGGAAAAGCTTCAAATGGGGGTTCCTCCTTGCTAGCCAATATCTCCAAATTGATTCAAACCTGAGATTTTTCTCCTTGAACATAAAGTAGGGATCAATTAGAACCCAATGCAAAAGATTTGAGCCCAAAAGAAATTGAAATGAGGAAGTTATGGATTGGGGAAGAAGGCTCTTACCTCTTTCTTCAAACTTGTAAAAATTTAATAAAAGAGGCAAGAACATGGAGGAGAATATTTATATAGAAGGGGGAGCCTTAGTGGCTGGTCATAAGTTGTAAAAATTAGGGTTAGGGTTTCCTAAATTGGCCCATGGGCTTAAGTTATGATTAATCAAATCATGAAGTCATAAGCCATTTCATGAAACCATAAACTATGACTTAAATTCACTAAACCAAAACCTCTCATTCTAAAATTAGTTTCTAATGACTAAAAATAGGTTAACCTACGTTAGACTAGGGTCACCATGGCTAGGGTTAGCTTCTAGACTAGTTTACTAGGTCTCAACAAGTCAAGCCAACCTAGAATTCACCAATTTACTGAATCATCAAATAATTCAAATAAGTCAAAATGACCAAATTACCCCTAGGCTAAAAATGATAATCAAATCATCCTAATGACACGGTTAGGCTCTAGGTCATGCAGTCTCTAAGGTTTCACTAGCTGCACACCAAAATCACAAGTCATGACTTAAAACAGTTTTTAAATAGTTTAAAAATAATTAAAATCACCAAAAATCATAATATGAAATAAATATCAATAAATAATAATTATAATTATAAAATTTCAAAAATACCCTCATCTGGAAAATTGGGTGTTACAAGTAGAAATAATCACCACTTTAAAAAATTAATAGATTATAAACTATGGCAGATATAAGAGACAATAAATTAGATGCAATAATCAAGAGATAGAAGATCAAACTCAGTTAACACCGCGATATATATTGGTTTCCCTCTGAGAGTATTAATCCAGTCGTGAGTACTCTTACCCACTGTTAATCCACTATTCATAAGCTAAATGAGTGCTTGCCATCTCTTTACAACACTATGCCTTGGTGACGAGCGCACGATCGACTTCAACAAACTTTAACACGAAAACTGAAAAGATTTCTGAATTGTGACCCCTTTACAACTCTTTGAACCAAAGACTCTAAATCGAACAGAATGTTACTGGCTTTGGGTAAGAGTGATATAGGCGAGATTTGAAAGCTTTAGAGCGATGAAAAATACTTAGGAAGAGATAGAGAGAAGCGTAAATGAGTGATTTAGAAATGTAAAAGTCCTTCTCTATTTATAGTGTTTTTTCTGACAGAACTCGGGCAGAATTCGGGCTGCGTCCGGATGTTATAATATCACATTCGAACGTTGCATACTGAATTGGGGGGAACAAAATTTCAAAATCCATAGGCCGAACTCGGTCCGAACTCAGACTGAACTCGGTCAGAGTTCTAACCGAATTCTGTTGAGTCAGAATGGGATTTTGCATTAGCCAAACAGCATAGGTTTAACTTCTTTTGGATATGTGGGGTTCATCTGCGATAGATTGGTAGATATGTAGGCTTTTTAGTTTTATGGACAGTGAAAGACCTAAGCTAGTAATATCCCGAACGATCTCACATTCTATATTTTCTAGACTCAATAAAAGTTTAAAATATATAAGAAAATATAAAATGACTCGATCTGGATTCCAATACAGTCTTGTTTGGATGACGATGCAATGTTCCTTGTAGATGTAGGATATAGACGTAGTATATTTTTTGGTATTAATTTCAGTAACCTGTAACACTTGTAGCAGTTTGTATATTTTGCGTATCGACTTAAGTTATCGTTGATTATCAAAATCAGGTGTGACCATTTAGCCAATGAGCCAATATAACCTTCTGCCATGGGGCACAGAAATATGCCCGATATGTAACGAGCTTGAACGACTGGAAGCAGAGCTGGAAGCTGCTTACGAGAAGTTCTCCATCTTCGAGGATGAAGTGTCACCATGACAAGAAGATGAATGCCGAGCTGCAGCGAACGTCCAGGCTAAGGCCGAGATTTTGAAGCATGTATTGGCGAACTGTGTGCCAATATTGCTTAGTAAATTATGTTCTCCTTTCCCTTTTAGTTTTTGTTCTGAATCAAACCCTTTTTCCTTTATGGAAAAAGAAATAAATTTTTTTTATCTTTTCTCTGTGCTTGTATGTGTTTGTTATAATTTTTTTATAAACCACCCTATCAGAGGTAATATGGACGTGGTAGGTTAGGGTACTTCCACTGGAGAATTTATGTGGACTTATCATCTTTGGCGCACCTATAATTAGGTGTGGATGGTAAGTTGAAACGATAGATACCATTAGAAGTATTATGGACGTGTTAGTGAAAATCGCTGGAGAAAAATGTTTACTCAGAGGTAATATGGACATGGAGAACATAGAATTGTAGTAGAGGTATCTTACTCAGAGGTTATCCTAACACGAAAAGGTAGAACTCTGGTAAGGATGTAGGAAACAATAAAGAGGTAATGTGGATGTGCGTTTGTTTTCTACTGGGGATTGATAAAGGAATATCCCAGGGCAACTGGGCTCTGAGGATGTACTTGTTTGGGGAGTAAATTTTACTGGGGAATAATAAAAATTGGGTAGTTCATACGTAATATGGACGTGAACTATAACCTTTGTCAGTGAAAACATCTCCGATCCAACTGGGGACTGCAAAATGAGACATTTTGGAGCGACTAGGCAACATTGCGTGGTTTACGTTTGATGGGGATAGGTTGAAGTGTAGAACATCGTACCCTTTTATCTTGCTCTACTAGAATAAGAAAGTACATGCTTAGACTAGACATAGTACTTCTTGAGGAACTTGCCGTTGATCAGCAATATTAACAAGTCTTCGTTAGGTTTCGCGAGCCGGTATGCACTATTAGAACACACCGATTCTACGACGAAGTGTAACCCCCTGTTTTCAAAATCTTGATTATTTTTAATTTTCCAAAATCCTAATTTTTTTATTATTTTGAGAATTATTATCATTGGTAATTATTTAGAAACATATTATTTTTGGAAAATTTTCTAATATTTTTAGAATTATTTATTCGGAAGTTATTTTATATTTTTGCCAAATGATGGGAATCTTCTAATTAGGAAATGGCAAAGTCATAAATATTAGGAAATTGGATGGCTTTATTAGTAATTTTTAGGAATCCATGTAGAATGGTTAACCACTAGGATTAGAAAGGGAACCTTCTAGAACTCCTTAATTAATCATGTGCATAAGTTAAGCACGTGCTAATTAATCCTAAACGAATATTCCTTGGATTCTAACATCCTCCTAGAATATTCCCTGGAATATTCCTAGAATATTCTTTCCTAACCCATGTGCTAGATTATTCTTTCTTAATCCTTTAAATCCTCCTAATTTTCTATTATTAATTATTCTAAAACCTAATTATAAACTCCAAGGCCCAAACCCGTTACTATTATCCCAAACCTATTTTCTCTTTATACCCAAACCCAAGCAGCCAACCTAAAATCAAGTACGTGTCTTGTGTCCAGTTCATTGTCCAACCTTGTTGTGTCCACTTCATCGTCCTCGTGTCCTGCTCAGGTTCGACCCCGACGTATCGGCATTTATTTCATTAATTCTTGTGTCCCTTTGATACATTCCACAACTATCTTGTGTCTGACATGACACAATTTTAGAACTGATCAAAATTCACAGAATATATTATGAACCCGGTGTCCTCGGGTCCGACCCCGAGGACACGACAAACCAAGCCATTCTCCTAGATCTCCAATGAACTCGCGATCTTCCCTGTAGTGCCCCGCTCCGCGAAGGTACTAGATAGACAGAAAGATCGGATTGCGGGCTCTGCAACAGAAGACGATTAATCTAGGTGAGTGGACGAAGTCTCATTTGCTGATTCGCTTACGCCTAATAAGAATTTGAGTTTTTTGATTGAATGCTTTGTTAATAACAAGATGGTAAATCATTGAGTATGCTTATATGAGATTTCACATGTTGCCATGCTAAGAACAAGAAAAGAAATAATCTACATGCTAATAAGAAGACTCGTTGCCTGCTAATAAGAACTGAATTGATTCTTGTCATGCTTGATACGATAAGAGAAGACAAATGAATCGAATTGAATGCTTGATCATTGCTTGCTGCTAAGTATTGCTTGAGAATTATAGACAGGTACAGACGGACTTGTACATGTTGACCTGAATAAAAGAAAGGCACGAATTGAACGTGTCGGATATCTGCAAAGGCATGAAAAGAATATGTCGTACATCTGATCACAAATCTGTCTCATCTGATAGAATCCTGCTAGAGTATGCATGTGGTCTAGGACAACTTGTTAACAAGGAAAATTTTGTCTCTCGGGTAGATCTGGGGGCGCCTGGACCACTCGGCCTAGGAGAGATTAGGGCCTCCATATGAAAATGGGAGTCGATCTGAGTCCTTAGCGACGAGCTGAACCCAAGAGAGTCACAGCGGCTAATCATGGGTTTCCCATGGACCATCATATAGATAGGTGTTGGTTGGTGCAGAGCTGAACCGGAGAGTCACAGCTGCCAATCGGTCTGCATGTGTCTATCATATGTTTTGCTAAGAGCTAACGATGCAGAGACGAACAGGGAATGACAATGTTGGTTTTATAATGTTTATGCTAATCCTTGTCTTGTGCAGGGGTGGACGGTCGGCTATGGTAAGATTCACTGAAAAGTGATACACATGTATTGCTTGAGTTTGCTATATAAATTGCTTGAAAAGATTAATCTGTTACTAAGAAGTTCTATGTTTCACTAAAGAAAAGATGTAATATCATGCTTGAAATCTGACCCTTAGAATGTCTTGAATCAAAGAAAAGATATGTTATCGTGCTTATACTTGTCCGTAAGAATTGCTTGATCAAAGAAATGAATATGCTCATGAAACACACTGCGCACTGTACATGAAATGAATAGTCATCATGCTAGAATTCAATAGTCCCTTGTATGCTTGAAATGATATGAACTGTGGCTTTTCAAAGATATTTTCAAAAGAGATGTAAACTGACTCTATATGCATGGAATAAACATAGGTAAAAAGTAGTAAGATCACATCATAAGAAACGTTTTCTTACTAAATGAACAGTGGTCGTTTCAGACAAATGTAGCTCTTTGTTCACAATCACCAGTATGCTGATATACTGACCCACCATCAGTCTGCATGCAGGTGCACTATGCATCGAAAAGGATAGTTCGAAGCGATAGACCGAGCCTCATCCTAAGGAGCCAGAAATCAGAAGAGATGCCAAGAGATGACATCTGTTACAAGAGTTGGTTTTATATATAAAGGGATGTAATGTATGGAAACGGGATCATTGTAATCTGTAAAGTTCTTAGAGAATGTAACATTGTATCAGAGAGAATCGAGAGCTTGTAATCTGTTCAAATGAAATCAATAAAGAGAATTGTTTTTTGTTACCATTGTATTTAATGCTTGTATTCTGAAATATGTCCGCTGCTGCTTCAATTATCTGCGATACGCTCCGCTGCGTATTGTCAACCTTGTCTATCTTGTCTTGTTCCTGGTCTTGGCCTTGTGCAAGCGCAACTTAGGCTTGCACGGCATCACGCCTTAGCGAGGATGAATGGTCCTTCAGAGTCCGAAGCGAGGACGAAAGGAATCTGCGGGATCGGGGCATGACAAAATGGTATCAGAGCAACACGATCCTCTGGCCAATTGTTGGTTCGATTGAATTCAAAGATGTTCTCCTGATCAAAATTCCTTTGCCTACTTGACATCAATAATGAGATGAACGTTCCATTCAATATGTACGTAAATATTTTATGATGTCGGCATATGTTTTATCGATTTGATTGATTGAGATTTGAAATGCTTGATTGAACAAGAGTTTTGATATAATCTGAATTATGATTTCATGGAATTGATGATGGCGAAGGATGAGGACTATCGCTGCTAAGGATATCGTAAGTTTTTCCTTAAGTTTCGAGGACGAAACTTCTTTTCGGTGGGTAATTATGTAGTGCCCCGCTCCGCGAAGGCACTAGATAGACAGAAAGATCGGATTGCTTGCTCTGCAACAGAAGACGATTAATCTTGGTGAGTGGATGAAGTCTCATTTGCTGATTCGCTTATGCCTAATAAGAATCTGAGTTTTTTGATTGAATGCTTTGTTAATAACAAGATGGTAAATCATTGAGTATGCTTATATGAGATTTCACATGTTGCCATGCTAAGAACAAGAAAAGAAATAATTTGCATGCTAATAAGAAGACTCGTTGCCTGCTAATAAGAACTGAATTGATTCTTGTCATGCTTGATACGATAAGAGAAGACAAATGAATCGAATTGAATGCTTGATCATTGCTTGCTGCTAAGTATTGCTTGAGAATTATAGACATGTACAGACGGACTTGTACATATTGACCTGAATAAAAGAAAGGCACGAATTGAACGTGTCATATATCTGCAAAGGCATGAAAAGAACATATCGTACATCTGATCACAAATCTGTCTCATCTGATAGAATCCTGTCAGAGCATGCATGTGGTCTAGGACAACTTGTTAACAAGAAAAATTTGTCTCTCGGGTGGATCTGGGGGCGCCTGGACCACTCGGCCTAAGAGAGATTAGGGCCTCCATGTGAAAATAGGAGTCGATCTGAGTCCTTAGTGACGAGCTGAACCCAAGAGAGTCACAGCGGCTAATCATAGGTTTTCTATGGACCATCATATAGATAGGTGTTGGTTGGTGCAGAGCTGAACCGGAGAGTCACAGCTGCCAATCGGTCTGCATGTGTCTATCAAATGTTTTGCTAAGAGCTAATGATGCAGAGACGAATAGGGAATAACAATGTTGGTTTTATAATGTTTATGCTAATCCTTGTCTTGTGCAGGGGTGGACGGTCGGTTATGGTAAGAATCACTGAAAAGTGATACACATGTATTGCTTGAGTTTGCTATATGAATTGCTTGAAAAGATTAATCTGTTACCAAGAAGTGTTATGTTCTACTAAAGAAAAGATGTAATATCATGCTTGAAATCTGACCCTTAGAATGTCTTGAATCAAAGAAAAGATATGTTATCGTGCTTATACTTGTCCGTAAGAATTGCTTGATCAAAGAAATGAATATGCTCATGAAACACGCTGCGTACTGCACATGAAATGAATAGTCATCGTGCTAGAATTGAATAGTCCCTTGTATGCTTGAAATGATATGAACTGTGGCTTTTTAAAGATGTTTTCAAAAGAGATGTAAACTGACTCTATATGCAAGGAATGAACATAGGTAAAAAGTAGCAAGATCATATCATAAGAAACGTTTTCTCACTAAATGAACAGTGATCATTTCAGACAAATGTAGCTCTTTGTTCACAATCACCAGTATGCTGATATACTGACCCACCATCAGTCTGCATGCAGGTGCACTATGCATCGAAAAGGATAGTCCGAAGTGATAGCCCGAGCCTCATCCTCAGAAGCCAAAAATCAGAAGAGATGCCAAGAGATGACATCTGTTGCAAGAGTTGGTTTTGTATATAAAGGGATGTAATGTATGGGAACGGGATCATTGTAATTTGTAAAGTTCTGAGAGAATGTAACATTGTATCAGAGAGAATCGAGAGCTTGTAATATGTTTAAATGAAATCAATAAAGAGAATTGTTTTTTGTTACCATTGTGTTTAATGCTTGTATTCTAAAATATGTCCGCTGATGCTTCAATTATCTGCGATACGTTCTGCTACGTATTGTCAACCTTGTCTATCTTGTCTTGTTTCAGGTCTTGGCCTTGTGCAAGCGCAACTTAGGCTTGCACGGCATCACGCCTTAGCGAGGACGAACGGTCCTTCAGAGTCCAAAGTGAGGACGAAAGGAATCTGCGGGATCGGGGCGTGACATTCCCCTAGCCGCTCCAGATCTCGCCAACACCACCGCCTCTATTTTCCTCGGTCGGCGAATGACCCTAACCATGCTGAGTTCCCTGGCTCGACAAAGTCCTCTGTCATAGGCATCCAACAACGAGTCACCACCCAGTGAGCTCCTCTCTCGAGCTCCGTCGAGCCCGACTTCATAAACCGCACTCTACCACAAGAGTATCACCACCAGCCATCGGATCCTGTCGATCCGGCCATCCTGACCTAGGTGGTATGGTGAGAAACTGTAGCCCCGAGTGTCCATGAGAAGCTCCACTCCTGCTAGATCTGTGGTGTCCTGTCTGCCACGCATCCCCATCCTCTAGTGGCATACGGTCGCCACTAGCTCCGACCACCTTCCACCGACACCTCTTCTCTACCGGTGCCACCGATATGACCTTCCGAGGTGGTTGGAGATTCGGACGACTGACTTGTTCCCACTGCCTCATTATTTCCCTTCAGTCGCTGGAACCGTAAGTCTAGTGCCTCCCGACCTTCGTCCAGATCTGCTCTAGAGAGATATCACCCTGTCTCTGGCAACCACACCACCATCATCGCTACCACACCATCGCTTGAACCCCTCGTGCTCTTCCAGCACCTTCCCAAACCCAGCTACTGGCCAAAACCCTCGTCGACCTCCACACCGCTTTCAGTTGAGAGTCGCTTCCATACAGCCACCAGCGTCGCATGACTGAGTCTCAGGTGAGCGTCCTCTCATTTTTTCTCGATCGACTTCTTCTTCTTCTTGAACTTCTTCTTATCTCTTGTTCTTTTCTATTCTTCTACTTCTTCTCCTTCACTTTCTATACATTTTGAGAGTGGAAATTCTCTCTCCTGAGAGGAGAGAGTTTGAATAAGAGCTTGGTCGGGTTCCAAACCCAGTAGGCCGGGCTGAGCCATTAGGACAGAAAAGATAAAGAGGAAAGGAAAGGAAAAAAGAATTTGGGACCATTGGGCTTGGGCTGAGATGATTTAGATTTTGAAACAGTATTGTGGGTTTAAGCCTTAGGGCTGATGTAACGCCCCAATCCAAAAATACGTAGGACAAGGTATGACACCCCAGTTCCAAAAATACTTGGAAACCTAAGACATGACCATGCCAGTTGTACGTTAGAATAAGTATTCCTAGTTTAATTTATTTATCCTAATCGTAGTATGCTTTAACCTAAATCTACTCTATCACAACTATGTCTCAATCCACAATAATGAACAAAATTAGGAATAAATAATATATGTCATGGTCTGCAGCATATTAGCATATATATTTGGAATGGACTCGAAGAATAGGACAGGTCCAGTAAAACTAGGCTAAATGAGGAAGATATAACAGGAAAGAAAATAGAAAGTACGATAAAATGATAAACTAACAGTACAAGTAATACTTGAACCCTACAGCCAAAATCATACCATTTATCGGTCTATACTATAAGCTCAACAATAACCTGGAGAGATCACTGTTGGCCCATTGGTCATGGTCGAACTGGATTTTTATAGTTGATCAAACTCTGTTTCGATATATGGGCTATTTGGACTCTTGGACAATTGCCAAAGAACTGCTACCTATATGTTCAAGATCGAAGCTGATTTTGTCATATTAGTTTGTATTTCTATATGCAATATAATTTTCATATTTATTGAGTCTAGGAAGACATTGTATACCGAGTCATACTGGAAAATAGGCTACCCCAAAATTATTTTTAAAATATCCTATGTTTTGAAAAATAGCCCATTTTACAAAAGCTCCTAACTTCCTAAAACTTTTTCTAAAAGCCAAAACCCAAAATCAGTTTATAAAATGGCCAGAAAATCAAAAACCACTCTAGGAGAATTCGGCCAGAATTTGCCTACTTCCCATTGGATTTTGAACTTGGTCTTCCTGCAGTTACGGATGCAACGACTACTTGCCGAAATTTTTTTATAGAACTCTGCCCGAATTCTGTCAGAATTCTGCCTTTGGAAAATATTAATATTTTAAATCACTTGACAGGAGGATATCTAGCTGTACATCCCACACTTGATCACCCTGAGCAAGACAAGTATACTCCTCGGACTTGTTCATTTTCTCATGTCTTGTATATTCATTCCTGTATCTCCTTGTTGACACGATGTATCACAGGAATGTCTTGTTTCATGTTTCTTGAGTTTACTTGTGTCTGGGAGGGGAAATACTACAGATGTGTGATCAAACACATGTTACTATTCATGTGAATAGCTTAGGCCCCGCATCATGCACGTGGGACCCAAGCCGTACTATTTCTTGTTCATTGAATCTACCCAAGCCGATCACACACTCTGGATATATTTCAATATATTGCACACTTCAGGATTCAGGTTGTATTTCATGTTCAGGACTCATATCATGTTCCCTATATTTACTTTCAGTATTCATGTTCAGATTTCATGTCTTGTTCTCATTTCTCGTACTTTATATATATTTCCTGTGTTCTTGTTCATACCATGATGTTCATGTTCATTTCCTTGGATATACTTAGCTCCGCTCCTGACTAGGATATGTTGCAGGTGAGCTGGAGGCTATCTGTGATACTTACTACGGACAGGAACCTGGAGGCACCTATGAGCCAGTTGATATTTCCCAGGACCTAGAGGCTGAGGAAGCCTAGTCTTTTCTTTTTTAGCTTTATCTGGACTTGTATTAGAGACATCAGTATAGTTTACATTTGCTGGAATGTAATAACATTTAGACTTGTATCTGAGATTCCGGGATTTGATATATTAGATGCTGTGATTACTTTTATTCTTATCTTGATTCACAGTTCTCCCTAGATATTGGTACAGCTTACTTCATCGTGTCTAACGACGAACGCTGGGCGTGTCCGACTTGTGTCCGATTATTCGGGAGCGGGTCGTGACAGAAAACCTATAAATAGAGAAGGATTTCAATCATTTCAATACACTCATTCACTTTCTCATCTCTTCTTTCTAAGCTTAAATGTCTTCCAAAGTATTCTACAGCTTTTATTTTCAAATTCCAAGTTAGTTACAATGTCGATTTGCCAGTGCGGTACGGTCTAGAAGCTTCCGAGTGATTGTAATCAGAGGCCCGATTGAAGAAAGATACTTCACAATTGAAGTTGGTCGAGTACTTCGTATCAAAGCTCGCTTTTGTAGAAGTTGTAAGGACTTCATATGAAAACTTGCGGTATTTTCCAATAGTGGATTCAACTGGAAGCTAGAGCTCTTCCGACTAGAATAGTCCTCACAAGAGGGAAACCAGTATATATCGTCGTCTTTGCGTTTGTTTTCTGATCTCTGTCTTTACATTTATTTACTTGTAATATATACATTCTCTGTGATCTTGTTGCTAACTTTTTAATTAGCTATTTTTCGCTGCCTACTCTATTCACCCCCTCTAGACTATTGTGCTTTACGATTCGTTCCTACAATTGGTATCAAATCTGGTTATACAGGTAAAGTGAGCTAACATTGCAATTATATTCTAATTATTTTAGCTGTTACATAGATCACAGTATAACACATGGCAACCGTGAAGTTCACAAGTGAAGGACAAGCCACAAATAGACCTCCACTGTTTGACGGTACAAATTACACATATTAGAAAACACGGATGAGTTTCTTCTTGAAATCTCTAGATTTTGGCATATTGTCTATTGTTATTGATAGCTATAAAAAGCCTTCTCGTATTCTTATTGAAGATGTTTTGGTTAAAAAAACCCCATGATAAGTATACTGAAGATGAAAAAAAAAGGCCAGTCTTGACGCACGTGCTATTAATGCCTTATTTTGTGCTTTAAACAGGACTGAATTTAACAGCGTGTCTACGTGCACAACATCAAATGAAGTGTGGAAACTTCTCGAAGTAACCCACAATGGAACTACGCAAGTTAAGGAGTTAAAGATCAGTAGACTTACTCAGGAGTATGAGGCATTCAAGATGAAGCCAAACGAATCTGTCACTCAGATGTTTACGAGATTCCTTGATATTGTAAATCATCTATCATCATTAAGCAAATAGTACAGTAACCATGAGAAGATTCGCAAACTTCTACGAGATCTCACGAAGAATTAGATTCCAAAGGCTACAATAATTATTGAAGGGAACGACTTCTCAACAATGTCTCTTGAAACACTCATGGGTAAGCTACTCACTCACAAGCTGGAACTTCAAGACTTTGAAAATGTTGCACCAAAGGAGAAGTCGATCGCTTTCAAGACTTAACATAGAAGAACTGTCGAAGATAATTCCGACGACAGTGACTATGACTCTGAAGATCAAGCTCTCATGGTAAGAAAGTTTAAAAAGTTCATGAGATTCATTAGAAGAACAAAGGACTACAACAACAACAGCAACAACGAAGAAGATCCTATTTGCTATGGCTGTAAGAAGAAAGGACATATAAAGAAGGACTGTCCAATAGCATTATCATCAACCAGGAAAAGCAACAAATATGACAAGGGCTACCTAAAGAAGTCTACATCCATAATGTATGCCAATACAAGCATATGGCATAAAAGTGAAGCCAGTGACTCAGAAGATGAATAATCAGATGATGCTGCAAATGTGTGCTTGATAACTTACGATCAGGTAACCACTAACCCCTGTTTGATACTTATGATGATTTTACCTTTGAGCAATTAGTTGAAGCCTTTACTGACCTCTTAGGGGATTACAGAAGTCTCCGTAGTAAATACCAAAACTCTAAGAAGTACTCAAAGAGTACAAAGGAGAAATAGGAAGACTTACCGACCTACTAGCTGAGGTTAGAAGTAGTGATAATTCTAGTGAGGTAGGTGAGCTTTCCTGTGTTAAACTTTTACTACACAAGACCACAAGACTATCCGAAGAGAATGACAATACCATTATCCAATTAAAGGAAGATCTACTCAAAGAGAAGAAGAGCATTCAACAAGCACTTATCAGGAATGATACACTTACTGATGATTATACTGCATTATATAACTTCCAAAAAGTTGGAAATTAGGTTAGGAAAATAGCCTGAAGTTGTTGCTTCCTATCCTAACACGTGTCACTTACCGAAACATCGGAATATTGTCAAACCCAACACTGTCAGACCAAACCAAACAAAACCATTCCCCAAGAAGACTAATAGGCATGCATTCTTTTATACTAGAAAACTAATAACTACCGATCATACACAATATACTGCATTCAACACTCAACATGCCAGATGTCACTATTGTGGCACCATTGGTCATATCTCTTCTGTATGTAGAGTTAAAAATCTTGTTGATTTAAAGATTTGTGTGGATACCGAAAACTAACATTCCAGGACCCTACAAGAAATGGGTACCAAAGTTTTCATCTACAAACTCTTTTGTAGGTGAAACACCCTTCACATGCTAGAAGAAAATGGATCCTCGACAACGGTTGCTCACGGCACATGACCGGTGACGCTTTATTATTCACAACACTGTCGAAGAAGAAAGAAGGATACGTTTCCTTCGGTAATAATCTTAAAGGGTACATAATTGGTATCGACAATATTGGTAAGGCCTCCTACCCTGTGTTTAAAGATGTCTATCTAGTTACCGAGTTAAAACATAATCTACTCAGCATAAGCCATTTAGCTGACCATGATTATGGTATTAACTTCGTCAAAGACAAGTGTACTATAATTGATAGCTCAACTGGTAATGAGGGAAGACAATATATATATATGTTTTCTATTTGTTAGAAGATGCTAACAAAGCAGGTATATGCTTAAGGGTCAAGAGTGATGAGAGTCAACTATGGCATATGAGACTCGATCATGCAAATACGGACACAATTTTAAGGTTATCCACAATGAAGATGGTACGAGGCTTACCGTACATTTCTTTCAAGAAAGATACGGTATCTAGTGAATGTAAAAAAAATAAAGCTACCCTATTTGCATTTAAGTCTAAGAACGCTGTAAGTACCACTAGACCACTACAATTACTGCATATGGATTTATTTGGACCTAGTAGAATTGCTAGCCTAGGTGGTAAGTTATATGCTTTTGTAATAGTAGATGATTTCTCTAGATACACGTGGGTATATTTTCTTGCACGCAAGAATGATGCATTGTCAAAATACGTCACCTTTTGCAAGAAATTTCAAAATGAAAAAGGTTTCATGATCACTCATATTTGAAGCGATCATGGCGGCAAATTTAAGAATGCAGAGTTCAAGCAATTTTGTGACACACACGGTTATCTGTATGAGTTCTCTTGCCCTAGGACTCCACAACAAAATGGAGTTGTGGAACGTAAGAACATGAGTCTATCCGAAATGGATAGAGTAATGTTAATCCAGTTTAGTCTACCAAAATACTTTTGGGCTGCAGCTGTCAATACAGCTTGCTATGTTCTTAATAAGGTTCTAATTCGACCTATATCAAAGAAGACTCCCTATGAGCTATGGTTTGATAGAACACCCACTGTTTCATATTTCAAAATATTTGGTTGTAAATGCTTTATTCTTAATACTAAAGACAATCTAAGAAAGTTTGAAGAAAAGGCCGATGAAGGTATCTTTTTAGGTTATGCGACAAAGAGCAAAGGGTACAGAGTCTTGAACAAGAGAACCATGATCATCGAAGAATCGATAAATGTTACATTTGACGAACTAAATCAGCATTCAGTCGATGATGATAATGAAGACATAAGTACACCAAGTACAGCACCTGCAGAACCTTAATACAAGGCACCAGCTAATCTTCCAGGCAAATCATGTACAGAACCAGAAGCCGGAACCAGCAATCCTGAGGATGTGCCAAAAGAAATGAGATTTTCGGCAGACCATCCCAAGTACTTGGTAATTGGTGAGATTACTAGGGGTTTAAGTACTCGTTCCTCCAGTAAAGTTATAGTTTCCTACGTTGCATTTATTTCACAACTTGAACCCAAAAATATTGAAGAAACATGTAGTAATAATTTTTGGTTAGATGCTATACAAGAGGAATTGAACCAATTTGAATGGAATCAAGTTTGGGAACTTGTTCCCAAGACCATTGATCATCCGGTCATCGGCACCCGTTGGGTATTCCGAAATAAACTGAATGGGAATGGTTTAGTGACTCGTAATAAGGCTCGACTCGTAGCTCAAGGATACGACAAAGAAGAAGGTACCGAACCATTGATACCTATTTGGGGTAAAGGTCGAGGTATAACTTAGACTGCTACATACACCTATTGGTCATTATTCTAGTCATGACCTATTCTTGGTCATTTTAAGAGAGGATAGTCAATTCTACTTCAATCTTCTTACTCTATCTAACCCTCCTATATTACCTACCATCTTGACACTATCGTCAGATAATAATTCCTCTAGTCTTTCTAATCTTGCCCTATCTTAGGCTAATACTAGCAAGATTTAGTCTATTCATTCTAGGGTTGATGGTTAGGATTAGGCTTCTCGCTATACTATACCTAACTTATTCCTTGGGAACTCTCCACAAAATTTCTACACACCTTAGCTATTTACCTATTCTCATGAAGCAGGGACTTATAACTTCTTCAAATGAATAATTCCATAAATAATGGTTCTTCACAGCTTTAGGTCCAGCCTTAAATATATGGCTCACCAAGCCATTCTATTCCTAATAAACTCCCTAAAATCTATCAAAAGAAAGTCATGTTTTCTTGAGGCGCTATTTCTTGAGGCGCTATGTCTAATACCAGGTTAACAGCCTGGCATCTAAAATCGTATAGTGGGTCGAAAGGGTTGGTCGAGGTCGAGCCTCCTATTTAGGTTGGAATGGTCAATGGTATCATGGGAGTGGCTAAGGTTGAGACCCTAGGCCCAAATGTTGTGTGTTAAAAATAGTTCACGAGGAGACGCATTTGAGTGGGACATGATAGACATAATTGAAGGTAGACTCGTCTAGGTCATGTATATGAAACTGTTTGAAGGTAACATCTAATCTTGCGCTCTAAATATCAAAGTCACGATAGCGGACACCAAATGGTCTGATTAGAAAGTGGGTGTCTTGAACTACTGACTTATTAGCTTATTTGGAACAAAGATTCTCCCAATCACTCCCATTTATAGGAAAGCCCTAAAATTTTATGAGGCCCTACAATCTCGCTACTATGGAACCCCAGATTATCGAAAATGAATGGTAGTACTACATAAAAGGATAAAAAATTCACTCTTGGAAGAAATCAAGATGACTATACATAAGGAGCATTAAGTCATAATAACTTGATCAAGAAAAGTCGAGTAGATAGTGGCTAGTACCTACCGTGATAGGGATGGTATATTTATGGAGGTACAAAGGAGTAAAGATTTATCCTTAGTGCGGCACGACTTAGGATAGGAATATAGGTCATAATCATTCACTTAAATGAGACGACTAATTATATCAAAAAATGTTGGGACAAAAATTTGTAAAACTTATTTGTAATTGAATGAAAAGTGGCACGATCAAGGACGAACCCTACCTGAGGTTCTAGATTAATTCTGAGCTTTGGATGATCAGTTAGACGGAGGGTGTCGAGCTTCTACTTCTACTAGAATGTTTGCTTTTCTATCAAAGGTTCCTAGGATAGCATTTGATCCATACAAATGTGACTAGCTAATCTTCTACAAGTCCTTTGGGATTCCTCACTAACTGGTTTCGAAAAAGGACTTAACATAACTGTGGTTTACCGGTCTACTTGAGGTAAGATTTCTAATTATACTCTTATATCCTCGGTTAGGTCTAACCATAGGAATATCACAATTAATCCTTAAACTCTATCCCATACCCCCTAGATTACATACCAAATCTATCACGACCTGATCCCAAGATACTGGATCCAGTCGGATCATGTCCAGCCTGCATCATTGTGAGATGGCGGCAGTAAGCTGTATCAAATCATAAAACACAAGCAGAACATTCTAGGATACGAAAAATTAAAACATTTTTATTTGAACTTGAATTAGAACTAAAATGTCTAACTAAAACAAAACACAAACAGAGAAAGCATTCAATTATTACAACTTTGTTTTCTTTTTATTTACAACATTCAAATAGAGAAAGAAACTAGATGGCAAGTGCAGCTAATACTCCTGGGCTCCCGGTTTAGGCTCAACTACCACCTCAGAACCTAAGTCGGGTCCGTAGTAGGAACTAAAGGTAAGCTCCTCGTCCTCGCAATCACCTAAAATATTGGTCTCCAGTCAGGAGGGGAGCAAAAACATATATCCATATCCAGTATTATAATAAATAATAAATGATGCAACGGCAATTTAAAAGCATTATTATATTTTTCTAAATAATAATAAAAAATCAGCAGGGCAATAAAATCTCAAGAGCGACAATAATGCAACCTTCAATGATTCAACAGGTATTTGAGTGTATAGCAATCTATGACCGGCTGATATATTAAATGTGTATACTAACATTGGGCCTAATTCTAGTATACGGTATGGCTTAACCCCCAGTGCAATAGGGGTTAGCCCGATAGAGGCAATAGTAGTAACATGGCTTTGGTCACAGTTGCTATACTACTCCCCAATCTCCGAGTCAATAAGTCAATCAAGCAATCAATTTGGGGGCCGAGAGGGATCCCATGAATCAGTGTCGATACAATATACATATTCTTAATGATGCAATGCATTTTATTATTAATTAAAATACGAACATGAATAATATGATACTTGTACTTTTTTGGTACTGTAGATGATGACAGGGAATATTCATGCTAAGTCCCGGAACTGAATCCTACATTAGTGAAATATGACTTAGTCGCCAATCTAAAGTTGCTACAATTCTAATTAATCAACTTATTAATGATACGATAATCGTTTCGACTCTAATTTTACCAATAATTATAATAAAGCAATTATTTGATTATAAAATATTTTAAAGAAACTCCAAGTGAGTAATATAAGAAAAATATGGTTTTTAGTAATAAAATAATAAAACTTATTATCTCTTCAAGTGTAAATATCATTAATCTAATTAGTAATAAGTTCATGACAATTTAGTAGTTATTCTCGACTTTGAAAATAATTTGTGCAAAAAATACTCTTTTAATACTTTTAACATAATATACGTAATTAGCTACTACTAAATAAAACAATCTTTTAAATAATTAATTATTTATTTAGTAACGTGAAAATTACTATTTTAATTAAAATAAATAGACAATAATTAGGTTTTTATTTTATAGGTAGAACTAATACTTTAGTTAGGTATAATTATACAAAAAGTTCTTTTTGGTAATGAAGATATTTTTGGAAACTAAATAATATTTTATCCACGTAAAATTAACCATAACGTATTTAATAAGTCTAGAACAACATGATTATAACGATAATCATTTATTACTAATCTATATACTTAACTAATCCACGTAGACATTTATAATTAAATATACATAATCCAGTGATTTATGACAGCATATAATTATTTTGGCATATAATTATTTATTAACAATGCTAAGCTAACTATTATACATTAATCAATTTAATGAATCCTATTACACAATCACATAATCCAATTACGGAAACTAACTATCCCGAAATTGACAGAGCTTTATTCTGTCAATTCCGGTCGGACAGGAATTGGGTTTCTCTTCTGGAATAAAAATACAGAAGGTCCAGGAGGCTTACTGAAATATTGAGGAAGGAGAACCGAAGGGTTGCCTCGGCCTCGGTGTCGCACAAACATGATGAGACACGGATGCACGTACGTTGGGCACGCGAGCGGAATCGGCACGGCGTAGGGGCGAACGGAAGAGAACGTGTGGCACACGCGGGGTCACACGGGACGTGGAAGGCATGCGTGGAGGCGCATGTTACGCACGAGAGGGAGCACGCTGGTGCGCGTGCGCGGGGGCGCGGGTGTGCCCGCTTGTGCATGCATAGGGGCGCACAGGTGTACACGCGGGGGAGCACATTGGTGCGCACGGGTGTGCGTTGGTGGGGCCCGACGTGAGGCGGGCGGCCACGTGGTCAGCAGCCTGGGTTGGGCGGTGGGTGCGGGATCGGTCGACGGTCGGGCGGCGTATCGGATTTGCCCCGAGAGGTGTGTCGAAACATCCGGGGTGTCGTGGGCAACATCGGGGCGTGGTCGAATTTGGAAGAGGATGAGTATGGAGAGAGAAATGAAGGGTTTATGAAGGTTTTGGGGGAGAGATTGGTTCTGGAGTTTCTATGAGAGAGATGGGTTTCTGTATGTGAAGGAAGAAGAGGGGTTACGTGGGGAAGGGGTTTTGACGGGAGGAGCGGATTACGAGTGACGAGGTAGTGGGTTGAACGGTAGTATTAGTTTATTGGGTTTGGATATGAAGCGGGTTAACGGGTTTGAGTTAGCGGTTTTGGGTAGAGAATTGGGCTACAGGGTTTTGGGTTGAGAGATGGGCTAAACCGCGGGCTCAAGTCTTGGGCTCTAATTAAACTAAAAAAATCAGTATTAAAAACCATGCAATCAATTAGTTATTATGAATACAAATAAAATTGTGTTTCCAGTTCCGACTATATATAATAATAATAATAATAATACACACTAATCTATAATTAATAGAAAATAAATATTATAAAACCCATTTATTAATTAAATCCAAATTTATAGGTTTTACAACCTTCCCTTATTAGAAAATTTTGTCCTCGAAATTTCTACCGGTAATAAAAAGAGAGGGTTACAACATACCTTAGAATAGATAAGGATACTTCTCCCTCATCTCAGCCTCTCGCTCCCAGGTTGACTCGCTTGGAGAGTTGTGACGCCACTCCACTCTTGCTAGTGGAATCACAGTGTTGCGTAGCTTCTTCTCTCTACGATCCAAGGTCCTTACCTGTTGTTCTGGTACTGTGAGACTTAGTCCAATTTCTAGCTCTGATTGATCCAAAATGTGGCTCGGGTCTGATACATAACGCCTCAGCTGCGCTACATGGAAGTCGTTGTGTACACCTTCGAGACTTGGTGGAAGAGCCACTCTGTATGCTACTTCTCCAACTCTGCTTAGTACTTCAAATGGACCAATATACCTGGGACTAAGCTTCCCAGCTCTGCCAAATCTAATAGTGCCTCTGGTAGGATAAATCCTGACAAAGACCTTGTCTCCTGCCTCAAACCCATGTTCGACGCTTACTGTCTGCCCAATGCTTCTGACGGTCCTGTGCAATCCTTAGTGTTTCTCTGATCATCTTCCTTTTCTCTGCAGCATTCGTAACTATCTCTGGTCCTAGTATAACTCGATCTCCTACATCGTCCCATGCTAGTGGAGTGCGACAACAATGTCCGTATAATACCTCAAATGGTGTCATGCGGATGTTGGCCAGGTAGCTATTATTATAAGAGAACTCGACCAGGTGTAAATAATCTTCCCAAGATCCTCCAAACTATAAAACACATGATCTTAGCATGTCCTCAAGCGTCTGAATAGTCCTTTCAGACTATCCGTCGATCTGTGGATGGTATGCAGTGCAGAACATTAGCTGAGTACCCAAGCTTTCCTGTAGACTCTTCTAGTAGTATGAGGTAAACCGGCTATCTCTGTCTGATACGATGCTAACTGAAACTCTGTGAAGCCTGTAGATATTTCGCATGTATAGGGCTGCTAATCTTTCGGTGGATTGACCGACCTTAAAGGGGATAAAGTGGACAGACTTGGTCAGTTTGTCTACAATTACCCAGATGGCATCCTTCCCTCCATAGAATCTAGGCAATCCCGTAATAAAGTCCATGGTGATGTGCTCCCATTTCTACTCCGGAATGGAAAGCGACTGTAGCAATCATGCTGGCCTCTGATGGTATGCCTTCACCTGCTGGCAGATCAAGCACTTGGAGACGTATTCTGCCACGTCCCTCTTCATTCCAAGCAACCATACATGTACTCTCATGTCCTTGTATATTTTGTTTTCTCCTGGATGAATGGAATGCTGCGACGGATGTGCCTCCTACATCATTTATTCTTTAATTCATCGGTCGGCACACAAAGCCTCGTGCCAGGTTTTAATGCTCTATCTCCAGCTATAGAGAAACCCTCAAGTGTTTCGGCTAACACTCGGCCTCTCAGCTTGTACAGTATCTCATCCTAGAATTGAGTCTCTTTAACTTTGTTGATTAGACTGGACTGCACTTGTGATTGCATCATAGGTGAGTCTGCCAGAAGTTTCATTTTCGAGCTTCAACATCACGGCTTTTGGTAACATAATTTCCAGCTCAAGCTTCTCTATGTCTTCTAGCAAATGTCGGTCCTTCGTTAGAAACATAGCCATCGGGTACCGACTAAGCGCATCAGCTAATACGTAGCCTTACCCGGATGGTACAACAAATTGACATCAAAATCCTTCATAAGCTCTAGCCACCGCCTCTGGTGCATGTTGAGCTCCTTCTGTGTAAAGACATATTTTAGACTTTTATGGTCTGTGTATATCTCTACCTTTTTGCCGTATAGGTAGTACTTTCAAAGCTTCAAGGCGAAGATAACTGCTGCTAGCTCCAGGTCATACGTCAGGTAATTCTTCTCATAATCCTGTAACTGTCGAGAAGTCATAAGTAATTACCTTTCTATGCTGCTGTAGTACACATCCCAATCTTTTGTCGAAAGTGTCGCTATAGATAGGGAATCCACCTGATCCTGAAGATAGCAACAAAATCGATGCTAATATCAACCATCTCTTTAACTCTTCAAATGATGCCTGGCACAGCTCGGCCCAGACGAATTCTTCATTGTTCCAGGTTAGCTTTGTCATGGGCTCAGCAATCCTTGCAAAGTCCTTCATGAACTTCCTGTAATACCAAGCTAAGCCCAAGAAGCTCCTGATCTCTACAACTAAACTGGGCATCTTTCACGTCTCTACGGCAGCTATTTTCTTAGGATCCACTTATATGTCTTCTCCTTGGACAACATGGTCGAGAAAATCCACTTTGTCTAAGAACTCCCACTTGGACAGCTTACCATATAGCTTCTCCATCCTTAATGTCTCTAAGACTATCTGCAATTGCTGCTCATGTTCTTCTTTGGTCTTCGATTAGATCAGTATGTCATCGATAAAGACAACGACAAACTGGTCCAGGTACTCATGGAAGACCATGCTCATAAGGTTCATGAACACTTTTAGGACATTTATAAGTCCAAAGGGCATGACCAAGAACTCATATTGTCAATATTTGGTGTTGAATGTTGTCTTTAGAATGTCTTCTTCCCCATTTTGACTTGGTGATATCCAGACCTGAGATCAATCTTCGAAAAAACCTTCGATCCGCTCAAATGATTGAAGAGGTCATCAATCCTGGGAAGAGGATACTTGTTCTTGATGGTAATATTGTTCAGTGTCCGGTAATCTATAAACATCTGGACCCTTCCATCCTTCTTGGGAACAAATAAAATTGGTGCCCCCAGGGTGAAGCTCCACTTCTGATGAATCCCTGGGCCTTGAGCTCGTCGATCTGATCCTTCATCTCCTTGGCCTCCATGTGGTTGACTCTGTAGCATCATTGTGAGATAGGATAAGAGCTAGGTACTATGTTGATAGTGAACTCCACGTCACGATCAGGGGGTAATCCTGGAAGATTGTCAGGAAAGACATCTAGAAATTCTGCTGTAAGAGAATGAGGGGGTCTGATATCTTCTGTGATGGAGGTGTAGGAGACACACCTCATGCTCTCTGGTACTGGAATCACCTTGAACTTGGGTCCTCCAGGTGGACTAAAGATGACACAACCCTGATGACAGTCTATCAGGGCGTGCTGCTTGCTCAGCCAGCCCATTCCCAAGACTACATCGTAGTTAGGGAGAGGCATTACTAGAAGGGGTGCTAGAAAAGTATGGCCTGAGATAGTGATAGGGCAGGTGCAAGTCTCCATGATTGGGATAGGTCCACCTTCGATCATTACTCTATAAATCATCATACAACATCCTACATCTATGTGATATGCAGCAATGAAGTTTGATGATATGAAACTATATAAAGCCCCAGAATCAAATAAAGCTAATGCCGGGTGTGAATTTAATAAAATGGCACCTGTGATGATATCTCCTTCAGTCTCTGGCTCCAGTTCTGACTCCTCAACGGCCAAGGCAAAAGCTTTCCCTGCTCTGTGCTGGCTGTAGTGCTGCTGTTGGATAGGTAGTGGACCTCTCTGCTGTCCAGTTCCGGTTCTATTGAATACCGTGGGACAGTCCTTAACCTGATGGGTGGTAGACCCTCAAGCAAGGCAATGTCCCAACTTCTTCTTGCAGATCTCTGTAGTATGATCGGGCCTCTTGCCATTGGTGCAGTTGGGCACCCTCGATTAATTGTGCTGGGTCCTCTGTTGGGTGCTGCTGTCTGCTGAGATTGCTAGCGACAAAGATGGCTTGTTGTTGTTGTTGTTGTTGGACTCTTGGAGTTGCCCTGATAGTTGCTGCTGGATCCTGGTTGCTCCCTCTTGGGTTGGGCAGGCGAACTTGCCTCAATATCTTGAGCAAACTTCAGCATCTTGTCATAAGTATTTGCACCATTTATAGCTACCAAGGTGCGGATCTCCTCTCGCAATCCATGCCAGAATTTTTTGGCACGCTCAACTAGGTCTTCTACCAAACGAGGCACAAATTTGCCGAGCCGGTTGAACTCAGCTGCGTACTTCTCGATAGTACGATCTTCCTGCTTCAGATTATGAAATTGCCTCCCCATGGCATCTAGGGCGGCTTCCAGAAAAAACTTCTGCTTGAACTGCTTCTTGAAGGAACGCCACGAGGTTCCTCTAGTATAAAATCTGGGCTCATTCCTATACCAAATGCTGGTCAGATCCCTGAGCTGTAGAGCGACAACCTCTACCATAAGGTCGACAGGGAGTCGAGCGACGCTGAGAAGTCACTCCATATCATCCAACCACTTATCTGCGTAAATGAGGCCCTCTATTCCTTTGAAAGGGCGTGTGTCCAATTTCTTGAAGTTCTCAATATTTTCGACCTTTTTCTGGACAATAGGCTGCTTATTAGACTTGAGTTTCTCTAATGAAACAAAAACTTTAACAATTTATTCTTATTTTACCTTAGCAGGCCTCTGGTCGGATTGAGGCGAATCTAGTATTGCCATAGCCACATTATGGACATTCTCTATGCTGTCTCTCATAATCGTAGTCTTCTTGCGATTAGCTTCAGCTTGAGCCCTCTGGGCCTCAAGAACTCCTCGTAGCAGGCCTACGAGCTCGGCGGGGTCCACTGGCACAGGTGGAGTAGTGGAAGGATTCACATCAGCAGGTGGTGGTGTGGTCCTCGGATGAATCGGGGATGCTGCATGCACTATGGAAGTATATGCAGTGCGGGAAGGTTGTGCAGCATGAGGGCGATCAGTGAGTTACAACGGAGAAGGGTCGGATTGTGACTGAGTAGGGGTGTGCTCAGAGGATGAAACCTCTTCGACGGCAGGCCCAGAGCGGGTCGTCTTTCCCTTCTCCATCCTCTGAAAGGTTTAGGTACAAACATAAGCAAGGTAACCTATGAAACTATAAGCAAGCAAAAATAGATTATATAGATAGATAAATTCGGTCCTATGTTGAGACGACTTGGAAATTGTCTAAGTGTTCTAATTGTTTCTAGAGTCTATATTCCTAAAGTCATTCTTAACCTAAAGTCAAATTGCAGGACTACATGTTTGTCTAGACTAAGTTGACTAGACCAAATTTGCAGAACTAACCTTGTATGGGCCACTACTAAAACATGTCACAACCCGATCCCAAGATACTAGGTCCAGTCGGATCATGCCCAGTCTGCACCATTGTGAGACGGCGGCAGTAAGCTTTATCAAGCAGTAGAACACAAACAGAACATTCTAGGATACAAAAATTTAAAACATTTTTATTTGAACTTGAATTAGAACTAAAATGTCTAACTGAAACAAAACACAAACAGAGAAAGCATTCAATTATTATAACTTTGTTTTCTTTTTCATTTACAACATTCAAATAGAGAAAGAAACTAGATGGCAAGTGCAGCTAAAACTCCTGGGCACCCGGTCCAGGCTCAACTACCTCCTCATAACCCAGGTCAGGTCCGTAGTAGGAACTAAAGACAAGCTCCTCGTCCTCACAATCACCTAAAGTATTAGTCTCCAGTCAGTACGGAAGCAAAAACATATATCCATATCCAGTATTCTAATAAACAATACATGATGTGTCACGCCCCAGAACCAGAATACTGGAGAGCGGGGACAGACATAGCCAGCTACGTATATGAAATGGAATCCATCTCGCTATACGGTCACGGCTGTCTAGATACATGAGGGTTTATCTACAAGCCAACAGTCTCTTAAGGTCATGAACAAGCCTAGTGTCTCAATCACAAGCAAGTAAGTAGAAGTCACAAGATGTATGATCATTAAATATACAATAGTAAGGCGTCCCAAACATTACATATTCAGTTGATTATGAAGCTAGTCGTTACAAAATGTCAGGACTAGCAAGAGTTTAGTCATACATGATCAACCCTAGGATCTGTTAATCATGTTACAGCCCGTAGGCAGACAGTAAGTAAGTGCAATCGAGCTAAACAGGTGCTCGTCGGCTAAACGCCTCAAAAGAATATTTTTACAAGGGAGTGGGAGAGCAAAATAAAACCCACTCGTTGCCAAGATTCCTTCTAGTGTTCACCATCTGGCAGGAAGGTCGGTAGATCCTCTGGAGCTGCTCCGAAATCTGGCCACACAAAACCAGCTGGGTCAGACCCCAGAAAGAGCAAGTGCGACAAAGGAAGCTTCACTTAAGAACTAAAACCAGCAATCAACACAAGATATAAATAAAAGTAAGAACTGGAAATAAAAAAATACACCAGGATGATATACGACGAGATAACCATGAAACTATTCAGATAACCAGGTTACAACCTGTAAACCAAACAAGGACCGGGGTTGTAACCCTTCGTCTGAACAGAACTTGGAATTCTCACCATTTATCGGTAAAATAAATACAAGCATTCTGGTCATTCAATAATCTGGAACAGGATCAGGGCAAGACTAGACTGGTTAGACTCCATCCAATCACTTCACGGCCAAGCAAGAATTACGGCTCGATACTTTAACTAACTAGGGTTGTCACAAGCCTAATTACTAACAAGATGCAGCGAGATTATTCCACAGCCACAAGCCCTGCAGACCATCCAGGTTACCCGGGTTAAAAGATTAGAGTTGAATTTAGATGGGTACATCGTCCAGGAAATGAATGTACCCTTAGGTAGCTTGAAGGGTGCAACACATGACAGTGTGCTGGAAATGTGCCCTACTCGACGGCAGGCTACAGATCCCAAGGCGTGCCCAGGTAACGGGATTGCCTGTAGCTGGAAAATCTCTTCATGACTAATGTATTAATCTAGTTATTAGTCCTTAGTTCATTTCAATAGGTACTCCTGACCGTGGTACTCAGGAGTCCCATCCTAGACATGATGCAAGACAGGACTGGTTTATTTATACAAGTACAATCGCCCACGGTGTCCAGGTTATTATACAGGTCATGTCATGTCAAGTAGCCGTCGTAACAGCTTATCAAGATATAACATGTCAGGTTATCAGGTCAAGTGTACTAGTCAGGAGTGCGCCACGACGGCCACTATCAGGTCATGTCAGGTTACTCATGTCAGGAGTGCACCACTACGGGTCACTATCGTGTCAGGCTCAGTTATCCTTTCCTAACATATTACATAAATTTGTGATTATCAAGTTCATGACAAAAGGCTTAAGGATATAAAATGGGCGTAAAATATCTAATAAAATATCAATATACAGGGCTATAGAAGAGCCAAGCTTAAGGAAAATAAAAACCAAATCTGACACGCAGACATAAGACCAAGTCAGCCAAAGGCCATACGCTCAGTGCAAAAGTCATACGTTCAGTGCAAAAGTCATACGCTCAGTGCAAGTACTCCATACGCCTCCAAAAGGCAGCGTTTGAGGTCCATACGACTCCTTGTCACCCAAGTGGGCGTATGCAAGACATACGCTCCCAAAAGACAGCGTATGGACTCCATACGACTCCTTGTCACCCAAGTGAGCGTATGCAAGACATACGCTCCCAAAAGGCAGCGTATGGACTCCATACGACTTTTTGTCACCCAAGTAAGCGTATGCAAGACATACGCTCCCAAAAGGCAGCATATGGACTCCATACGACTCCTTGTCACCCAAGTGAGCGTATGCAAGACATACGCTCCCAAAAGGCAGCGTATGGATCGGACTGCGCTGCGCTAAAGAGCGCGCGTAGCTCAGTGGCGCAAGCTAAAAAGCTCGCGTACACTGCTCATTGTCTTCTCCAAATCAGCAAGAACTCTATGGGTAGAACCCAAAGCTTCAAAAGTCCATAACTTGGTCCAAACAAGTCCAAATCCGACTTCGTAAAGTTCTATCTTGGGTGAAATTCAATTCTCTCCAATATAAGAACATCAAAACCCATAAAAATACAACTTAAATAGATCAAAACCATGCAAAACCAAAAATAGAAGAAACTTAGATCTAGAACAATGGAGACTCCAAAGCACAAAATGTCAAGTTCTAATGTTGATCACCATGGCCTAATCTAGCTAATAGACAAATAAAAAGTGGTTCTCAAGTGGTGGCAAGGTGTACTTGCCTAAGGGGTGTTGGTGTTGTGTGGAGGAAGGAAGAAGAAGAAGATGAAGAAATAAATGAGAGAATTATGACGAGAGAGAAAGGTAGGTGGAGATAATAAAGAGGGTGGTTGTGGTGGAAATGAGGAAGGAGCATAGGCTAAGGTGTTCCAATGTAAAATAAACCAAACCAATCCTTCTCCATAAAATAAACCAAGCCGGGTCGAGAACCAATGTACGAGAAATCCAAAATCCGCTAGTCAAGAAAATAAGATACATGCCAAAATCCAACTTCGAGTATAATTACGAAATACGGGAAACGGGGGTGACAACTCTACCCACCTTAAAAGAATTTCGTCCTCGGAATTAAATCAAGAGGCTAGAGGAGCAATGGCAAGCTATACTAATAACAAGCAAGCTATACTAGTCAATTAATCAATCATGCAAGCAAGGAACCGAAGGCATGAGGCATAAGAAAGACATTATACCTCATGAGTCAAACAAGTCGGGATATCGCGATCGGATATCATCCTCACGCTTCCACGTTGACTCCCCCAAAGAGTGATGACCCCAAGCAACTCGGACTAACTTGATAGTCTTGTTCTTGAGGATCTTCTCTCTCCGATCCAATATAGACATGGGCCTCTCCTCATACGAAAGGTTGGTACCAACAACCAATTCTGAATGATCCAGGATGTGGCTCAGGTCCGGGATATACCGTTGTAATTGGGATACATGGAACACGTCATGTACCTCGCTTAACGACGGTGGAAGAGCGAGACGATAGGATACATCTCCTACTCGCTCCAGAATGTCAAACGGTCCTATATACCTAGGACTAAGCTTGTCCCGTACGCCAAAACGAATGACGCCACGGTTAGGCAAAATTCTCAGGAATACATGATCGCCGACCGAAAACTCGAGAGGGCGCCGATGAGAATCGGCCCAATGGCGCTGGCGATCTTGGGCAACTCGAAGATGATCTCTGACTCGCCTGACCACTTCAACTGTTTGGGCAATCATTTCTGGACCGAGCATCTGTCTCTCTCCAACATCATCCCAGGCTAGCGGGGATCTGCACTTCCTACTATACAGTGCCTCGAACGGTGCCATCTGGATACTGGCATAGAAACTGTTGTTGTACGAGAATTCCACCAGGTGCAAGTGATCTTTCCATGAACCACCGAAGTCAAGTGTGCAAGACCGCAACATGTCTTCAAGAGTCTGGATCGTGCGCTCCGACTGGCCATCTGTCTGCGGGTGATATGCCGAACTGAACTGGAGATGAGTTTCCAAACTCTCTTGCAAACTACGCCAAAAGTGCAACGTAAATCTTGAATCTCGGTCTGAGGTGATACTGACTGGCACACCGTGTAATCTGACAATCTGCCTGAGGTACATCTCTGCTAACTGAGCCGTCGACTGACCAACTCTGAATGGAAGAAAGTGAGCCACTTTCGTGAGCCTGTCAACTATAACCCAGATAGCATCTCTACCAGCTGGGGATCTAGGTAGTCCAGTCACAAAATCCATGGTCATATGCTTCCACTTCCATTCTGAAATCGGTAAGGGCTGAAGAAGTCCAGCCGGTCTCTGATGTTCGGCTTTAACTTGTTGGCAAACCAAACACCGAGAGACAAACCGAGCTATCTCCCGCTTTATGCCGTTCTACCAGAAATGCTGCCGGATATCACGGTACATCTTCGTACTATCGGGATGGATGGAATACTGCGAACTGTGCGCTTCTGACATGATCTCCTGCCGGATATCTCCACTGGGTACACAAAGACGCTTACCATGTCAAAGTGTACCATCCTCATGAATGCATAACTCTGGTCTTCGTCCTGCCTCACACTCTGCTCTGAGTCACTGAAGCTTAGAATCTGTCGACTACGCCATCCGGATCCTCTCAACTATAGTGGACTGAACTTGCATGCGGGCCATCAATGCCACATTGGAAGGGAGAACAACTTCTATACCCATCTTCTGAAGATCTGCTAACAGCTCTGGTTGCGCTGTTAGAAAATAAGCTCCGGCTCTCCTGCTCAATGCATCTGCTACGACATTGGCCTTTCCAAGATGATACTGCAGGTTGACATCATAATCCACAAGTAGCTCCAGCCATCTCCTCTGACGCATATTAAGATCCTTCTGGGTGAAAACATACTTCAGGCTCTTGTGGTCGGTAAAAATCTCCACCCGATCTCCATACAAGTAGTGCCTCCACAACTTAAGTGAAAACACCACTGCTGCCAGCTCTAAGTCATGGGTTGGGTAATTCCTCTCATGATCACGAAGTTGTCGTGACGCATAAGCTATTACCTTTCCATGCTGCATCAGAACACATCCTAAACCACTGCCTGAAGCATCACAGTACACTGAGAATCCTCCAGTCCCATCCGGAAGCGTGAGAATAGGAGCTGTTATCAGGCCTCGCTTCAACTGCTCAAAAGAACTCTGACACTCTGCTGTCCAAGCAAACTGCGCATCCTTGCGGGTCAACTGCAAAAATGACGCTAAAATTCGAGCAAAATCCGAAACAAACCGCCGGTAGTAGCCGACCAATCCAAGAAAACTACGAACCTCTGCAACTGTGCTGGGTACTGGCCATGACTCAATAGCTACAATCTTCTAGGGATCCTCTTCTAGTCCTCCTCGAGTGATGATATGACCCAAGTACGAAATGCGATCGAGCCAGAACTCGTATTTACTGAACTTGGCATATAACTGGTGCTCTCTGAGGATCTGAAGAACTATACGGAGATGCTGCTCATGCTTCGTCTCACTCTTGCTGTAGACCAGAATGTCATCCAAGAACACAATCACAAACTGATCCAAGTAAGGCATGAAGATGCGATTCATGAGGTCCATGAATACTACCGGCACATTGGTTGCTCCAAAAGGCATAACAAGGAATTCCCAATGCCCATATCTCGATCTAAAAGCTGTCTTCGGGATGTCCTGCTCTCTGACTCTGATATGATGATAACCTGAGCGCAAATCAATCTTCGAGAATACTGAAGCCCCCTTGAGTTGATCAAACAAGTCATCTATCCTCGGAAGAGGGTATCTGTTCTTGATTGTCACTGAGTTCAAGGTACGATAATCAACACATAACCTGGACGTACCATCCTTCTTTTTCACAAGAAGCATCGGGGCTCCCTAAGATGATCCACTAGCACGAATGAATCCCTTGGTTCTGAGTTCTTCAATTATCTTGTACAAGATCTCCAACTCTGATGGCGCCATCCGGTAGACTCTCTCTGACACTGGGGCTGTCCCAGGAATCAAGTCTATAGTGAACTCGATCTCCCGCTCCGGAGGCATACCTGGAAGTTCTTCTGGGAAAACATCTAGAAACTCCTCGACTATCCTGGGCAACTGAACTGCTGCTACTGCCATCCGTAATACTGGAGGAGATGACTCAACTTCGCCTCGGGAGAAAGAAAACTTTGGCTCGCCTGGAATGCTAAAAACAACCCTGCCAATGTGGCAGTCTATCCTAGCATACTGGTTCCTTAACCAATCCATCCCTAGGACCACATCATAATCGGCCATCGGGAACTTTATCAATCTAGCGGGGAATTCTCTACCGCTAACTACGATCCGACACGAGGAAAACACTCTATCTACTCCCACAAGTCCGTTACCAGTAAGTATATTGAGCCTTACTGATAATGACTCGGGCTCCAATCCTATCTGTGTCGCGAATCATACAGACATAAATGAATACGATGCACCAGAATCAAATAAAGCTGAAGCTGGAAAGGAGTTGACGAGAATAGTACCTGCCACTACCTCTCCTGGTGCCAATCCTTCCTCCACGGTCATCACCCTAGCCTGATCGTGCCCTCGGGGTGCTGGTCCCCTCTGCTGAAATCCTCGCTGCCTGCTCTGACTCTGGGCTTGGACTTGTGCATACTGCTGGGGGTTCTGCTGCTGAAACACTTGGGTCTGAGGCGGCAAGGGCCTCGGCAATGGATACTGCTGCTGCTGGACCGGAGCTGGTCCTCTTTCCGAGGAGCTAGAAAGATTGGACGATGATGAACCACCCCTATTCGGGTAGGACCCAACCCTATGGTCGGGTGCTCCACAAGCAAGACACAATCCCTGTGCCCTGCGACATTCTGCCACCACATGGCCTGGCTTCCCACAATGAGAACAACCCACTGCAGAAGATTGCTTCTGTTTCTGCTGCTGAGGGTGCGTCGGAGTGGAATGCTGAACCGACGTCACTGAAGCCGCTCGCCTCGGAGCTCCAATAGTCAAAGCCCTGGCTGCCGGGACCGGTGCTGAAGGCTGATTCATCTGGCCGTGAGATCTCTTCCGACCTCCGGCCGTATCCACAATCCTCTGGGAGGTATACTCATGCCTCCGGGCTGCTCTCAAGACTGTATCAAAAGTCTGATGCTCAAACTGCTCAACTGCCAACAAGATCTCCAGGTGAAGTCTCTGCTGGAACCGCTGGGCTCTATCATACTCGGTTGCCACCAAAGTGGGAGCAAACCGACTGAGTCTGGAAAACTCGGCCGCATATCCGTCGACCGTCCTGCCTCCTTGCTTCAGATTGGTAAATCTCGTCTGCAGATCATACCGAGCCACGGCATCGAAATACTTGGTCTGAAATCTCTCTCTGAATACTGCCCAAGCAATGGGTGCTGCTAATCCAACAGCCTGCGCTGCCCACCAGCTGCGGGCAAGATCTAACAACTGCAGGCACACAACGGCCACCTTCTCGTTCTCTGGGGTCCTGGCTGCTTCTAGAATCACCTCTGTGTCCTGAAGCCACACATCTGCTACGATAGCATCTTCACTACCGTCGAAGAATAGAGGGTTCAAGCGCTTGAAGTTGTTGGCAGCGCTGTTACCCTGATGACCACCCCGGGTCAAAGCATCCGTCACTGCCTGTTGTAAGGAGTCTCTACGACGATCTTGGGAAGCTATCAAGGTCCTGACGAGTCCTACCAAAGTGCCGTCATCATGTTCTACAGGTTGAACTGGCTGGACTGGTGGCTCTTCTCCAATAGGCTCGACTCTGGAGGCTACTTCGGAGTGCTGGGCTTGATCCCCGGGTTGCTGCTGGTCCGCGGAAGGTGCTCCGCCTTGCTGGTCGGTAGGACCACGAACAATGCCGCTGAAGAAGATGACATATGGAACAATAAGGAAGGACCAGGACAGATCAACGATACAAGCATATGATCGGGACAAGAATCTAGGGATTCAGAAGATACGAGCAGAGATCAAGGACGAATACTGATTGAGACATCTATTCGGTAAACCCTCACATATCTTGATTTACAAGACCTACATGGGCCACCACTTAAACCATGTCACGCCCCAGAACCAGAATACTGGAGAGCGGGGGCAGACATAGCCAGCTACGTATATGAAATAGAATCTATCTCGCTATACGGTCACGACTGTCTAGATACATGAGGGTTTATCTACAAGCCAACAGTCTCTTAAGGTCATGAACAAGCCTAGTGTCTCAATCACAAGCAAGTAAGTAGAAGTCACAAGATGTATGATCATTAAATATACAATAGTAAGGCGTCCCAAACATTACATATTCAGTTGATCATGAAGCTAGTCGTTACAAAATGTCAGGACTAGCAAGAGTTTAGTCATACATGATCAACCCTAGTATCTGTTAATCATGTTACAGCCCATAGGCAGACAGTAAGTAAGTGCAATCGAGCTAAACAGGTGCTCGTCGGCTAAACGCCTCAAAAGAATATTTTTACAAGGGAGTGGGAGAGCAAAATAAAACCCACTCGTTGCCAGGATTCCTTCTAGTGTTCACCATCTGGCAGGAAGGTCGGTAGATCCTTTGGAGCTGCTCCGAAATCTGGCCACACAAAACCAGCTGGGTCAGACCCCAGAAAGAGTAAGTGCCACAAAGGAAGCTTCACTTAAGAACTAAAACCAGCTAGGGTTGTCACAAGCCTAATTACTAACAAGATGCAGCGAGATTATTCTACAGCCACAAGCCCTGCAGACCATCCAGGTTACCCGGATTAAAAGATTAGAGTTGAATTTAGATGGATACATCGTCTAGGAAACGAATGTACCCTTAGGTAGCTTGAAGGGTGCAACACATGACAGTGTGCTGGAAATGTGCCCTACTCGACGGCAGGCTATAGATCCCAAGGCGTGCCCAGGTAACGGGATTGCCTGTAGCTGGGAAATCTCTTCATGAGTAATGTATTAATCTAGTTATTAGTCCTTAGTTCATTTCAATAGGTACTCCTGACCGTGGTACTCAGGAGTCCCATCCTAGACATGATGTAAGACAGGACTGGTTTATTTATACAAGCACAATCGCCCACGGTGTCCAGGTTATTATACAGGTCATGTCATGTCAAGTAGCCGTCGTAACAGCTTATCAAGATATAACATGTCAGGTTATCAGGTCAAGTGTACTAGTCAGGAGTGCGCCACGACGGCCACTATCAGGTCATGTCAGGTTACTCATGTCAGGAGTACACCACTACGGGTCACTATCGTGTCAGGCTCAGTTATCCTTTCCTAACATATTACATAAATTTGTGATTATCAAGTTCATGACAAAAGGCTTAAGGATATAAAATGGGCATAAAATATCTAATAAAATATCAATATACAGGGCTATAGAAGAGCCAAGCTTAAGGAAAATAAAAACCAAATCTGACACGCTGACATAAGACCAAGTCAGCCAAAGGCCATACGCTCAGTGCAAAAGTCATACGCTCAGTACAAAAGTCATACGCTCAGTGCAAGTACTCCATACGCCTCCAAAAGGCAGCGTATGAGGTCCATACGACTCCTTGTCACCCAAGTGGGCGTATGCAAGACATATGCTCCCAAAAGGCAGCATATGGACTCCATACGACTCCTTGTCACCCAAGTGAGCGTATGCAAGACATACGCTCCCTAAAGGCAGCGTATGGACTCCATACGACTCCTTATCACCCAAGTGAGCGTATGCAAGACATACGCTCCCAAAAGGCAGCGTATGGATCGGACTGTGCTGCGCTAAAGAGCGCGCGCAGCTCAGTGGCGCAAGCTAAAAAGCTCGCGTACACTGCTCACTGTCTTCTCCAAATCAGCAAGAACTCTATGGGTTGAACCCAAAGCTTCAAAAGTCCATAACTTGGTCCAAACAAGTCCAAATCCGACTTTGCAAAGTTCTATCTTGGGTGAAATTCAATTCTCTCCAACATAAGAACATCAAAACCCATAAAAATACAACTTAAATAGATCAAAACCATACAAAACTGAAAATAGAAGAAACTTAGATCTAGAACAATGGAGACTCCAAATCACAAAATGTCAAGTTCTAATGTTGATCACCATGGCCTAATCTAGCTAATGGACAAATAAAAAGTGGTTCTCAAGTGGTGGCAAGGTGCACTTGCCTAAGGGGTGTTGGTGTTGTGTGGAGGAAGGAAGAAGAAGAAGATGAAGAAATAAATGAGAGAATTATGAGGAGAGAGAAAGGTAGGTGGAGATAATAAACAGGGTGGTTGTGGTGGAAATGAGGAAGGAGCATAGGCTAAGGTGTTCCAATGTAAAATAAACCAAACCAATCCTTCTCCATAAAATAAACCAAGCCGGGTCGAGAACCAATGTACGAGAAATCCAAAATCCGCTAGTCAAGAAAATAAGATACATGCCAAAATCTAACTTCGAGTATAATTACGAAATACGGGAAACGGGGGGTGACATGATGCAAGGGCAGTTTAAAAGCATTATTATAGTTTTCTAAATAATAATAAAGAATTAGCAGGCAATAAAATCTTAAGAGCGACAATAATACAATCTACAATGATTCAATAGCGATTTGAGCGTATAGCAATCTGTGACCGGTAGGTAGATTGTGTATACTAACATTTAGCCTAATGCTAGTATGCGGTACGGCTCAACCCCCTGTGCAATAGGGGTTAGCGAGATAGAGGCAATAGTAGTAACATGGCTTTGGTCACAGTTGCTTTACTACTCCCCAATCCCCGAGTCAATAAGTCAATCAAGCAATCAATTTAGGATCCGAGAGGGATCCCATGTATAAGTGTTCATACAATATATATTCTTATTGATGTAATGCATTTAATTATTAATTAAAACATGAACATGAATAGTATGATACTTGCCTTTTTCGGTGCTATAGGTGACGATAGGGAATATTCAGGCTAAGTCCCGGAACTGAATCCTACATTAGTGAAATATGACTTAGTCATCAATCTAAAGTTCGTACAATTCTAAATAATCAACTTATTAATGATACGATAATCGTCTAGACACTAATTTCACCAATAATTATAATAAAGCAATTGTTTGATTATAAAATATTTTAAAGAAACTCTAAGTGGATAATATAAGAAAAATATGGTTTTTTTAGTAATAAAATAACAAAACTTACTATCCCTTTAAGTGGAAATATCATTAATCTAATTAGTAATAAGTTCGTGATGATTTAGTAGTTATTCTCGACTAGGAAAATAATTTGTGCAAAAGTACTCTTTTAATACTTTTAGCACAATATACGTAATTAGCTACTACTAAATAAAACAATCTTTTAAATAATTAATTATTTATTTAGTAACGTAAAAACTACTATTTTAATTAAAATAAATAGCTAATAAATATGTTCTATTTTATAGGTAGAACTAATACTTTAGTTAGGTATAATTATACAAAAAGTTCTTTTTGGTAATGAAGCTATTTTTGGAAACTAAATAATATTTTATCCATGTAAAATTAACCATAACGTATTTAATAAGTCTAGAACAACATGATTAGAACTATAATCATTTATTAATAATCTATATACTTAACTAATCCACGTAGACATTTATAATTAAATATACATAATCCAATGATTTATTATGGCATATAATTATTTATTAACAATATTAAGCTGACTATTATACATTAATCAATTTAATGAATCCTATTACAAAATCACATAATCCAATTTAGGAAACTAACTTCCCGGAATTGACAGAGCTTTATTCTGTCAATTTCGGTCAGACAGAAAATGGGTTTCTCTTTTGGGGGAGCGCACGGGGGCACGCGGGTGTGCAGGCGGGGGAGCGCACTGGTGTTCGTAAGGGGACGTGCGTGTGTGCGTGTGCGAGAGCGCACTGGTGCGCGCACGGAGGTGCCCGGGGAAGCGCGCTGGTGCGTGTGCGTGGGCGTGCAGGTGTGCACTGGCGTGGTCCAGCGGGAGGCAGGCGGCCATGGGGTTAGCGGCCTGGGTTGACCAATCGATGCGGGATCGGTTAGCAGTCGGGTGGCGTGTTGAAAATGCCCCTAGTGGGGTGTCTTAATGTTCGGGGTGTCGCAAGAAACGTCGGGGCATGGTTATATTTGGAAGTGGATGAGTATGGAGAGGGCGATGAAGGGTTTGTGAAGGTTTTCGAGGGAGAGATTGGTTCTAGAGTTTCTGTTAGAGAGATAGATTTCTATATATGAAGGAAGAAGAGGGGTTACGTGGGGAGGGGTTTTGGCGGGTGGAGCGGATCACAAGTGACGGGGTAGTGGGTTGAACGATAGTATTAGTTTATTGGGTTTGGGTAGGAAGCGGGTTAATGGGTTTGAGTTAGCGGCTTTGGGTAGATAGGTGGGCTACATGGTTTTGGGTTGAGAGATGGGCTAAACCGCGGGCTCAAGTCTTGGGCTCTAATTAAAATAACAAAAATCAATATTAAAAACCATTGCAATCAATTATTTATTATGAATACAAATAAAATTGTTTTTTCCATTTCCGACTATGTATAATAATAATAATAATAATAATAATAATAATAATAATAATAATAATAATAATAATAATACACACTAATCTACAATTAATAGCAAATAAATATTATGAAACCCATTTATTAATTAAATCCAAATTTATGGGTTTTACAAAATCCCTTGATAGTATGGCTCACAACCTACTCCTTTCTAGCTACAGGAAGTTATCAAATACTTGCAAGTACATCTAACCCTTGTACGTCTATATGCTAGGTAAGGGTGGAAGTAAATACTAGGCGATGCTTATCTATGGTACCTTGCAACCAACTTACCTACTGATCAATCTCCTAGTCATAGATGTTAATAAATTATTTCAAGGCTATTCTTGCTATATCTAGATGTCTGTCTAATCCAACACAGTCATATCCAAATATCCTTAGATCCTCTTATGGTACAACCTATCACCACGTATCATTTTGATATATTTTTCGGTAGAAATTACCCCTAATGAGGATTCTCCGGGCCATTATCCAAGTTAACTTTGTTTCCTAACATATGCATATTTTCATGATTTCTATATCGTCTAAGGAAAAAATTTCAACCTCTATACAACCCTAAAACTCCTATAAGGATTATACTTATCTTAAGTATAGTATCAGTCCAACTATTCTATTCAGGATGTGATCCTTGAACCCTTCCAACTATAGCTTCCACATGGGTGATCACATCCTAAGTGAGGGAAACGTGACTAGCTCTAATTCATCGCTATCCAACATAGGAAGATAGTAGAATGGTTTAGCCTAATGATTCCTAGGGTCTCCTACTCTGTTTAAGTAGTATATATCTATTCTATACTGTCAATCCGATCTACTCAGTTTATCTATAGATGTGTCTATCCAATTCCTTATTACCTTAACCAATCAATCCCTTTTTAATTACTATCAACTACCTACTATCATACAATAGAATATAACCTTAAAGGGTTCATCAAGCACGAATTGTTCGTCTTCCTGAAATAAGGAAGGACGAGAGTAAAAAAAAAAGAAGTTCAAGAAAGGATGATTGATTTCAATTTCGAGTTCCAACGAAGATGGATATGATCAAACGAATTTTCAAGAGCAATTATGGATTGAGTTTTATTATCCTGTTGCAGGCCCGCTCGGTACAGTAATATAACCAAAACGGCGAACTCGACCTGTATGCGCCACCACAAAAATATGTCATGCCCCGGTTCCAAAAATACTTGGGAACCCAAGACATGAGCATGCCAGCTGTACGGTTAGAATAAGTATTCCCAATTTAATGGACTTATCCTAATTGTATTACGCTGTTAACTAAATCTACTCTATCACAACTATGTCTCAATCCACAATAATGAATAAAATAAAGAATAAATAATATATGTCATAGTCTGCAACCCATTAGCATATATATATATATTTGGAATGGACTCGAAGAATAGTAGATGTCCAGTAAAACTAGGCTAAATGAGCAAGATATAACAGAAAAGGAAATAGAAAGCACGATAAAATGATATACTAACACTACAAGCAATACCTGAACCCAACAACCAAAATCATACCATCCACCAGTCTATACTATAAGCTCAACAATAACCTGGAGAGATCACCAGGTCCTCAGAAGGACGTATCAAGATACAAAAGTATAAGCTACAATATTGTAACCCCTCTTCCCTGATTTTTAAAATTTTTATTTCCCTAACTATTTATTTTATTTAGTTATCATGATTAGAAATACTTTCTCTTGAAACATTTAAAGATTATTTTGCTATTATTTTTGTATTTCAAAAACTAGTTACATTTATAGTTTGAAAATGCTATTTAATTTTTCCAAAAATATATGTTCTCGAATTTTTGGAATTACAAAATATGTTGTTAAATATTTGGTTTCTAAAATAGTTTTAAAGTTATAATATTTTTGAATAATAAAAAAGAGTTTTTTATTTATTTTAAATAGAATTTTTGGATTTATAAATATAAACTTTTCGTTATTGATGGTAACGAATACTATTTTATAGTAACTAATTATTTGCTTTATTTGAATTTATATGTTTTAAATTATTGGATATTATTGAATATTATTTTGAAGTTATTATAGTGATAACTTAATTTATTTAGATTTTAAATTAACTACTTTATGATATGAATTATGCGATTTAAATTATTTGATAGATAGTAAATATGATTCAAATTAAATATTATTATCTATTAGTAGATTATGATAAAATTAGGTTTGATTTAAACATTTATTGGATTTAAGTTCATGCTAATCAAATTATTTGATTATATTAAATATTGATTTAAATTATTGTATCATCAATTATTTGTTTTAGATTTCATTGTACATGATTTAAATTGTTTGATAATATCGAATTTATATTTAAATGTTTTTATGATAATCATTTACATGATTTCGATTAGATTGAATTGTATTTAAATGTTTACTTGATTTAAATTAAAAGGAAGGATTTATCTACTACAAATCCTACGTCTGATTAGATCAGGAGTTTCAACTCCTATATAAGGAGGCATCTTCCTCCTAATTTTCTCATCTAGCCACAAACCATTCCACAGCCATTATCACCAAACCTCATCTATGGTGTCGTGCATCGTATCCGTGTCCGCCCAATCTCCTTCCACTATTTTTTACATATACATATTCAGTCCGTATCCGACACACCGGACATCCGACTCAATCCCGTGTCCGTGTCGACATCCTGACACAGAAAGTACAACTACAGACCCTAACCTAGCCGATCCCGATAACCGCCCCTGTCCCTAACAGTCGACCCACAACTTTACCTACATCTTTCGTTCACCACCCGACCATTCAGACCGCTGTCTCCGTGTCCAACCAGCACAATCACAGAGCCCGTCGACCCAATACAACCGCCCGTACCACTATTACCAATGCCACCATACTCTTTCTCCACTGTGTCCGACTATAATCGGTCGGCACATCCCTACCAAAACAACCACGCCACCATCACTGTCACCTCACCCGGCCAACCGTCCTCCGACCATACGATCGACCACTGACCGACTGCCAAAATCCTCCACCCTGGCCAATGAACCTCCGCCACCACCGTCAACCTGTCATCGCCACCATCCCTAACAACACTCCGATCGGCCGACCACCTTTATCGCCGCCACCGTCACGACACCACAACCATCAACATCAAGCAAAACCAAACAACACAAACACTACCAAAATCTACTCGCCTCGACCCAGCCGTCGACGATCGCATTCCTATCGTGCCGCCTCCACGAGCTGCTTCACCATGCCCATACCCGGCGCAGTCGACCGCAACAACGTCGGGGCCAGATCCCATGAGCCTCCCCGCTCCGCAGCCGTCTCCCTCGAGCGCTACTCGTCCGGCGACTAGACGGCATACACTTGACCTCCGTGGTCGAGCCGTCTAGACACGTCAGTGAGCCACCGGTGACCGTCCTCGAATAGACGAGCGTGCCGCCGCCGATGGGTCAAAATCCCCTGGCCACAGCACCAAAACTCCACCGCAGTGCAAGCCCGCTGCTGGCTTCGCGCGCGTGCCACGGCCAGTGGAACCCCTCGCCCTCCGCAGCAGTCGAGCATCGCGCGTTGCCCTCCGCCGACGAACCATCTTCAAGTGCCACGCGCCTCAGCCTCTCTCCTGCCCCTTCGGTGTCCGAGCCGAGCCCGACGTTCACGAATCCGACCCAGGCCCTTCCTCCTCTCTAGCCTGGTGAGCCTTATCTCTTGAAACCCCTTCTCCTCCTCTCCTTCTTCTTTAAGTTTCTTCAAACCTTTCTCTAATATTGCTGGAGGGAGAGATAACTGACATTGGTTTACGGTTTGTATTTATTATTATTATTATTATTATTATTATTATTATTATTATTATTATTATTACAGTTTACAAATAGAGCAGCAACAATTCCCAAATAGCATCCAATACTTAGTGCTTTATTATTATTATTATTATTATTATTATTATTATTATTATTATTATTATGTAATAAATTATTTTTAAAATGGGTCTAGAAGTCCTAAAATATGGTTATATTATTCTATGATATTTAGTGATAGCTTTTTCCCTAAAGACTATAGTTTGGTTTTGACCTAAAATATATTTCTATTATTTCTATTAAATATGGTTGTAATGTTTCCTACTTAAGTAAGTTATAGTTTATATAAAAATGATTTTCGTGACCTTCCAGTATCTTTATATATATATATATATATATATATATATATATATATATATATATATATATATATATATATATATATATATATATATATATATATATATATATATATATATATATATATATATATTCAAACTAAATTTAAAACCTTAAATATTTTATATATTATTTTATCTTAATACGATTTTTTGACTTAAAAAGTTATTTTGACAAAAATTAGATTTTCAAATCCTAAAAAGATTTCTAGATTTCCAAATATACTCCTAAATTATTTTGACTAAGAATAAATATAATTTTAAAATAGTAATTATTTTCCAAACGTAAGTTATATATATTATTTACATAAATTCCTTTCAAATTCTCTCTTAGATTATATCGTTCTCGATTATGCCTAATTATTTCCTATCTTCTTGCGAATTCCAATATCCTTCACATCAACCCTAGCCAATCGGACTATCCTGGACTCAACAAAATTATCGATTTCACCAGCAAAGGATCCAAGATGAGTACATTTTCTGATAGTTTTCATATTTGATAACTTCTATGATTCGTGTATTTAGTATTGTCGTATATTGATTTTCTTTTTGATTCTCGACACAATGGTTACACAATGTAGTATTTATGGATTTCTTACATGTTATATTTCGTGACTAATGTATTACCTTGTTCATGACCTATTTAAATCTATTAGTACTAGTCGGGCGGGAAAATACTTTAGTAGACATGTGAACTACCCAAAAATATCTCATTTGTCTTACGTGGAGAATAGCAGCCGCACACGACACGTGCGGTTAGTCAGATTTATTCCTTAGTCGTTCACATGTCGAAAGTGGTATTTCAACTCACTAATTAGATGCAGCCTTGCTATACATTATTGTTTCCGTTTCAGTTGTTTATTATTGTTCATATTACTTCTTTGTCTTTATTACCATACTCTACTGCTTTTGCTCACATGTTTCATACCATAATTCTCTGTTTATCCATCCATTATGTATTTCAGTATTATTTACTGTTTTATAGATTTTGCCAATTATTGGAACTACTGTTAGAATGTACTCGTTCCATTCCTGACTAGAAATTAATTTTTTAGGTTAGTCACGACTACTCTTAGCATTAGGAAGATACGGGTGTAATTGAAGGCTAAAATCATAGAAGACTAGTTAGATAGAAGTGTTGATTCAATATTTATAAGATATTATATTTTTCATCAAATGTAAAACTTGTAAATATTATAAAGTTGATTTAATTTTGTTAATGAGCAAATAAAGATATTATTTTATGAGCTTTTTGTTTATTGTGGGCTAGACAGCATACTACCGCTGATACCGCGGCGTAGGCTGGACTTGCGCACGCGCTCGCATCCCGAAAAGTGGGTGCGGATCGGAACAAGTTTTTTTGGTGGCCCATCTAGGTCAGTTTTCGCAAAAGATTACGTTATCATGATAGTACTTAAGTTAGTCGTACTATTGCGAGCCTGCAACTAGGAAGTGCTCATGAACAATTAGGATTGAGTTGATTTTTAGGAAAATAACTAGAAATAGGAGTCCCTTATTCAAATTGACTGTTGGATAGTTATGATTGCCACGTAAGTCATGCGATTTAGCCAAGGATTCACTTAGATGACTTTCATAGAAGGATATATTATTTTGTGTCAATAGGATGGTATGATCGAAGGTTGGTAGACTCTCTCTTGCTAAATTAGGACGTCGTAGGATTCAATTCCTAATTTTGATCATTTGTTTAAATTTTATTTTGCCCTCCTTAAATATCATCATCATATCCGAATTCTATATTTATTTTCCCTTTTGCCATAAGAAATTATTTTTGAAATAATTTTAATTCAATCACCCATATGTTAATCTTGAGTTAGTTTTGATAGAGATTAGAATGTTTATACTTCCCTTGTCTTCAGTCATTTCTTCCTAATAGATGTTTTATTTTTCAAAACTGATACTTTCACTTTAAGGACATATACTTACACTTTCCTATCATGACTAACTTGTTTGAATATCTAGAAACTCCTTTGAAAATTTTTATGGGTATAGTTTGAAAGAATATTCGGTGACCTATAATGGCAAGGTAGATGCGAACTGTCCCCATTTATTTGAATAATGGAAACTGCTGGTTCACTGCAGCCAGCAGCGCACTAGCAAGGCATGACCCCTAAGTTAAAGTAATTTCAGGTAAGGGTGGGTTATCAAATACTATTAAAACTATATCTTAGTTGTTCTATTTGATCTTTGAGTTATTATGTCAATATTGTATAGAGTTGATAGAGTATTCGATACTATGTCATATTTGAGTCATGAAACCAAGAGTTTAGTACAGCCAGATGTACACTGGCGAGACATGGATTCTCGGTTAAACGACTTCGGATATACTTATGGTTTTCGAATACTATAAAGACTATGTCTTTTATTGGCATATGACCATTACACCCTTATTTTGGTTTGATTTATTACCCTACTTTATTTTATGTTTATTCGATAGGCCTTGTAGTTTCTTCCTTACCCATCCTATTAGTTCCCTCCTAGTAATCATTTAGTATATTTTGATCCTATTTTACTAGAATCATAGTCGTACCTAGGCCTTAATTATATAATCATGCATACACAATTTTGCTTCCTTCCAAAATGATTCCAAATTTTGATCGTCCTTAAACGACTTTGATCGTGACTAAACTATTTTGACTATAGTCATAGTCGTGCCTATACTTCAAACTCTATTATTGCTAATGCTTAGATTTTATTCCAACTTTAATCATGATTGTTTTATCATATTCGTAGTCGTGCCAAATTTTAACCATGCTTAGATGACTTGCATGATTAGACGTGATCGTAACTACATCCTACTTATATCCAAGTAATTTTAATCATGTTAGACTTTTGATCGTTGATCATGCTTATATAATTTCAATTAGTAGTTAATCGTGTCTAATGACTTTTCTTATTTTGTTCATCCTATTCCGGTTCAATCCTTAAGCATGGTTAGATTCAGACCTTGATTAGATCCTTGACCATATAATTTGGTCATATGTTGATCGTGCCTAAACAATCAATCGTGCTAAACCAAATTCTTTGATCTTCCTTAAACAAAAATTTAATCATGATTCAATCATTTTAAATATATTCTGGATTGTGCCAAATCGGATCCTTCCTCAAGGTTTCGATTCTATCCACGAATACACTTATCTAATTTTGATTATTAATCGTATCATTTTTTTTTATTATATTCTTAAGTAGTGCCTAGTACTATCCTTTGAAATTTCGAGAATAAAATTTTTCTAAGGTAGGTAGATTTGTTACCCCTCTTCCCTGATTTTTAAATTTTTTATTTTCCTAACTATTTATTTTATTTAAATATCATGGTTAGAAATACTTTCTCTTGAAACGTTTAAAGATTATTTTGCTATTATTTTTGTATTTCAAAAACTAGTTAAATTTATAGTTTGAAAATGCTATTTAATTTTTCCAAAAATATATGTTCTAGAATTTTTGGAATTATAAAATATGTTGTTCAATAGTTGGTTTCTAAAATAGTTTTACAAGTTATAAATATTTTTGAATAACAAAAATAAGTTTTCCATTTATTTTCAATAGAATTTTTGGATTTATAAATATAAACTTTTCGTTATTGATGGTAACGAATACTATTTTGTAGTAACTAATTATTTGATTTATTTTATATGGTTTAAATTATTGGATATTATTGAATATTATTTTGAAGTTATTAAAGTGATCCCTTAATTTATTTAGATTTTAAATTAATTACTTTATGATATGAAATATGCGATTTAAATTATTTGATAGATAGTAAATATGATTTAAATTAAATATTATTATCTATTAGTAGATTATGATCAAATTAGGTTCGATTTAAAAATTTATTGATCTAAATTCATACTATTCAAATTATTTGATTATATTAAATGTTGATTTAAATTACTGGTATCATCAATTATTTGTTTTAGATTGCAATGTATATGATTTAAATTGTTTGATAATATCGAATTTATATTTAAATATTTTTATGATAATCATTTACATGATTTCGATTAGATTGAATTGTATCTAAATGTTTACTTGATTTAAATTAAGAGGGAGGATTTATCTAGTACAAATCCTACGTCTTATCAGATCATGAGTTCCAAGTCCTATATAAGAGGCCTCTTCCTCCTAATTTTCTCATCTAGCCACAGACTATCCTACAGCCATTATCACCAAACCTCATCCATGGTGCCGTGCATCGTGTCCGTGTCTGCCCAATCTCCTTCCACTATTTTTTTTACATATACATATTCAACCCGTGTCTGACACACCAGACATCTGACTTAATCTCGTATCCGTGTCGACATCCTGACACGGACAATACAACCACACACCCTAACCTAGCCGATCCCGGTAACCGCATCTGTCCCTGACAGTCGACCCGCACAAAGCCCGCCGACCCAATACAACCGCCCGTACCACCATCACCACCTCCACCATACTCTTTGTCCACCGTGTCTAACTACAATCGGCCGGCACATCCCCACCAGAACAACTATGCCACCATCACTGTCACCTCACCTGGCCAATCGTCCTCTAACCATAAGACAACGTACAACCGCTGATACCATGGCGTTGGCAAATAAACATATTATTTTATGAGCTTTTTGTTTATTTTATGAATGAGCAAATTTTGTGAATGAGCAAATAAACATATTATTTTATGAGGTTTTTGTTTATTACGGACTAGACAGCGTACTACCACCGATACCGTGGCATAGGCTGGACTTGCGCACATACTCGTATCCCGAAAAGCGGGTGCAGGTCGTGACAAATATGAACCAAAATAAATACATGAATAAGTAGTTCAGATCACAACATGGTCTAGTATCTCGTCATCCAAGCAGTGAACCACTCCTACAACCAGACAAGGACAAGAGGTGGCACACTATTTCGTTACAAGACACTATCCCATGCCATAACACGAACTGAATAATAACTAGGAATCTAACCAACTACGTGAATGCGCGTCGAAGACTACTTTGGGATCATACAGGTAGGTAAGGAGTAATATTAGCGTCAACTAATATCGCAAATATACTAGCATACTCCCGCCCAAACCGGAGACTAGTCCGCAGATAATAATATAATATCCACTTGTATAGCCTATAACTTGGCATACTGAGGCAGATGAGGATAGGGTAATCCCGTACGCCTACTAATAGTCTTTCCCGTTCATGACTTGCACTAGTCATATCCATGACTCGAACAATTTATATCTTAATGCAAGTTACTAACTAGACTCAATCTAATCACTATATGTACCGGCACACGAACCGCTCACACTGATGATCAGTCAAGTGCGTAAGCCCGTGCCAACATAATGTAGCTCACTCAAAGTGCCATGTCATGAGATGTGTCCAGTCATAGAAGTTATAGGAAATAACTTTATAGCTAACCGGGAGAGTCGGGAGAGTCCTCTAAACCTCTAAGTCACACCTGCACTATCATATCGATGAACCCATCTATAGAACACTTGGATGCACACCACTAACCCATATATTCCTATGCACAACAACAAACCATGTATTTAAATAGAACAAGAGAGTAGCAAGGTATCTTGCCTGGATTTGCAGCAAAGGAATAAAGTTTCGATCCGGCGTTACCTCCACAGTCAAAGTCTCACGAACTCCTAAAAATTTATACAACTAATATTAATAATCTTTCTAACATTATTACTATTATTGACATATCTATCTATACATACTAAGTAGGGTTATCGACTATATATTAGTTATAATAACAAAAGTAGTCATAATATTCTTATTAGGACTAACAAAATCCACAAAATATATGCATAAATATTCCACTTTAATTCTAAAATAAATTATTAATATTCTGAAAATAAATATTATATTACTAATATTGCACACAAACTATTTAGAATCTACTTTATGATCAAACTAACATCCACATTGATAAATCAACGTTATTAGAACGAGTTTAATCATGAATAAGATAACTTTAATAATTTGAAATATATAGAAATAAATTATCTAAATTAACAAATATTCATGATCATGAGTCGAGGATCATTAATATGGAGCATTGGTTGCACACAAAAATATTTTTGGCCTCACAAGATGACAATTTTGATAGTTCGTTTACGGCATAATTTTATCCTTCAAAGATCGAATTATTCGAGCATTAAAACAGTAAAATTATGAAAAACTCATTGAATGAAAGTTGTATGTAATCAAAATATGGTCGCTTCCATATATGATATCGATGGTAAAGATGAATCTAAATAGTACAAATCCACCCCTTAATGAACAATGCCAGATCTGGACACACTTGGGTAAAACGTGTGTTCCGACCATTCTAGGAAGAATTTCAACATAAAATTCTATATGAAGTTAGTAGACACATAGGAGAACCTAGTATTTTTTGGTCCCATGAAGTTTTGATGTCTAGAAGTGGAGAAAACGCATTCGCAATATGCGTACCTGTTGTGTTTTATGACAGCACGTCGGGGTCGACTTTGAGCGGCTATCGTGGCTCGTAGGGGCTGTGCTAGGCCTCGATACTCCTTGGGATGATGGAGGGGGTCCTAGGCACATCGAGGCTGAGTTGGTCGGCCCTAGATGGCGTAGCAAAGGCGTAGACAACAGCAAAAAGAGGAAGGTTGCAGCAGCAGTTGGCGGTAGCTCCTAGGGTTTAGTTTAGGGTTTATAGAGGGAGGTAGTCGGCCATAATAGAATATATATGGGTATATGGGTGGGGGTTGGTTATGGGCTGCTTGGGTAGGTTTTGGGTGAGTTTTGGTGGGTTTTGGAGTTCAAATACAAGAGGGATTGGCACATGAATATACAAGTTTCCAAATATAGGAAATTGGATTTGCAATGTTTCTTTGTTAGAGTTTAACCCAAATAAATACTCCATAATCTGAAATAAATATTTTAGGAGGACCCCTCTACATGGGGATGACCCTAACAAGTTGTTGGACAAGTTTAGGATCGATAAAAATTACCCGAATTGAAAATAGGCTTGAAAAGTCACATAAAGGGTCTTACGTGCCATTTGAATTTAAATAGCACATGGGACCTCGATTGAGTGGGACACCCTAGGCATGTGTGTAGTAGGCTAAAAAATAGTCGAAATCATATATTAGATCATTTAGGTTTATCGATGTCGAGTCCGAAAGTTAAGTTGGAAGTTACGACGAGTCTCACGGCAGATAACTTCTTGGTGTAATTTGACCCCAAAGTTGTACGAAGAAAATAGAATACAAGAAGACATATTTGAGTGGGACATGATATACCCAATTGAGGATAAACTTGTCTAGGTCAAATCTCATGAAGAACGTTTCGAAAGATTGGCATGTCTTGTGCTCCAAAAATCAAAGCTACGAAAAAGTACGTCTATAGTCATATTGATATAAAATCTAGTATAAAATATAAATAACTATCATAAATAAATATAATAAAATTTAAAACAATATTCAAAAATTAGGGGGCTTATACCAGGAATATGAATACATGCTAGCAGCTTCCTTTCTCTTAAAAAAAGGTTATACAGAAAATTGATTAGCTAATAAAATAAAGGATGCATATAAAAATGGATAATGCATGTAGAATAAGGAATATAGAGCGGGTAGAACTTCACCAATGGGCCAAACCACACAACAAGTCCATTAGCGAAATACTTAAGCTGTAAATCATGATAATGTCCCAGAAACACAATACCGTCCACAGGTACATATCTATTCACATCCATCGAGTAACAGTCCACAAAGATATCAAGTCCAATAATAATAATATCACAAATATCTAGTAGTAAAAGTAATAATGTCTTTGCGGGCAGAATAACATCCCAAAACCACAGAAAAGAGAAACAGAGTAATAATCAACTACAAGTCTGCTGAAATGAAAGGAAATAATGTAGTAAGTCTAAATATGGAAATGACATGATCATGAGAAATCCTCTGGCACTATCTCGTCTTCCTGTGCTGGTACGTCTCCGGTCTCAGCTCCCGAACCGTAAACCTCAGGGTAGTCTTCAGCTTCGTCTAAGCCTAGAAAATAGCACGGTCCTCAGGGGACTAGTAAGGTACATAATATACATGCCATGGTACAAATATGAAAATATGAAGTAAGGCAATCTACTGTATCCAGACTATGTGCTATGCAAATGAGAAACTTTCTTAGAATATTAGACCTCTCCACAAAGGCTCACAAGCTCCTCAGCAGGATATTGTCTCCAATACCGTGTCGTGGGACCAAGGACAAACAAACATGATAGTGATAGCCTCTACTCTACCACAGAGCTAAAGTATCACATAGACAACAGACCACATGACAATAAGTCTGATACTGTAGTCAATTCTTCCAACCCCATGTCTAGTATCTATCATACAGTCAAGTCCATGTAGTCACTGCTATCATGATAAACAATCACGGTGAATAATGTGGAATACTACTACGAGTTCAATATCATAAATAATTATGTAAACCTTGCGTCATGAATGTGTCGGTATCCCGTGGTCATTCATGTCAATGGACATGTCAATATGCACATAATGCCTAATGTTAATACTCTGTGTCATCATCATGATATTGGTACCCGTATATGAAACAGACACTAAGTATCGATGATTCTACGTCATGTAATGCTAACAAATAGACAACAAGAAAGAAAAAGAATAATCTATAACCACGACAAGGTATACTTGCCTGTAACTGCTATCTTCGTCACTCCCTCCAAGATCACCTATAATATTACACTATTATTAATACCTATATCAACTTGCCATATATAGGTTATATTAGTATCTAAACCTACTAGTCGCCATAACGTTGATACGACATAACATATAAGTACCAACTTCTCTCATAAAAATAATTTATGACCATAACAAAATAATAAATTTAAATTCTAGAAAATAATTATAAATATATGTATATTACCAAATTTCTATTTTAATGGTGAAAATATTTCACAATAGGTCCTATGTCAATACTACACATTAATACCACAATCAACCTACTAATTTACCCGCGAAATAATAAATAATTAAAAATCTTAAATTCTGTAAAAATTCCATAAATTAGTCAAAATAAGGGTTTTAACATTAAACCTTGCACAACAAATACTTTGTAGATTTTTAGGAAGTATTAGAACTTTTGGACACAGAACACAGGATTTTCGGAGTTACGGTGTTACATTAAATGTCAGGAATTTTAATAAATAGTAAACGAACTCAAAACCTAACAAATAGATATGCGTTGGAAATCTCTTGTTGTCTAGTTCCTGATAAAAATTATTATAAGGATCAAATCTAATAATATATAGGCTAAAATCTCCTCACAACAGACCTTGTCGGTTCTAGATATCTTGTCATAGAATCGACGCCACGGACAAACCGCGTGGAACTGTGTGAACCAGTGATCAAAGATTGAAGTAGACACATAGAGGTAACTTCTAATTTTGGTTTGTCGAGAATCAGACGAGAAAAAGTATATGAAACCTGGTCTAGAAGTCGACTAACCTGTTGTGATGTTTAGATTTTAATTCGGCAGAGTTTCAGCCAAGAATCGCATCATGCACCTCTATAATGGTCGCAAGATTGCCCCTCCACTTGCTAGGGTGGAATAGGACATCGAGGGGGTCATCTGAGTGGTGGTGGTTGGTGCAAAATTTGAGGAAACATTGGATTTTGTGAAGAGGGGGTTGGCTATGCGTTCGGCCAAGAGGTATGGCTGCACGACTTTGGGGGCTTGGGGGGTGTTAGAAGTTATAAGAAGAGGGGAATAGGTTAGGGTTTTGTTGGTATTTAAGTTATGAGGGTATGGGCCTTGGTTTGGACTAATTCGGTTAGGATTTGGCCTTCCAAATATAACTAATGGTAATAGGTTTCCTATTTTATAGAGTTGTTTGATCAAGTCAAAGATATATGAAATATTGCACATGGCTGCAATTTAATCATTAAAAATCACTTAAATATATGTCTACTTAGTTTTTGCAACCTTAGATAGGCTCTAGCAAGTAGGGTTCGCTATGTTAGGGTCCGAATAGAATTTTTAGTCAAATTGAACCCGAAAAAGTCAACTAATGGGTCTCATGTGCCTCTTGCAAATAAATAATACATGGGAACTCGATTGAATGGTACACCCTAGGCATGTGCGTAGTAGACTCAAAATGGATCAAAACTATATATTTGGTCGAACGATTTTGATCTATATCGAGTCCCGAATTCAAGTTGGAAGTTGGGCCTAGAATTACGGTAAATGATCAAAATGGCCTAAGTTGACCCGAAGTTGTGTGAAGTCAAAAGAATGTTGGAGAACAAATTTGGATAGGACATGATATATCAAATTGAAGGTGGACGTGTCTAGAATTCAAATATGGAATTGGATTTGAGAATGTTCTTCAAAAATCAAAGCTACGATAAAGTACTACTATAGTCACTATTGACTTAAAATATATAGTTTAATATTAAAATATCCATAAAAAATAATTAAAAATATTAAAAATATTAAAATAAATTCCAAAAATCAGGGAGCAAACAACTGAACAATAGTTTAACTTATTGAGCTGGGTTTGTTTTTGGGCTAATTCCTTTGGTTATTTGTTCTAGTTATTTTAAGGTTCTTGAATATGGGTTTTTTTTTAATAAATATTTTGAGAGATTAATTGGGTATTTTGGGTAAATAGAAATTAGCTTAGTAATTATTGATAGTCTTTATTAATAAATATTTTCAATTTAGTTGTTAAACAAAATAGGTTAAGAATTAGCTAATAGAATGAAAATAGATTATAGAAATAAGTTTTAGTTAGAATAATATTGTAATAGAAATAAATAGATTTTTAGATATAACTTAAGAAATATTTCCTAAGGGGTATTTGTGTCTTTTGACACATATTTTCCAGGACTTTGGATTCGATCACCTACAACAATCCAGGCAAGTACACTACAATTAAACTTTATGTGCTCATTGTTCTTATTCTGCTACTTGGAGAAGGGGGCAATATTATTCTATATGTGACCAAACCCATTACGCTAGTTAGGTCTTGTGCATAGCTTAATCGCACATCGTGCACTTGTGATTAAGCCATACTTTATTTTCATGTGCTTATTGTGATTACCAGTCGGTCACATACTAGAGTAATATTCAAATCACTATTGCATGATCGTGTTTTCATTATTTCAGTTGTTGTGATACTGTTCAGCATTGTATGTTAGTCATGTATTATTGTTATATTACAGTTTTATACTGTATATGTTCATTTCGTAGGGTTATACATTGCTTATTTTCTGACTGGATCTGTTGCAGGTATCGATGAATCCGACCTTAGCTTTTATGGCTTATAAGATGAGATGGTAGTGATAGTTGGCATGGATGCTACACGGAGATCAGTAATAATTTATGAATTTGATGTATAGATTTACTTTCGGATTTGATGATGTACATATATGGATGATTGTACCTAGAATGATGGTTTGAGATGTAGCTTTATTATTTTACCAGATTTCTCTTTAAATTTTATTTGTAAAGATGTACAAAAGCACATAATGGAATATGTTTGATGCTGTGATAATTTGATTTTGGGCACGTGATTAGCAGCTGTAATGAGCGATATAACACCCAGTTTTCTAAAATGAGGGTAATTTTGAAATTTTGTGTTTAATTTACTTAATTATGATATTTAAATAATAATATGATTTTTGGTGATTTTTAACCTTTTTAAAACTATTTAAAATCATGACTTGTGATTTTGGTGTTTGCTAGTAAAATCGTAGAGACTGTCTACCCTAGAGTCTAGCCATGTGATTTGGATGTTTAATTAGTACATTTTAGCGTAGAGGGTATCTTGGTCATTTTAGGATTTATTTGAATTTATCATGATTTATTGGAATTTGTGTGAATTTATTATTATTTAAATAAGTGCTATGTGCTATGATTGGTTTTAGCCTAGTGAAGCCTAACATAGAAGCTTAGACTTAACCCATAGGCTAAGTAGGATGGTTAACTTAAGTTGAGGCTAGAAATTATCAAGTTAGAAATCAAATAGTAGTTTTAGTCATGAGGATTAATTTTAGAGAATGGGCCCTTAGAAACTTAGATGCAACTTGTCTTAGGGAGAGCCCAAGCCCACAACTAACTAGAAACCCTAACCTTTGCATTTATGGCCAGCCACCTAGGGAATCCTACCCTATTTAATGCCTCCTTTATTTAGGGTTAGCCTCCCTTGGAAATAGATCTCAAGTTTAGAAAGAGGTAAATCCCCAACTTTAGAAATTCATATCAAATCCATTTTAATTCCTTTTTCTTTCAAACCACTTGCATTAGATTCTAATTGTCTCCCTCTTGCTGTTCATGGAGGATAATCTCAGTTTGTGGAAAATTTGGGAGAGTTGGCTAGCAAGGAGGAATCTCCCATTTGGAGCTTTTTCAAGCTTTTTGCACCTATAGGTAAAACTCCACAAATTGCATTAATATTTCATTTTCTTTGCATTTAGGGCTAGATCTAGGAGTCCCCTAGTTGTCCCTGAAGTTTGGGTCAATTTTGTGTCCGTTTGGTGTCCGTATCGGACACGTGTCATAGTGTTGTGTAGGTGTTTGATTAAATATCTCTGAGAATTTTATTTTCGAATTTTGAAATTCTAATTACATAGATATGTAGATCTAGGTGTGTGTATGAACTTTTGTGAAGGGTGTTATGTATTTTGTGTCAGTTTGTGTCGAGTTTTAGATTTGGACACGTGCACGAACCCCACGCCTGTGTCCTGCCTATCGGGGTCTATAACTCATGATACAGGACACTTCGGGACACAAATTTTTGTGTGGAGTGAGGGGCAATGTCTGACATCATGCTTCCAAAATTTGGGAGCAAATGGTTGAGTACACGCGGCGCAATCATGCCCGTATTGGCCATGCGCTATCGCGCGCAGGCGGCTGCACACGCGCACTGGAACGTACGAACGCACATTTGTGTCCGTATCGGACACATCGTGGACACCCCACAGGGTATCGAATGTGTAGCCTGACATGTGGGCTACACGTGGACATGACCACGTGGCCACACGTGTCGTGTGTCGTGTCCACGACCTCTGTGAACGCGTGCACGATACTACAGTGCACCGTGTTCAGTTCGTGTGTCGTGTGGGTGTTTGGACTCGATTCGTGTCCTATCCTTGGACACGAAGGTGGTTCCTAGCACACCCTCATATGCTAAACTAGTTACCAACCTATTATTTGTAATTTTAATGATTAATTAGGTCGAATTCATGAATATCCCAATTTTTCCTGATACTTCACTGATACGCTATGCTAATATTTATTTTCCTGACTTTGATCGGTTAATTAACTAATTTTTATGATGCTAGATGTTTAGGTTAGTTCACCCACATGTGCAATGACTGAGGACCATGCTAATTTGTGATTGGTTTGAGCATTGGGTTGTTGAAATCAAGTTTTGGGTAGGCTAACTGTCAAAAGCTGATTTGGTTCCTGGATTTAAATGGCATTCTGAATTTTTGTGATTTCTTAATTGACGTTTAATGGTTAATTAGATTGCCTACATGTATGGGATTGAGGGTCATATCAATTGTGATTTGTATTGGAAATGGGGATTCGAATTTGAGTTGTAGTGTATCATTGTTTTTCCATTTTCTTTGGTTTATTAAGAACTATCAGTTAACCTACACAAATGAACCTATTTCGGTTGAGTGCTAATTCAGTTGGATTTCAAATTGTGTAAGATATATGTTAGTTAGTTTTAGATGTAAACCTGAAAATTAAATCCAGAAAAACTAATTGAAATGATAAACTGAAACCTTCATATGTTTTTTATTAGATTTTTGTTATTGTATTCCTGAGATTTTAATCCATGTTTTAAACTGAGTTTGAAATGAATAAAAACCTGAGGATTTCTTTTCTACATGTTCTTAACTTAATTTACTGATTTTGAGTATTTGTATGTGACTGAAATGGGAATGTAGATAACTGAGAACACAGGCCACCCTCTTGCAATATTCCTACCACACTCCTCTCATTCACTATCTAAAACTGAAATTTCCAATACTTGAAAACCCATGTAAACTGAGATTCCTGTTAACCCACTGTTTTGTGTGATTTAGTTCACATGAAGACACTGCCATACTTCACAAATATTGCCATGTACCACACACACTCTACACACATACACACACATGCATCCACACAAATTCCCATCACCTAAAACCTGGGATTGTTTACTATTGTTTCCAGGTTCCACACACACACCCTCACATATATATACACACTATTTTCCTATTGACACAATATCACCCACATCCCATTACATTCCTATTCCTGTACACACAAACATTGCCATGTTCCTCTATGTTTCAATAAGTTCCTGGACATATTACACTCTACTGTTCACATATACACACACACACCTTGACACAAGCACATGTATTCCTCTCTTATCACTCTATGTATATATATATATATATATATATATATATATATATATATATATATATATATATATATATATATATATATCCTATACATGTATAAATGTGTGTTATTATATTATAAACAAAGTATATTATTAATATATGCACATGTGTGTTATTATATTAAATTAGATATAGTTGATATGTGAAATGTGTGGAATAGACTATGTGTGACTAGCCTATGGCCTATAGCCTATGGCTCATTGCCTATGTGTAGGCATGGATGCCTAGTGACTGTGTGGTTGGCTTGTATAGGCCTAGAGTGTAGTTAGTTGCCTAGGCTATGTGTGTATACCTAGAATTGACTTGTTAAACCTAAATTTGACTTACTAAGCCTAGATTAGACTAACTTAGACTAGTTGACCAAGATTTACCAAACCTTAACTAGTTTGACCTAACTGAACTAGAGTTGACCTAGTTTGACTGCTAGGGTTGACTAGAGTTGACCACTCCTCAGACATGTTGTGACTTGTACTATTCTAATAGGAGGCAGACACCACTCCTCGGACAGTATATTCCCTTCAGACACTCAGGATATCAGGCGAGTACATTCTCTGACCATTTCATACTTGTCTGGATTTGCATTCTTGATCAAGATTACTGTACTTGATGCTGACACGATTGTTATCATGGATTGGTACTATATGGATATTCTTTTGAGATGTTATCCCCTTGTATTCACTAAATACATATTGTGACGTGCATTTCACTTACAAACTGTATTTATTGAATACCCTTATACTTGTATACTCATTGTGCATATTGTACTCTCATTATCACATGAGTTCCATGGATAGACCATTGTACAACTATTGTATAACATTGTACATCTATTGTATAATATTGTACACTATTGTATAAGATAACGTAACTGGAGTAGATCCTTGTGTATTGATTGGGGAGGGGGAGTAGAATTGGTTATATAATCAAATCCTATTGTACAACATTGTATAACTATTGTATATGTCTATTGTGCACTCACGTACAATGGAGTTACCATTGCATTGTCCTAAACCGTTTACATAACCATATTGTACTCTAAATCACATATTGCCTACAGCTCTTACTTATCATATATAGATATTTCCTATTATCAAACCTCTGCTGTTTTTCATATACATTCTTCTTTCAGCGTTTCCTGTATCTTACTCTATTACATGCTTTAAATTTCCTAACTTGATATGAACTACGTGAGATGTTTTGTGCTCGCTCCTGTCATGACTGGACCTGTTGAAAATATTATAAAGAATGAGGATGAGGCCCTATGTACCACCTATTACGGAGTAGGCTTAGACGACACCTGCGACCCGGTTCCTCAGAAGGACCCAGCTGCAGTACATGATGCTACTCCCATAGTCTAGGCTAGATAGCTAGGCTTTATTTTTTCTTTCAGCATTGTTATTTGACTTTCAGTTGTTGTTCTGAGGTGTTGTATATATATATTTAGAGACTTGTATTGAGCTGGATGTTCTTGAGTTGTTATCTTAGACACTTAGATTCTCTCTCTCTTATTTGTATAACATTATGGTTTTGATCTATCTATCTACCTTTACTATTCTGTATCTGCCTTAGATGGTTGAGACTATTCTGTTATGTCACCTCCATTCGGAGTGTATATATTGTTCAGGTACCTTATATTGTTAGATGTTGTGACCTAGGACAGCGTTCTACTGCCGACATTGCGGCGTAGGTTGGGCATTGTTACGTTCTCGTACCCTCACAGTGGGTGCAGGTCGTGATACGTTTTTAGTGGTAGCCCATGCAGGTCGATTTGATGTAGTGGTATTCGAACTAGAGTATCACTACAGCCTGCACTAGGATTATGATATTTTTGGAGGTACTCAATCACATTAGGAAAAACTCTTATTCAGATTCCGTATATCTACATTTTGCTGCTTATTGTCTCCCTTGAATATAACTGTCCTCCCTTGCTATTTCGACTCATTATCAGTAATTGTTTCTTTGATCTGTCTCCAGGATGGTTGAGATGAGATTACATCGCCAGGGCCAGGGGCGCCGATGAGAGGTCTGCCACCTCTCATACTCAACATCTAGCCCCTGGTACCGCAGCCCTAGTCATGCCAGCTGGGGTAGGCGTTTCAGCTGCGTTCGGAGGAGCCCCTCCACCAGCAGCAGGGGGTATGCCTCCACCAGTTCGGAGACAGGACCCGATCATCCCAGAGGTGCCTTTCCAGCAGCCGTTGCCTACAGGATACGTGGACGCGGCACAGATGTTCGCCTATTTTTAGCAGTTTATAGAGGTACAGCAGACCCGGCAGGCCAGGAGCATGTAGTTGGCCCTTATGACAGTCGCAGCTCGACCAGCAGTCCAGCAGCCGAAGACACCTGGGATAGAGCAGTTCCAGAAGATGAGTCCTAGAGACTTTCTGGGGATGGAGAGGATTTTATATGCTGACGAGTGGATCGAGCATATAGAGGAGATCTTCCGCCTGGCCCGGATACCGATAGATCTCCAGATAGAGACAGCAGCTAGCCGGATGAGAGTTCTTGCTTGCACCTAGTATCAGTCAGACCCCAGGATGGGGGTAGCTGGACAGACCTGGAAGGAGTTCAAGGGCTTCTTCAAGAAGAAGTTCTTTCCAGATGCAGCGCTTCGAGCCTTGGAGTCATAGTTTGAGAGCTTAGTTCAGGAGAGCCTGTCAGTAGAGGAGTATGCTGGGGAGTTTGGCTGCCTCGACAGATTCGTAGAGGGCTTGAGTGAGACGGCGAAGGCCCAGAGGTTCCGAAAGGGTTTGGTCAAGAAAGTCAAGTCCTTGACCAAGGGCAACAGGGATGCCACCTTCGAGAAGATATTGACGGGAGCTTTATTGGCGGGACGATCTTAAGCTGAAGCTCAAGAGGGGCGAGACACTGTCGGAGCAAGTAGTAGCGGAGGCCAGTCCAAGAAGCCTCACATACAGATTCAGCAGCAGTATCAGCAGCCGATGGTCCACTTCCATCAGCAGCAGCAGAGGCCTGTTTAGCATCAGGGACGGAGACAGGTACTGTATCAGCAGGCACCCAGGCAACAGTATAACACTGTGTGCAACTTCTGCAAGAAGCAAGGCCATGGGTGGGACGACTGTAGGAAGAGGCTGGGCATGTGTTTACTTTGCGGTTCAGCAGAGCATCAGTGTAGAGAGTGTCCCGAGAACCCTACACCATTGGCTCAGGTAGCACCAGGAGCTAGGGTTCCGGAAGGGCAGCAGAGGGGGCCACCATTGCAGACTCAGTAGCAGAGGTTTTTACAGCATCAGCAGCAGGCCAAGGGAGGCCAGCCAGGGCGAGCTTTCGCCATGACAGTCGAGGATGCTCAGGTCGTTGGAGATCTAGTTGCAGGTTCCGTTCTTTTGATTCAAATTTTGCAATTACTACCTTAAAAATTTGATTCCCTCTGTTTCTGGTTGATTTATCAACTTTGTTCTGTTGTTCATGTGTTATGTTTAATTTTCTTCTGAGATGAATCATATGGGCTAGGTCACATCAGTTATGGGATCTAGAATCTTCGATGGTCGTGTTTAGCTGGCATAGTGAGGACATATAGTCAGATTTAGGACATATTTTTCGGGTGTGGGAATTTAAGGTTTTCGCTGCCAAGCATGCGGTAATACGAAAATTTTAAATACCATGATTCTAGAGGTATGTACCTTAGTCAAGGACTCTGTCATTATCGTAGCCTTGCTCACTAGCACGACAAAGATTCTGAGTATCATGATTTTGGACAGACGCATATGATTATCTGACGGTATGTTTGAGACTTTGATTGTGGGGTGTTTGACCTAGAAGGACTACTACCATTTTAATTTCGAGGACAAAATTTTTCTAAGGTGGGTAGACTTGTAACACCCAGTTTTCTAAAATGAGGGTAATTTTAAAATTTTGTGTTTAATTTATTTAATTATGATATTTAAATAATAATATGATTTTTGGTGATTTTTAACCTTTTTAAAACTATTTAAAATCATGACTTGTGATTTCGGTGTTTGCTAGTAAAATCATAGAGACTGTCTACCCTAGAGTCTAGCCATGTGATTTGGATATTTAATTAGTACATTTTAGCGTAGAGGGTATCTTGGTCATTTTAGGATTTATTTGAATTTATTATAATTTATTGGAATTTGTGTGAATTTATTATTATTTAAATAAGTGTTATGTGCTATGATTGGTTTTAGCCTAGTGAAGCCTAACCTAGAAGCTGAGACTTAACCCATAGGCTAAGTAGGATGGTTAACTTAAGTTGAGGGTAGAAATTATCAAGTTAGAAATCAAATAGTAGTTTTAGTCATGAGGATTGATTTTAGAGAATGGGCCCTTAAAAACTTAGATGCAACTTGTCTTAGGGAGAGCCCAAGCCCACAACTAACTAGAAACCCTAACCCTAGCATTTATGGCCATCTACCTAGGGAATCCCACCCTATTTAATGCCTCCTTCATTTAGGGTTAGCCTCCCTTGGAAATAGATCTCAAGTTTAAAAAGTGGTAAATCCCCAACATTAGAAATTCATATCAAATCCATTTTAATTCTTTTTTTCTTTCAAACCACTTGCATTAGATTCTAATTGTCTCCCTCTTGCTGATCATGGAGGATAATCTCAGTTTGTGGAAAATTTGGGAGAGTTGGCTAGCAAGGAGGAATCCCCCATTTGGAGCTTTTTCAAGCTTTTTGCACCTATAGGTAAAACTCTACAAATAATGTTAATATTTCATTTTCTTTGCATTTAGGGCTAGATCTAGGAGTCCCCTAGCTGTTCCTGAAGTTTGGGTCAATTTCGTGTCCGTTTGGTGTCCGTATCGGATACGTAACATAGTGTTGTGTAGGTGTTTGATTAAATGCCTCTGAGAATTTAATTTTCGAATTTTGAAATTCTAATTACATAGATATGTAGATCTAGGTGTGTGTATGAACTTTTGTGAAGGGTGTTATGTATTTTGTGTTAGTTTGTGTCGAGTTTTTAGATTTGGACACGTGCACGAACCCCACGCCTGTGTCCTGCCTATCGGGGTCTATAACTCACGATACAGGACACTTCGGGACACGAATTTTTGTGTAGAGTGAGGGGAAATATCTGACATCATGCTCCCAAAATTTGGGAGTAGATGGTTGAGTACACGCGGCGCAATCAGGCCCGTACTGGCCGCGCGTAGTCGCGTGCAGGCGGCTGCACACGCGCACAGGCACGCACGAACGAGCGTTCGTGTCCGCATTAGACACATCGTGGACACCCCACAGGGTATCGAATGTGTAGCCTGACACGTGGGATACACATGGACATGACCACGTGGCCACACGTGTCGTGTGTCGTATCTACGACCTCTGTGAACGCGTGCACGATACTGTAGTGCACCGTGTTCAGTTCGTGTGTCGTGTGGGTGTTTGGACTCGATTCGTGTCCTATCCTTGGACACGAAGGTGGTTCCTAGCACACCCTCATATGCTACACTAGTTACCAACCTATTGTTTGTAATTTTAATGATTAATTAGGTCGAATTCATGAATATCCCTATTTTTCCTGATACTTCACTGATACGCTATGCTGAGATTTATTTTCCTAATTTTGATCGGTTAATTAACTGATTTTTATGATGCTAGATGTTTAGGTTAGTTCACCCACATGTGAAATGACTGAGGACCATGCTAATTTGTGATTGGTTTGAGCATTGGGTTGTTGGAATCAAGTTTTGGGTAGGCTAACTGTCAAAAGCTGATTTGGTTCCTGGATTTAAATGGCATTCTAAATTTTTGTGATTACTTAATTGATGTTTAATGGTTAATTAGATTGCCTACATGTTTGGGATTGAGGCTCATATCAATTGTGATTTGTATTGGAAATGGGGATTTCGAATTTGAGTTATAGTGTATCATTGTTTTTCTATTTTTTTGGTTTATTAAGAACTATCAGTTAACCTACACAAATGAACCTATTTCGGTTGAGTGCTAATTCAGTTGGTTTTCAAATTGTGTAAGATATATGTTAGTTAGTTTTAGATGTAAACCTGAAACTGAATATGCAACTGAGATTCCTGAGAAATCCCTGTTCGGAAACCTGAGAATTAAATCCAGAAAAACTAATTGAAATGATAAACTGAAACCTTCATATGATTTTTATTAGATTTTTGTTATTGTATTCCTGAGATTTTAATCCATGTTTTAAACTGAGTTTGAAATGAATGAAAACCTAAGGATTTTTTTCCTATATGTTCTTAACTGAATTCACTGATTTTGAGTATTTGTATGTGACTGAAATGGGAATGTAGATAACTGAGAACACAGGCCACCCTCTTGTAATATTCCTACCACACTCCTCTCATTCACTATCTAAAACTGAAATTTCCAATACTTGAAAACCCATGTAAACTGAGATTCCTGTTAACCCACTGTTTTGTGTGATTTAGTTCACATGAAGACACTGCCACACTTCACAAATTTTGCCATGTACCACACACACTCTACACACATACACACACATGTATCCACACAAATTCCTATCCCCTAAAACCTGGGATTGTTCACTGTTGTTTCCAGGTTCCACACACACACCCTCACATATATATACACACTATTTTCCTATTGACACAATATCACCCACATCCCATTACATTCCTATTCCTGTACACACAAACATTGCCATGTTCCTCTATGTTTCAATAAGTTCCTGGACACATTACACTCTACTGTTCACATGTACACACACACACACCTTGACACAAGCACATGTATTCCTCTCTTATCACTCTATGTATATATATATATACATATATATCTATATATATAAATATATATATATATATATATATATATATATATATATGTGAGATATTATAATGTATCCTATATATGATAATGTATCCTATATATGTATAAATGTGTGTTATTATATTATAAACTAAGTAGATTATTAATATATGCACATGTGTGTTATTATATTAAATTAGATATAGTTGATATGTGAAATGTGTGGAATGGACTATGTGTGACTGGCCTATAGCCTATAGCCTATGGCTCATTGCCTATGTGTATTGCATGGATGCCTAGTGACTGTGTGGTTAGCTTGTATAGGCCTAGTCACACATAGTCCATTCCACACATTTGACTTGTTAAACCTAAATTTGACTATACAAGCCACACATGTATTGGCTTGTATAGGCCTAGTCACACATAGTCCATTGCATGGATACCTAGAATTGACTTGTTAAACCTAAATTTGACTTACTAAGCCTAGATTAGACTAACTTAGACTAGTTGACCAAGATTTACCAAACCTTAACTAGTTTGAGCTAAATGGACTTGAGTTGACCTAGTTTGACTGCTAGGGTTGACTAGAGTTGACCAAAAGTTGGCTTTAGCCTAGATTGACCCCAAACGTCATGTAGATGCATTGTAGCAGTCTATTTCATTATTTTAGACATGTAGTGACTTGTACTGTTCTAATAGGAGGCAGACACCATTCATCGGACAGTATATTCTCTTCAGATACTCAGGATATCAGGCGAGTACATTCTCTGACCGTTTCATCCTTGTCTGGATTTATATTCTTGCTCTAGATTTCTATACTTGATGCTGACACGATTGTTATCACGGATTGGTACTATATGGATCTTCTTTTGAGATGTTATCCCCTTGTATTCACTAAATATATATTGTGACGTACGTTTCACTTACATATTGTATTTATTGAATACCCTTATCCTTGTATACTCATTGTGCATATTATACTCTCATTATCATATGAGTCCCATGGATAGACTACTGTACAACTATTGTATAACATTGTACATCAATTGTATAACATTGTACACTATTGTATAAGATAACGTAACTGGAGTGGATCCTTGTGTATTGATTGGGAAGGGGGAATAGAATTGGTTATGTAATCAAATCCTATTATACAATATTGTATAACTATTGTATATGTCTATTGTGCACTCACGTACAATGGAGTTACCATTGCATTGTCCTAAACCGTTTACATAACCATATTGTACTCTAAATCACATATTGTCTACAGCTCTTACTTATCATATATAGATATTTCCTATTATCAAATCTCAGCTGTTTTTCATATACATTCTTCTTTCAGCGTTTCTGTATCTTACTCTATTGCATGCTTTATATTTCCTAACTTGATATGAACTGCGTGAGATGTTTTGTGCGCGCTCCTGTCCTGACTGGACCTGTTGAAAATATTATAGAGAATGAGGATGAGGCCCTATGTACCACCTATTACGGAGCAGGCTTAGACGACACCTGCGACCCGGTTCCTCTGGAGGACCTAGCTGCAGTACAGGATGCTACTCCCATAGTCTAGGCTAGATAGCTAGGCTTTATCTTTTCTTTCAGCATTGTTATTTGACTTTCAGTTGTTGTTCTGAGGTGTTGTATATATACTTAGAGACTTGTATTGAGTTGGATGTTCTTGAGTTGTTATCTTAGACACTTAGATTCTCTCTCTCTTATTTGTATGACATTATGGTTTTGATCTATCTATCTACCTTTACTATTCTGTATCTGCCTTAGATGTGATTGAGACTGTTCTGTTATGCCACCTCCATTCGGAGTGTATATACTGTTCAGGTACCTTATATTGTTAGATGTTGTGACCTAGGACAGTGTTCTACCACCGAAACTGCGGCATAGGCTGGGCATTGTTACGTTCTCGTACCCTCACAGTGGGTGCGGGTCGTGACAAGCGAATCGATTACTTATGCATTTTTGGCGACTATTTAGGTCTAAACAGCCCACTACCACCGATTCTGCGACGTAGGCTGGACGTACCCACATACTCAAACACGATCAGAGGATACGGGATGTGACACGAAGGGACCCTCCCACTTGGTTTAGAATTTTCCCGTCGTCTTGTGAGTCATGACCATTGGTCTTCTTACTAATAAGACTAGGTAGCCTACTTGGAACACACTTTCTTTAACCATTTTGTTGAAGGCTTCGAAAATTCACGCTTGATATAGATCGATACAATATTGAGCTATTAGTCGTCTTTCGTCAAGCGCCTTCAACTCTTGTAACTGCCGACGTTAATTGTCTTCATCTGTAAACTGGTTTGTAAGGGCTACCCATAAAGAGGGGATTGGATTTCTAAGGAAATTACCGCTTTGCTTCTGTAAACCAAGGAGAATGGCGTGTTACCAGTTGGGGTCCGGACCTTCGTATGATAAGCACAGAGACATTCGCCTAGCTTCTCATTCCAACGTGCTTGTTGGACGAAATGACTTTCTTGAGCAACTTGATGATTTTTTTTGAACGCCTCTACTAATTGATTTGTTGCTAGGTTGTAGGTAGTCGAGGCTACATTCTATATTCAATTTTTATCGTAAACCGATGGAAAGTGTTGCTCATGAACTGCGGACCATTATCGTAGATAACCCTTCTAGGTATCCCGAAACGGTAGATGACATAATGTTTGACAAAGCTAAACACTTTTGAGGTTTTTACCTCCCTAAGTGGTATAACTTCTGCCCACTTAGAGAAGTAGGCCTGTCAATGGTAGACCGAAAATTCGTATCTGATCCGTATTCGAACCGAAAATATCCGAAATTTCGGATACGGATACGGATTCGGATATTATATCGGATATTTCTCGGATATCGGATACGGATACGGTAAGTGTCATATCCGGACCAATAATATCCGAACCAATAATATTTAAATTATTTAATAAATTTAAAATATATTGGGCCATAAGAAATTCAGAATTCAACCGGAAATCTTTTGTTTATGTTGTTTCTTGACAAATATGTCATTTTAATGTGAAAATCTGTTGTTTCTTGACAAAATCTGTTGTTTTAATGTGGAAATCTGTTGTTTCTTGACAAAATCTGCTGGTTCTAATTTTTTTCCTTCCATTTTTTAATTTTTTAGTAATCTTATTGGTTCGAATATTATCCGATATCCGTTAAAATTATCGGTAACGGATACGGTAGCCAAAACTTCTATCCGATCGGATATAGGATAGCTATCGGATGTATCCGATAGTTAATGGTTCGGATATGGTAATGCCAATATCTGACCAATAAGTTACCATTGACAGGCCTATAGAGAAGTTGTCGGTTATGGCGTGGATGTACCGGTGCCCTTTGGAGGATGGAGGGCTAATCGGTCCTATAATGTCCATACCAAATGCCTCAAGCCATGGGATCTAGAAACTCAGAGGATCGATGGATAAAGTCAGTATAGATTTGATACGTCCTGTACTTCTTGGCATATTCGACGGCGTCTGCGACCATTATAGGCTAATAGTTGCCCATGCGTCAAAGTTAATCACGTGAGCTCCGTAAGTACCGTCATGTGCTTCTCAGAGTGCTTACTTCGCTTCTGTATCTGATGGGCATCGGAGGAGGAGAATGTCGTAAGAACGACGATACAGAATTTTAGTAGATGTATCATTATAGAACCGGAGGGAGCATCTTCAGACAGAAGCGGCTTCCTTTGAGTCATCTGGGAGGATCCCATAGAATGCATAATTTATGAAAAAAATCGACAATCTTTGATATTGATATTTGTCTACAGAGAATAATTGAGACATATGCATAAATTATTCTTGGAGTACACCAACTCTCTACCAACTACTGTAATCGAATGTTAGGTTTGGATAGGAACTACAAAGGAAGCTGCAAGACCAGCAAGCGCGTCAATTCCTAGGATCTGTAATTTGTGCATGTTCTATAAAGAACCCAGTAAAATTAGAGATTATGTCAATTGTTGCTTGGTGGTAGGGGACCAAGTCCTCGTGTCGGACTTTATACAGGCCTCGTACTTGATTTATTATCAATTTGGAGTCATCGTATGCCTCTAAGTAGTCAACTCCCAAATGTTTGGCCAATTGGATATCGATAATAAGAGCGTTGTATTTTGCTACATTATTGGAGCACAGCTCCATGAGGAAATAGACCCGATGGATGACCATCCTATTGGAGGAAACCATAAACACCCCACTACTGCAATAATTTTGCCATTGGACCCTGTTCTCGAGGCACCGCCAAAGAATATTCACCAAATGGACTCCTCTAATGATGTATTAGATTACAGTACGTCTAGAATGTCGTCATAGAGTTTTGACGTCTCCGGTATCAAATGTGTTGCCGGGAAGTCTGCCAATGCTTGGCTTTGACTGCCTATTGTGGGACAAAAACCATATCGTATAGAGATAATAAGATTATCCATGTGGCTAGGCGAGAGTTCAATGCTCCAAGCTTAGTCATGAGCATTTTGAGGGGGTTGACTCGAGAAATGACGTGGATTATCTACCCCGCCACATAATGGCGGGTCTTCTGAATGGCGAAGACCAAAGTTAAGCACTCCTTTTTTTATAGGGTTGTACATGTGCTCGGTACCGATCATCCTACTAAAGTAGTATATGGCTTGTCCGTGGCCCATGTCACTTTTTTGAGCCAATAGGGCGCCAAGAGAATGGTCCATTGCACGGACGTAAAACATGGTTAGAGCCATCAAAACTGGAGGATTCCTGAGGTTTGCGTTGATATCATCAAATGCTTGCTGACATTTCTTTGTCCAGACTTAAAAGACTTCCTTCTTCATCAGTTTTGTGAAGGGTTGGCATCGCCCAGAGAGATTTGCTATGAATCTCCTGATGTACGTTAGGCATCCTTACAGGCCACGAAGCTCTCTGAGATTCTTCGGTACGCGCAAGTCAAGGATGGCTCTAGTCTTCTCGAGGTCTATATATGGATGCACTTCGCAGTCATGATGAAACATAAGAAAATTGTGACTGGAGACTCCCAGAAAAGACTTAATTGGGTTCATCTTGACTGATGTGTCTGCATCAAATCGAACACAGTTTTTAGGTCCTAAAGATGATTTCCCTGAACACGGCTCTTAACAGCAATGTCAACAACATAATATTGCACTATTTTACGGAGGTGTTCATGGAATATGGTACTCACAGCTCGCTGATATGTCGCACATGCATTCTTCAGTCCGAAGGGCATTACTGTGTAGCATAATATACCCATAGGTATCCGAAACGACGTGCGTTTTTCGTCATCCGGGAACATCTTGATCTGGTAATATCCCAAGTATCCGTCCATGAAGGACATACGCTCGAAATTGTAAGTATTGTCTATCATCATATATATATAGCGAGAATTCGTCTTTTGTGCAGGAGGCATTAAGATTACGGATGTCTATACATACTCAGATTTTGTCATTCTTTTTTATTACCAGAATGACATAGGCCACCCAATCTGAATGTCGTTCCTCGCGAATAAAACCTCTTGCTATCAGTTTATTCACTATAGTTTTAATGGCATAATTTTTGGGCAGAATCGTCGTTGTTGTTGCTTCACTAGCTTAGCATTCGGCAGGATGTTGAGTTTGTGCATTGCGATTTGCGGGTCCAACTTCAGTATATCTTGTCATGCCCCAATTTTAAAGAATCGATAGTCGTCCATCGGTCATGATGCCTGCAAACCTAAGTTGCACTCACACAGTTTCATATGGTTATTCAAAATACAACATCTAATAGAGTACACAAAAAAATTGAACAATATATTAAAATAGAAGAAAACTTTACTTCATTGATAATGAACAACATTTACAAGACTATGTTACAATAGCTGTCGTGCGGGCTTAAAACTTGGCTCGAATACAAAATGAACGCTGATGAGATAGTCGTTCCATACATTACATCCCTTTATATAAACAAAACATTTCCAAACACCTGCTAACGAGAGGAGTCGAGCCATCTTCTTTGGACTAAATGCAGAGTCTTCAAAAGGATTGAAATAAGCCTTCGGTACATAGATGGGGCTTTAAAACACACGAACATCGCCTTTCTAGGTGGCGCGCTCTTGCAGATTCGTAGCACCTGTGGAGAGCGAGGATCAGTATATTATTATATACTAGTAGGTGTTAATTAAACTCCATGATCTCATTTGGTTCAAGAAAATTATATGATAAAATTAGTGATCTTTCTAGCCATCCTAGTAAACTTCATGTAAGCAACTGATAAGATAAGTAATATAAACGACTATAAAACATACCAACAGTAGAGCATGCCATTGCAGTATAAACTAACCATGTTCTTTCCCGTCAACTTTTTATCATAGATAAAAGTATTGTGTGTGTATATGCGAAGGTCACTTGCAATTCTAGCCATCCTGGACGTTATAGCTTGGTTTAGACGACGACCCTTCCAGAGCGGTTGAGAGCTTACTGAAAGTTTCCCCGAATTACCTATGCTAACATCCAGCACAGCTATCCAGGTTCCTCCTAGGCCGAATCGGTCTCATGGCCCCGGGATACCGTTCGAAGAACCTAATCCGTGTGCATATGTTGTCTATGACCATGCAAGACTAAGTTACTTAGTCAAGCATGGTCTATAAACTTCATGAGAACTTAACCAATTTTAATATGTCCTGTCTTATCGTTGTAACATTTATTTATAGCATCAACCTTTGTTTATCTCAGTTCTATGGCAAATATGTAAAAGTAAGAATGTAATAGTTATATAGCATGTGTACATAAGTAAAGCACGCAACAGATTTTTGAAAATAAGTGCATCTAACATTTTATTTGTATTGATATCATCGACTGATTTTTAGAACAAGAGGGTCAAAGGGGAGAAGGGTCAGCTCACCTTAATTTACTTAAGGCAAGAGAAAAGAGGTTGGTTTCGCTAGACGGTGCCTATGCGATCACCTGAAATCATATAAGCAATGAATCAACAATCTACCCTTCTCTTCCGAGTTCGATATGAAATACAAAGTTTGAAAAATGCAAGCAATAAAATCCATCAAAATATTCACAAAAATACATTCATAAAACCAAAGCCAAAGAAGCAAATACGGCATGGAAAAATAGAGCAACAGGAGATCTCTTCCAACTCAGCCGCATAGTCTAGCCTTGAAACACAGCCCGCTGAATATGGGACTTGATTTCGAAGAAGCCGATCCATAACGAGTAAAGGATCTTGATTCTATCAGTCCCAACCAATCGATAGCGATATTGTTTCTTAACCATGCTTCCTGTGTCGCAACCAGGAATGGGGCACAATGTTGGGACGGGACACTACAACTTAACCAACTAAAAAAAAGTTGTCCTTGAAACTTAAGAATAGAACCTACCTCTAAGAAAATAATGAAGGAAACTTTTTCTTTTTCTCTGACTCGAGTTCCCGGTCGACTCATCGACCGAATTGTTCCTCCAGAGTATGCGGGTGAGAGTGATCGCACGATTTTGAAGCAATTTTTCCTTGTGCTCCAAGATCTACATAGGTTCTTCCAAGTATGACAAGTACCTTCAGGTCCAGCTGATCCAAATCTACAACATGGTTCGAATCGTGCACATATTTTTGTAGTTGTGAAATGTAGAAGATATCGTACACATGTGACAATGCTGGCAATAATACGATCTGGTAAGCAATTGGGGCGACTCATTTTAGTATTTCGGAAGGACCAACAAATCTCGGACTCAGCTTTTCCTTTGCTCCGAACATGGTGACTCCTTACATGGGCGTTACCTTCATAAATACGCGATTGCCTTCCAGAAACTGGAGTGGCCATCGATGGGTGTTGGCGTAGCTTTTCTGCCGACTCTGTGCAACTTTCAGTCTTTACCGTATTAGCCCGACCTTCTATACGATCTGCTCTACCAATTTCGGACTGAGAATCTGCCCCCCTTCCGACTTCATCCCAGCAAATGGGTGATCTACACTTATGCCCGTACAAAGCTTCGTAAGGTGCTATCTGGATGCTATACTGATAGCTCTTGTTGTATGCAAACTCGACCGAAGGTAGATGAATGTTCTAACTTGACTTCAAGTCAATTGTGCAGAGTCCGTAGCATGTCTTCGAAATTTTGATTCATCCACTCTGTTTGCCCGTCAATTTGAGGATGATAAACCGTGCTAAAATTAAACTTAGTCCCCATGGCCGACTGAAGGCTACTCCAGAAATGTAACAGAAATTGCCCATCCCGATCTGGAATAAAGGATACTGGAACTCCATACAGCCGCACTATCTTGTCAAGGTAAATTTGAGCCAGACGATCAACGCTCCAAATAACTTTAATGGCAATGAAATGCCCGACTTGGTTAATCAATCGACGATGACCCAGACGGCATCATTCTCCCGTGGCATCTTCGACAAACCAATAATAAAATCAATGATGATGTGCACCTACTTCCACTCTCAAATGGCAAGGTTCTGCATCGCCCAGCCCAGTCTTTATTGCTTAGCTTTCACCTGGTAATGTTTGCCATCGAAAAAGTGGACACAAAAGGTTTTTTGTATCTTTTGCATTTCGATTACAAACAGAATAGTATACAATATAGGACTTAGATGTAGTCCTTTGAGTACACTTTTGTTTTTATCTGGGAACTGTGTTGATGGAGCGAGTGGTAATGCGTTGACTCCGTTGATGATCTGACGACGATCTTGAATTCTCTGAAGGTCTGGGTTGCTCTGGATGCCGAAGCATTTTGAGGGAAAGTAGACACAAAGTGTCTCTCCTGATCTTTGGATATGATCTGTGGATATATCCCTGTATATATCTGTCTATCTGTGTGAAGGAATGATCCTTCTATTTATAGGCAGCAGGTTGAGCTGCCTTTGCACGCATATGTAAGATGCGCCTGGGTATGGAAATGCCACGTGGCTGATGCTGGCGGAGGTGCATTGATGATGCGCCTCGAATCTGTTTGAACTGCTGCATTGGGCTGCAGTAGAGCTGACACGTGGCAGTTGCGAGGATTTGGTTATTGCTGAGATCTTGGGTGGTTAGCACCCATTCTTGAGTAGAATTGAGTCAAAAGACACGTGGCGCATGTCTACGGCTTCAAAGATCTCGAATTTGGGAAAGAGTGATCTGTTTTGATGCGCCTAGGATCGGGCGTATGGAGAGGAGTGAGCTGCTATCTTTAGGGATCAGGAGTGAGTTCGGGCGTATGGCTTTTGAGGCGCATACATGGCTTCACATCAGGATGCACCTAGGATCAGGCGCATAGGGTGACTTGGTCTATGACTTTGAGAAGGCATAGACAAGTCCAGGCACATCGGTTCTGAGGCGCATGCAGAGCTTTTGGACGCATGGCTGTGGAAACGCATGCAGAGACTTGGCTTCTGTCTTGAGATCAGGAGTAAGTCTGTGGGGCACATGGCTTTTGAGGTGCATGCAGTCTTCTGGGTGCATGGCTGCGAGACGCATGCGAACGAACGATCGGCCACGTAGCAAGGACAGATGTAGCCAATCAAAAGTGTAATGACGGTGCTGATGTCAGCGACTCTTCGTTTTCTGCAAAGGGCGGCTGATTGGATGGCTCCTAATGCCTTTGTCACTCAGCATTAAATGCCTGATGGTGACAAGTTTGAAAGGGACGCATCGGTTAATTCTGATCTAGGCGCATGGGTCTATGTCCTACTGGGCGCATCGGTTAGGGGCACATGATGTCGACGGTGCATCTACCATGTGTCGTATCGTCTTTCGCCCATCTGTTGAGTTCTTCTAGGCGTTAATGACAGCCTTAATTTTAGCAGAATATGAAGAGACAGGTTTATTGCCATAAATATAAATTTATTGCATGGAAGTCAGAGAGTCTTTCACTTGGTGTACGATTGTGGGATGCCCGGATCTATAAATAGCCGCATGAAGGGAAGCTTATTTCCATTCTTCACTTGTTGTTCCCAAAATAGAGATGAACTCGGCTGCCTCCTGCTTTGGCGAACCGTCGAACTCCTCATTTGAAGAAGTTTTGATGACGAGCTCCTTCCGAAGGAGAAGACGTGTCGAGTTAGTTCTTTCAATATCGGCCCTATTTTCGTACAAGCCTGTGAAAGTTCCTGTTGCATCCAAATGTTGGGATCGTCGTGTCCCGACACAGGCTGAAGGTGCCTATTGCATCCAAAGATCGGGGCAGCCTTGCCCTAAATTTTGTTATGCTAGAAGAGCCGCAGGTCAGGGCTATGGTGGCCCAATTTTATTTAGGGTAGAAGAGCCACTCCTCCTGCTAGAGTGCCCGCATGCAGACGAGGAAGTGATTCGCTCTAACTTTGCACAGGGATGCGCCTACGTTGAGATGCTGGAATGATGTGCCTGGCTGTAGCACTTGAGTGATACGCCTGACAAGTGATGCACCTGGTGGTAGCTTTTAGGAATTTCTTTCTCTTTTATAAAAGAATTCTCCTTTGTAAAGAGTTTTAGACATGTAATAGACTTTCATATGAAATAAAAGCCTAGTCTCTTGATGTCTTATACTCTTTGTTTGTGTTCTGCTGCGCCGAATACTCTTGTCTGTTCTGGCGCATATCAGTGTGGGGTGCATGAGAATTTATGGCGCATAGGAACTCTGGCCTGAAATTTCATGCTTCTACAAGGCCCCCTTCAAAGTTTCCAAAACGTTTTGCCAAATTTTTAGAATACTTTGAATAAGAAGCATGAGTAGCTATCTTGGGCGCATATCCTGCTCTGGACGCATGTTGTGGGGACGTATGCTGATCTTGGGAAGAGATAACGCCTCGAACTTTGGGAAGATTACTAAAATCTATTTTTAGAAGATTTACAGTCGTCAGTTTCACGAGATCCGAAGCGTTTGCTGACATCACGCCTCATCAGTTTATGCGCGTGACCGGGCCTATGAATAGGCGGCTGAGGAAGAGAGGGGGTATTCTTTCCTTTTTTTTAAACAGCCATTATCTTCTTTTTTAGAGCTTTTCCTCCTTCTTCTTCGTTAGAAAGATGGCTCCCAAGACTCTCCGAGGTGGTGCTGGCCGAGGCAAGGGCAAGGGCAAGGAACCAGTGGAGGTCGACATGGAGGATGCCCCTGTCGTCATGGCGATGCACGCCGATATACGGCCGGAAGTGATCGGTGGGTACTCCCTTGCCTTGGTGTCTTCACTCAATTGTACTACTGTTAGGGACACGTGGACGTGACTAAGATGAGTCGCATCTCCATTGACATGCCTAGGATTCCCATTGCTGACACGCATGGACTTAGGTCCTGATGATGCGTCGAAGCATCTTCTGCTGACGCGCATGGACTTAGGTCTTGATGATACGTCGAAGCTCCTTCTGCTGATGCACATGGACTTTGGTCCTGATGATGTGCCGAAGCTTCTCTTCTGTGTTCCTGGATATTGATCCAGTACATTTTTGATGAGGCTCCTATAGAAGCATGGAATTTCAGGACCAGAAATCCTATGCGCCAAACACTACATACGCCAGGAAGCTCAGACAAAGTATTTGACACAGCAAAGCAAAAGTATAGACATTGAAAGAGGATTTTTATTTGCATATAAAAGTCTATTACATATCTAGAAAAGGCTGTACAAGGGATAACTTCTACAAAAAGAAAAGACCCTAAGTCTACAGCCAAACGCAGCAGTCACCATGCGCTCTTAAACAGACGCATCTCACCATGCGCTCTCAGTCAGGCGCATCCCACCATGCGCTCTCAGCCGGGCGCATCCTTTCAGCAGCTCGGTTATGTGCATCCTCAGTTATGTGTATCCCTTCAGCAGCTCAGTTATGTGCCCTTCAGCAGCTCAGTTATGTGCCGCCCTTCTAGCCAGGCGCATCATGAAGTTTCAGCATATGCGCCATCAAATGCTTCGACTAATGAAGTATTTATTGAGCAGAACGAGGGTGGACAATCAACCCTCTAGCTGGAGGAAGAGCTCTTCAAACCAAGGAAGAGGTGAGCACCGCAATCAACCTGCGGCTAAAGGAGGAGCTTTCAACCCAACCAGAATGGGAAACACCCACTCTAACGGGAGGAGGAGCTCTCCCAAAGCCCAAGGAAGATGATCGGAGCACCGCATTTCTGATCTGCGGCTCGGAGACGAGGCTCGAGCATCCCGATATTTGGATGCAATAGGCACCTTCTGCCTGCTTCGGAAGCCCTCGACTCCGACTTTTGGATGTAACAGTCACCTTCAAGTGCATCAATGAAGACAATGCGTCGTATCTTCACCCTCGGGAGCATCTCATCAACAGAATGTGCTCGAGCAAACAAATTTATTTCGGGAGGACATGAGAGAACGAGAAGCAAACTCTCTCCATGCCACTATTTATAGGCCGGACAAATCAAACCCATGCGCCAAGTGGCTGGCTCTCCGAATCTCGTAGAATGAATTTGCATTTAATGGTGATGAACCTGACGCTTCGAATTCAGCCAAGTCAAAAAATGGCTATTTAAAGCACTCGAAGAACGTAATAGTCGTACCAAAAGATGTGTCATGCGGAGTGGATACGCCGGTCAGACCGCGCATCACATAGATGCGCCCCTCAGCACCAAGCGCGTCACAAGCATGCGCCCCTATGCGGGCCCATGCGCCTAGTGGAACGCCGATCGATGGGACCACTCAACAGTCCATCACCTGTCAAAGAACATTAAATGCTGAAGTCTGATAGAGTTGGCAGTACGTCCTCCGAAGACTGCAGTTGACAGCTTTTTCAGAAAATGAAGCGTCGCCAACGTCAGCACCATCATTACTCCCCTCCGGCGGTGACAAGCCACGTGGCCGCCCAACTATCTCGCATGTGCCTCCGCAGCCATTTGCCCAAATCTCTGCACGCGCCTCAAAAGCCATGCGCTTCAGACTTTTCTCTGATCCCTAAAGACAGAAGTAAAGTCACTACTGAAGCTTCGCATGCGCCTCAAAAGCCATGCGCCCCGAATGGTTCGTGACTCCTAAAGGTTACGAGCCAAAGTCTCCTCATACGCCCAATCTCAGGCACATCCTACCAGATCATTCCCCACCAAATACGAGATCTCCGAGCCATAGGCCTACGACATGTGTCCTTTGACTCGATTCAGCCGATGAAAGGGTGCTAATCACCCAAGATCTCCATAACAAAAAGATCCTCTCCCTTGCTACGTGCCAGCCCACAACAGCAACAGAAAGGATTCAACTCCTCAACCAGAGCGCATTGCCCATACGCCTCCATCAGTAATCACCATGTGGCATCCTCACGTATAGGCGCATCCTACATATGTGCGCATGAGCAGCCAGCCTGCAGACTATAAATTGAAGGATTATTTTCTTCTTCCACACACACAGAGACACACAGACAGAGACGTCGTGCAATCATCAGCAACATATAGAGAGAGGCAGATACAGACACTCAACGTCTTCTTCCTCTCCGTAAGCTCCTGCACCTAGAGCAACCCAGATCTTCAGAGAACCGAGAACCGTCGTCAGATCGTCAACGGAGTCAACGCATTACCACTCGCTCCATCGGCACAAGGGACCCAGATTAAACAAAAGTGTACTCCTAGGACTACGTCTAAGTCCTACATTGTAACACTGTTCTGTTTGTATTAAAATTATATCAAAAGATTTTAATGGCAAACAAGCTGGCGACTCTGTTGGGGACCTCTTTCTCCTCCACCGAGAAAGCTGTGTCACAATCCGACGATGTGAAGGTGGGCTCCTCCCACAAGATGCTGGTTGTACGCCTCAATCAACACGCGTATGAGGAGTTCATATCTGAAGGCAGTGCGAGTCCTTCGAAGCGGCTGCCGAAGTCGAAGAAGACTCGTCAAGTCTGGGTGCGCAAGGTCGACGCCTCTGGCACCACTACCGAAGGGGATACGCCGATTCAGCCTTCCCTTCCTGCTGACATCCTCAGCAACTAATGTGCGCCTACCGCTGCAGCGCATCTCTCAGGAAAACGTGCGGCTAACCACATTCCCTAGCCATCTCCCTCTCAGGCGAGGAAGGCACGTCGACGTTGCAGGGGTACAACTAATGCCCCGCGCATCACCTCCGATGCGCCACAAAAGGTCTCTGTCTTTGACAGACTTACTCGCTGTAGCGGCGAGGAGAATTTGGATTTTGTATACTACGCGCCCCAGCGGGCTAGTACGAAGATGTCCAAGGCAGCACGGGCCATGCGGCTCAAACGTGCTATGCCAGCAGCAAGCCAGAAGCATGCGCTCACAATCATGCGCGCTGTTTATGGTAAGCTGTATAAGGTCGACTCAGGTGCTTTTGTGACAGAAACGAGCCGACCTTCAAAGTCTTTGTCTCATTTGGACGCACTTGTTGCGTCGCAACCAAGTCGAGCAAGGCAAACCCAGTGGTCTTGAACTCCCGCGCCTCCTCTGGTTGTGCATCTGAGGTTCGTTCAAGTCACTTTAAATGTTGTCCCTCCACTACTGATCTGAGCGCCTGTTTGGTGTTGGATCAGGGGGCGCAACATTCACTTGACCACCCCGGCGCTTGGCCTTGCCATGCGCCCGAAGGGGGTATGAAGGTGGTACTCTCCTCCAACGATCTGCGTAACGTGATCACTCACAAACATCGGTCAGGAGAGTCGACTGATAAGCACGATGCGCCCCTCACAGGGCACACTTGTGCTGTAGTCACCATCAATTGCTGTTGCAAGGCAGCAATCCCACCAAGACAGTCGATATTCCAGCGGCTGCAATCATCGACACCCCTCCGACATCGCCTCGGGAAGAAGGTGTCAACAAAAGAGGAGCCAGAACTAAAGGTTGCTTCATGCAATATAATCTCTAACTCCTCGTCAGTCCGAAAGACGAATGGCAATTCCTCGTCTAAGAGCCAGCCGAGGAAAACCAAGACAACTGTCTCGTCCTCCGGGGTGTTCGAAGGCACTCGGGGGAGGAAGAAGATCTTGGAGGAAGCTGGGGGTAGTCAAGCCCTTGTTGATCCTCCTTCCGAAGATGAAGGTGTCCTCCAAAGCACAGCTGGGGTGGATCTTCATCCTCGAGGCGAAGTCAGCCTTCCGAAAGTAGCTGGGGGTCGTCTAGCCCCTGTGGATCTGCATCTCGAAGACGAAGAAGTCCTTCAAGACAGGACTGGGGGTAATCAGGCCCTTACGGATACTTCTTCCGAATTCGAGGGTGTCCTTCAAAATATAGCTGGGGGTAGTCTAGCCCCTACAGATCTGAGTCTCGAAAACGAAGAAGTCCTCCAGAACATAGTTGGGGGTAGCCAAGACAAAGCTCCGGGAGCAACAACTCCTTTATAGGAGAGTGAGGCCGAAAGCGAAGCCTCAACCAAGCCATCCGACTCCAGCCGCGTCATCACAGTCTACATGACTGGGGGGGACACCGAGTCAGATGCGCCGCCAGCAGACCTCGTCCAGCGCATGGATACTCTGGAGGGAGGACTCAAAACCCTCTCTGCCTCCATGCAAACACTGACTCAAGCGGTGTTTAAGATACGGTCAGCTTTGGCCATCGCACCGTCTACTGGTCCGGACCCAGGGGCCAATGGAGAATCAAGTGTACCCCTTCAACGGTTATCCTTGGATACGGATCGCTGCAAAGCACCTTGGACGTCGGAGCCATCAAATACTCAACTCCAGGCTGTACCACCTTCCCCGACTCCCAGCTCCACGGAAAACGTGGTGGAGATGATCAGGTACTTGTGCGAACGCTTTGAGTCCAAGAACAGGCAAGAGAAGCGCCAGAAGATAGGCATCCCCTAACCCTATCCCCTCTAATAGAACAAAGTGGTTTATCCTCCTAAATATAAACCACAAACTCTGACGCCGTACGATAGGAAGGACTCTCCGCGTCGCTATCTGACGTACTTCCAGTCCCAAACGGGACATCTTCCGTAGGAGGACGCACTACTTACTAGCATATTTGTTGGGGCACTGAAAGGAGTGGCGTACGACTGGTACTGCAGCCTCCCCGATAACTCTATATCTTCCTTCGACGACTTGACGTATCTCTTCCTCGACCGTTTCTACGACGGCGGGAAGGACATGACAATGGCGTCCCTCATAGAGATACGCCAGAAGGAGAAAAAATAGTTCGGGTATTCATCGAACGCTTCCGACAGGCCTGCTTCAGACTGCCGCCGGGCATGCCAGAACATGCACTCCTCTCCTCCTGCAGCATGAACATTCTGCCTGCAGTCAAGCTCTAGCTCAACTCTACTCCTCCTCCCGACTGGAGTTCCTTGATCATTGAAGCAGAAGCAGCAGGAAAGAAGGCGTCCAATGCTCGCCTTCTGGGAGTTTGTTTCCCTGCCATTGAGGACAAGGGAAACGGCCTACAGCCAACAACCCCGGACGAGAGACGAAGGGAAAATAGGCGTTGACTGTCAATGCCTCCAAAGGTGCATCAGCACCTACTCAAAAGTCTCCACTTGCACCAAGGCCAAAGGAGGTTTATTCTTTTAACGATGAAGACACCCTGCAACTCTTTAAGATACTGAAGCAGGGTGACAAGATCAAACTGCCGGACCCGAAGCGTCTCGACGAGGTTGGAAAAGTTGACAATCCGAGGTACTGTCACTACCATCGGTTTGTCGGACATCCAACCAAGGACTGCTACGTCCTTAAAAACTACATCCAGCGCATGATCAATGCGGATGTTATCTCCGTCGACTACGAAGAGAAAATGATCTCGGCCAATCTGGTGTCACTCCAATTTGGCACCTTGCCGCCAACCACAACACAAGATGGCGTCGTCCCCATCCCTAAGGCGATAATGGAGGTAGTTAACTTACCACCTGCTCGTGACAACGTGAGTGGACTCATCCCACTCACCACATCTCGAGGAGAGATCTTATGGGTTCACCCTGATCTTGTCTCCGAGGTTACTCAACTGGAGGTACGCTTTGCCTCCAAAACCAAAGGCAGGAAGATCGTCTTGCCGCATGGTCTCTTCCTCTGTGGAAGAGGCACTTCCGGAACAGACGCGTTCACAACAGAACGCCCAACCCGACGAAGCTGCCGTCGAGGTGGTGCCTCCTTGTACCGTCCCTGCTGCCCAGGAAGAGGGCCCATCTAAGCCCCCAGCAGCCAATACGAAGAAGCATGTAGAGGTTCGTTTCGACAAGCCTCTGCAAAAGGAGAATGCTTCGGGGCTAGCCAAGCCCCACAACTTCCACATACTGGCACAACTTGCCAGTACTCCTGCCCTCCTATCTCTGTTTGAGCATCTTCGTCTTTCCAAGGACACTCACGAAGCTCTCTGTGAAGCCCTGAAGGATACTGAGTCCTTCATCAGTCAGGTCAAGCAGCCTGAGGATACTCCGACTACATGTGTGCACTGTAATTGTACGGATGAGGTTATCCCCAATACAACCTTCACCCAACAAGACATGTTGCTCAAGCACAACCGACACAATAGGCCGCTGTATTATACAGGTTATATCGGTTCTGTCAAGGTGAAGCGGATTCAGATCGATCTGGGGTCTTCCTTCAGCATCATTCCGAAGACGCTGCTCTCAACACTGGAGATCATAATGTACCGATTGGCGCCTTCCAACACCACAATCAGTGGCTTCAATGCCAGCAAGAATGAGCCGCTGGGCAAAATACGGCTGATGTCCCATATTGGTAACCTCAGAACTGAGTTCACTTGCTATGTTGTGGACGTCGATGTCAACTACAACCTCCTGCTGGGTCGTCCATGGCTGCATGAGTACATGGTGGTACCCTCTACACTCTACCAATGTATGAAATACTTGTCCACCAATGACATCATCCGGACGGAGTTCGCGAACATCGACCCTTTCAAGGGGGTTGAAGTCTACTTCACTGATTCCAACTTGTACAAATCACCTGACGAGGAGGAAGCCAATGATGCTGACGATGGAGCAGAAATGGCAGCAGAGCCCGACATGGAGCCAGAGACGATTTCTGTCGCTCCTCTAAAAATTTGACTCAAAGGGAAGCCGCCTCAGACGTTGCCTCCCATGAGCATCAAGCTACCTGGAAAAGCACCAACTGCTCCAGGTAGAACACCGATTGAAGCTCCCTTGAAGATACGGCTCAAGGGAAAGCTGCCTCAAACATCGGCTCCCCTTGTGGCAAAACTACAGGGGAAGGCACCTATCACCGAAGGCGCAGTTGAGGCACTTCTGAAGGTGCGTCTTAAGGGCAAGCCGCCGCGATCATATGCCTCATCTAAGCTGCCAGAGAAGGCCCACATAGTCCTCTCGGACCCTAAGATCAAAATTGTGGTGGACTCTCCCGATCCAATCCCAATACTCACAGATAAAGAGCTAGGGGAATATATCTCTATTGATGTAGATGCACCCTCCCTGGACAATGTGTCACGACCCGCACCCACTGTTTGGGTACGAGAACGTAACAATGTCCAGCCTACGCCGCAGTGTCGGCGGTAGAACGCTGTCCTAGGTCACAACATCTAACAATATAATGCCAAGCAGTTTATACTCCCCGAATGGGGGTGACATAGCAGATACAGCCTCAATCACATCTAGGGTAGAGCATGATAAGGATAGATAAAACATGTAATCCAAAAGAAATACATGAGATAGAAGTCTAAGTGTCTAAGATAAAAAACCCAGAAAATATACCTCAAACTCATATACAGTAATCCACAAAGTAAATACAACTCCAAACAAATAAAACAACTATCTAAACATCCTCTAAAGTGTCTCCTCTAGGCTAGCAGGCAACCTCCAAGCTATCTGTAAAATTTATCAACAGGTCCAGTCAGTACTGGAGCGAGTACAGTACATCTCAACAGATCATAGCAGGTTAGAAAATATAATCATGCAGTAAAGTAAGATACAGGTACTGAAAGAAAGCAGTATGTAAACAGAGAGAGAACTGTAATAGAAATATCTACTATACATAGTGAACTAGCAGTGACTAGTGAGTCAGAGTACAATATGAACATGTAAATGGCCTGGGATGATTCTGTGAAGACACTACGAAATGATTCAAAGAAGATACTACTGGTGTATTATTCACATGTCCACTTCTACTCCCCCGTACCCCCAATCAATACACAAGGATCCAGCCAGGTTATGTTATATGATTCCATGCACGGCCCCCGAAGGATGATACATGGATGTCCTATAAATGAGGATTCTGGGGGTTACCCAACAGTGTAAGATTCAAGAGACTCTGTGATCATGAGGGTACATGTCACAAGTAATCAAATGAACCAAGAAGCATAGTGATACGCCATGTAAGTGAAATGCACAGAACACGTAGTACCCGATGCTCCCTAAGGATAACATCTCAAGAAAGGATCCATATAGTACCAATCAGTGTGACCATCGTGACAGTACAAGTAAAGTAATCTACTGCAGAAAATAATTCTAAGCAGGATATGAAATGATCAGAGAATGTACTCGCCTGATATCTGAATATCCAAGGTAAAGATACTGTCCGAGGAGAGGTCTGGCTCCTAATTAGAACATCACAAGTTACAACATGTCCAGAAGGGTAATATAAAGCACTACAATGCATTCTACATGAATCTAGGTCAAACTAGGTCAAAGTCAACCCTTGGTCAATTCTGGTCAACTGCACTAGTCATACTAGGTCAAACTAGGTCATGTCCTAACCCAGCAAGTCTTACTAGACCTAACCAAGACTATCCTAGCAAGCACACATCAATACAAGGCTATACAAGCCAACATACACCCGACTCTATATAGCATGCAATTATTCAATACTCAAATATGCAAGAATTCACATTGGATATATACTAGGTAATCTATTACTTTAAGCTATATATGTCTACACATATATACACATGCATATATTGGTATTCAACATTAGGTCTATAATCATGGTATTTCAAATAGTTATATAAACTTATATATATTACAACACAATATGCTAACATATATATAATATACATACATAGCTAAGTTAACTATATTCATAAATACTTATTTAAGAGGTTATGTGTGTGTATGTGAACATGGCAAAGGGGCAAGTGAGGGTTAAATGGGCATACATAGTGTATACATATCAAAGAGTGTCAAAGTGTAAGTGAACAATGTGTCAAGTGTGATAGTGTCAACATAGTATAAGGGGGTACATGAGGTAATATAGGATTTGTGTTAACATAGAATATAACATCTCATTAACTTGTATATTGCATATATTACATCTATTATTATATTACATTCATGCTTGCATTCATTCATCATTCATTTATTCTCTTGCACCACTATATGCACCATACATTACATACTATGGAACCTACATATTCATTACAAGCCATACTTATACATGCTTACATTAGATAGAATACTTACACCTCATACATCATTTATTTAAACATTTACTCATGCTTGCATTCTCTATTTAATTACATAATGTATATACATTAACATGGGTTAAAATCAAATAGAACATTATATTACACACAAGGGTGCACAAAATACATATACCGAAAAGTAACTCCTACTAATAATCAATACTGTACCATCTCAGCATGAATTAAAATCTAGGATTAAAGTATGTTATAGATCTATGTGTTAGCTTTCCAAAAATTCAAACGGATCACGTTTTCGTTTTTGAAAACTCTCGGAATCATGAAAACACCGAGAACGCGTTTGTCTTTCGTACAGCTGACACTCAAATAATTCTCCAGAAAGTTACAGAAAGAATTATGCCTATTAATACATGTTTTTGGAAAGCTAACTTCAATACGCTTCTTTTAAAAAAATGGGAGATTAAACCGAGCTTTGAGCTAGAAGTTATGACATTTCTAAGTTAGGGCTGAAATTAAAAACGTGGATAAAAATCATGACGGATTTGGGTAGTTTGAGACAAAAGAACACAAGTATATAACATAATATATCAAGAACTCACTCTCTACACTAATATATATATATGAGACACTATAGAACACATCTCCAATACAAAAATATGAGATTAAACATGTAATAATTCATTCATACATAACAACAACACAGTGTGTGTCCAAATTTGAGATTTTTCCACATGGACACAACCACAACACAAAGGACACTCCTATGACCTCCAAATGGACACAAAATGGACACAAATGAAGATACAACCATGGGGGTCATTCCTATGGGTTCAAAATAGACCTATATGCATGAGGAAATGAAAAGAAAAAGGAATTTATACCTCCCGGTAGATCGAATCGAAGAAAAGCCTTCCCGGAGCGACACCGACACGTAGAGATTCCAAAAGGACACGAGCGAGCTCCAAATCCTCCCAAACTTGGGTAGCTTCCTCCTTGGCTAGAATGGAGAAGGAAAGAAGAAGATTTGGTGGCAAAATGGAAGGATTTGGTGGAGAAATTTCTAGGGATTGCTTTCTAGGAATTTGGGGAAGAACAAGAGAGAGAGTGTGGATGAGAATAATGAAATGAACTTGAGCCTATCCTCTCCCAAAATGGCTGGCCATATGGGGCTATTTGTCCTATTATGTAAGGTCTAAAATGCCGCCACTAACCTATTCTATGAGTATTAGAAAAGGGCTAATTGGTTGGGGCTAAATTAGTCATTCTAAAGTCTCTAATTACACTAACCTTATCCATAATAATTAGTCTAACCTCTAACTAAAATATTTCTATCATATGGACTAAAATTAATATCATGTGGGCCATGCCTAACTAGTGTGTGGATCCCACTAGAGTCAAACTACCCCCGGGTCCCTGTTTCAAGTCGGATTGAGTTGAAATTCGAACCCGACTCAAATAACCCCAAAACAATATCATAAATAATAAAATAATATCAAAATAATTCAAAGAGGTCAAATGCAAAAATATCCTTAGGCCAAAAATGACATTGAAATATCATAATCACATGGTTAGGCTCTAGGTCAAACAGTCTCTAGGGTTTCACTAGCAAAACGTCAAAACCACAAGTCATTGATTTAAATAATTTAAAATGATTTAAAATCACCAAAAATTATATCATGAATTAAATATCATTATTAAAATAATTATAAACACGAAATTTCAAAATTATTCTCATTTGAGAAACTGGGTGCTACAACTCTACCCACCTTAGAAAAATTTCGTCCTCGAAATTTAAGATCGATAGTACTCCTTCTAGAGCCTCTAACCTACCCAATATCTATGGTAACACTTCCTAACACTGGAATAATAAACGAACATCTAAAAAGTGTCAATCTAGGAATACCTCCAATACTGCTCTGCTGTACGGCGGTAATGGAACTTCAATAAAATATGGACTGGAACCTATATCCAAGGGATTGGACCTATTTTAAAGTGGTCTTAACTAAGGATGAAAAGGAACTGATCATAGGCTATAGGTATGCTCAAACTATTATCTTCCTATTAACCATCTATTAATACATTCTATTACCATAGGAACGATGCATTACTAAGACATATAGGCCCCTATCTCTCATAACACATTTATACTCACCAAAAGACTAGTACATCCTATCAAGGCTGATACTATAATCTCTCATAAATCTCATAAGCTACATGTTTAGAACACACATCCCCACATCAAGGACTAACCTATATATATCTACAACTGATACTAATGGGGTGACGTCCCTATTTTCCAATAATCAAGGTCTAAATTTTTTTTTATCTAAATCATGCAATTTGAAGGAATAGTATACAAGGTCAGGGCATACCGTAGCAGTTGGAAGTCTCACATAGGTACACTAATCATTCTAGGTCAAAACAGTACTATTGTATCAACACACAAACAATCTAGGGTGTCCTAATTGGGAAGGTAAGGGAACAACAATCATCAAGGTTGTAGGGCTGTCTACCATCCTATATAAAAATTGGTCATTAACAAGCAACTAAGAAATTATTAAAAGGTTACAATTCCATAAAATCGCAAAAATTGAAAATTTAGGCACAACAAATCACAAATAGATTTTTGTCTTGACACGATCTAAGTTGATCAATTTCGGGATAAAACGAGATTTGGGCAAGAAGGGAAATCAATGAAATCAAAGTATGAGCACGAGCATCCAATGATGGAGGTTCAGGTCATGATTAAATTTAATTCGACTGAGTACGAATACGAGGTTCATAGGCGATGAAAAGATTTCAAGGAGAATTTTCAAGGCTGTCGCGAATGAGACTCTAGGGTCAAGTTTAACTATGTCTACATTCTCATAGGTTGACACATGAAAAAGCGAACCAAAGTACAATAGGTTGATCAGACCATCATGTACCAGTTCTGATTAGACAATATGTTAGTAGGTGGCCACCCAATAAAATATGTCATGACTAAGCTCGAAAATAGATATGCTTGCAAAACTAAGGCTAATTTAGCAGCACAAGATATAAGGGTGGTAATGATGAAAGGAATTACATAGTCCAAGTTTCTTAACCAACGGGTCAAGTAATCAGATAAGGTACAAGGTTAAGCATCTAAGAAAACAAGCAGAACACTATCACATGTCGGGTCGAAAGAATTGAGTCAAGGCTAGATTTCTAATTGAAATAAGAAGAAATTTAGTATAATGGTAGAGGTTATAGTTTAGCCAGTTGACCAGAAAATCATATCAAGAAAATAGAGTACAAGAAGATGGGTTTAAGTGGGACATGATATACCTACACGAAGGTGAGCTCGTCTAGGTCTTGCATATAAGATTTGTTGGAGGGTAACAGCTAGTATTACATTCCGAATATCAAAGTCACGATAAGGAACGTCAAGGATCTCAATTAGAAAGTGGGAGTTCAAGATGTGGTAATTAATGCACAAAAATAATGAAGATCGAGTTACTCATCTGCTTCTGATACTCTTAAGTTCATCTGGTCATAACTTGCCAATCATATCTTTACCTCACTAGTCTCCATATGAAAATTTAACCTTTACTTAAACCCTTACCATGACTACCGTAGGCAATTCCCAATTTCCAAACATCACTCTTGAAGCACAACCCTCACATTTAGGAATCAACATTAACCATTTATTTAAATTTCCAAGTTCTTTCACCTTGTCTTAAATTTGACTCAAAACCTCTAAATCCCGTTTATGAATTCCTTGAACTTGTTCAAATTGTTCTCCTCGTATTATTTAATTTAAATCTCTAGACCTTACAAAACTTATCTTCCATCATAAAATCAACTTTCGTATTTTCTTCGACATACACCCTTGAATATTATTCTCCTAAAAATATTTCACAACAATCTCTAAACTTCTATAACTTTGTGTTCTCTCTATCCCTAGTCATTTCCTCGCAACATCTTGTTTAATATCCTTATTAAACACAATTAACTTCTCTTTTTCATTACTAACCTTCTACATAGCCTCAGAGTAAAAGTTTTTCCCCAGAATCAATAACCAAGATTTTCTAAGTTCTCAAAACTAGGTTGACCTCTGATATCCTCATTAGTTTTGAATATACCTATAAACTATCTCATAACCCCAAAATTTCTCTAAATGTAATTGTTTCCAGATTGGCAGTATACATCTCCTTATTCTATTCGAGACCTTTACCACATTTCTATCTCAAGTTTCCATATGGAACACTCCACATTTGATTTCCTTTTGATCATCATATGTCACGCCCCAGTACCGAAATACTGGGACGGACTAGGCCAGCTACTCCGTATGAGGTATAAAACATCATACGGCGATCGTGGCTGTCAATCTTGCTGGGTATCCTAGCATGCAAGCAGTCTATGGCCTAAATCTGATCTCATATCCACAGGCAATAATCGATGAAATAACGACAAGAGAGATAATCATATGAAAAACAGGAAATACTCATATGATAATCAGAGAGTCTACAAAAAGAAATAATGTAGACAAGAATACCTTCCCACACAGTTCCCTCATGGTCAGGAACTGAAGCACGTCCTCCAAGTCAAGTCTGGAAGATCCACAGGGTCGATCTCAGGCAATCTGGGAACAATCCAGGGTTGGTCAGGCCAACCGCAGCAAGTACCAGAAAGGAAGGCTCAAGGACGGGCGAAGAAAACCAGCAGGATATAATATATGACAGAAATAACATGTATGAACAGCAGTAATGAGGGTAAAGGATCGTGCGGTACCAACGCACGATTACAGAATATAAGGCAGCAATCCAACTAATACGTAAGTAACCAACAATCATCACAGTCATCCTAACATCCACTAATGCTTGCATTGCCAACTGGAACTCGTAGTCTGTCATCGGAACAGTAACCCATCCCTACATCAAACAAGAACAAGGGAATGAATTACTACACCGGGACAGCGTTACGTGCCAGCCAGCTTAGCAAGCAACAAGCCAAACAATTATATAAATAAGCGGCCACTCAAATGCCTACGGCTGTCTAGGTGGAGGTTGGGTTACCCCAACAATGTAATATAGGAATCCTCAGATCGTGCCATATCCCGCAAGGGCTAGCGAGGCCAAATAACGCATAGTAGGTAGGTATGCACCGGTCCCTCGGAAGGCCACCGGGCCAAGCAGGAGTACATATAGTAGTCGGATACTGCCATATCCGTGGCGGCCAACCCCGACGCGCCAGGACGAGCCTGTGGCGACCGGTAATGCACGATCTCAGGATTTCGTTCCCTCCCAATGCTTCTACCATTTTTTAGTTGCCTAGATTAACCCTACATTTATCCGGAATCACATGCCGTGGTCACATGCTCATCCTCCTAGATGTCGTACCTCAGTACGAGAACGCTAAGTAAGAATCAGCCTCGGCACCTATAGTCCCAGTTGTGATCCATCCTTAGTGTTATGCAACAAGTAAGCAAGCAATCCTAACCACGCTAAAACTATAGGCCAACTACCAGATACCCGTGCAGGTAATCATATAATATAGCCAGAATATCAAGATGGCATCGCAATGCCATATAATCATGGAAGTAGCACCTCAAAGTGCCAATAGACAAAGGGCACCGCAGTGCAAGGTCAGGGCCAGTACCTCACGGGGTAAGCTGGACTTATAGCACGGATACAGGTAGTCCGGTCTGGGACAAGGACAACTCTGTCAGTCACAAGAAGTCATCTGCCCACATCGTGGCATGGATATCAGGTCAATTACAAGACCAGAACCTCTACTATAATAACATCTCAAGCATATATGGGAGCCTACAGCTCCAATCATCAAGTCGGTCTATCCACCAAATCAATCTATCAAGTGTCTCCCATCCATGAGGGAGTGAATATCACGTCAATAAAGACAACCACCAAATACCAATCTCATTTCCCCTAACAATGCTAGGCCCTCAGACTCACAAGAATCCTCCTAGACAATGATCACAAGCCACTAGAAAACAAGCCCCTCAACTACCAAGACACAGCAATCAACCAGGTTCTCTAACTACGGAATACACAAAGGTACCGGATTGGGCGTTTGGGAAGTTGAGTAAAAATCATATAATAATACCCTCGATATCCTCCTCGTTCCGCGAGACACTCGCACCAGTATCCAAAATCCAAAAGTCCTCGAAGACATATCTGATCAAATTAGAACATCACCAAAGAACTAGCAACACTATCTAAGAACCCACTTAGTCTACCATAATCATTATCTCAATATCATATCTCCTTATAGTCAATCCTCGAATCAGATCAAAATCCCAACACACGGGTCAGCACTTACTCAACGCCGTCGAATGATGGCAAGGATTGTGTGAACCACTCTGGATCAGATCCACAACCCTTAAACCAAACAAGGACCAGGGTTGCAGACCCTCACCCGAGTAGAACCACTCTCCTTACACAATTCGGCGGACGGGACAGACAATGAGATAACAAACTAAACTAGAACACCATCTAAAGGAAGAATCACGAGTCAAGAGTCCAATGGGTGATGCCGTCGAAAAGGCAAGGATTGCGTGAACCACTCTGGATCAGATCCACAACCCTTAAACCAAACAAGGACCAGGGTTGCAGACCCTCACCCGAGTAGAACCGCTCTCCTTACACAATCCGACGGACTGGACAGATCAAGACGCTAGGCGACTAATCTAGTCGGGAGTCTACCTAGCAGGCAATGAGATCAGGGATACTATACCAAGAAGAACATGCATGAGTTCAGTCCCGCAAACCAAAGGAATGGCACTGCCCAATCCTTCGAACCAAATTCCCAACCGGGAATTCTGGAAAAATCCGGCAGAGTCTCCTTTGTATTCTGGACGGAAGCACCCTACAAATTGGGGCTAAAATCCACTCGGCGCAACCCGCCGCAGAATCGCAATTCGAGAACACTAAGTCTCGACCTCCAGTAGCACTACGATGCGTACTGGGCACCAACCCTAGCCGAGAACACTAAGTCTCGGCCTCCAGCAGCACTACAATGCGTACTGGGCGCCAAGCCAACATGCATAATATAATCAACTAACCGCCTCGCAGGGCGCATCACAGCACATGTCTATAGTTCTAACCTAAGCACAATCACAGCCACAAGAGTAGTTCGCCAAGCCGTACCCGACCGCGAGTCGGACACGAGGCATATGGGGACAATCCATACGTGTGAGTCGTGCTCGTGTCCTCGGAGGTGTGGATGACCCGTCCGAGTTGTCCGATACGGTCGTAAACCGGTATCGAACCAAGCTATCCTAAGTTATCATCATGGCAGTTCTACTACTAGGCTACACTAATCATGATTATACAATTTACAAGTACAAATTAATTAAATGCAATAAAATCTAGGAGAGAGGGCAAGAGCCGTCGATGAGCAAGGGATACTTGCCTAGAGGGCTCGGCTAGGTAAGCAAGTCTTCGGTGATCTGGATCCAAGCTAGCACGTCCATCGAGGTCCTCAGAACACATAATAAACAATCATTAGAATTAAATAATAGAATAATCACAAGAGATGGCAGAAGGCTATACCGTGCGGGTCCCGCAAGCAGCGCCGGGATCTGGCACGGAAACTGAGGCACGCAGACCGATACAGGCACGCAACCCGAGACGCGCACGAGAATCGAGATGACTCGAATATCGAGACAAACAAGAAACAGAAACGTGCACGTAAATCGAGGCGGCACGGGTTACAAGTTAGGCACAAAGGCCGAGACACAAGGATCGAGGCAACACACAAACCGAGGTGGCACGGTGCCCGAGACAGCGCGAGGCTCGAGGCATCCCGCTGCCCAAGGCAACACGCGAATCGAGGTACACGCAAAATAAGGCGACACATACACCGAGGTGCACACGACCCAAAAACATGAGGAAGCGCACCAACCGAGGGTACGCTGCCCGAGGAACACGCTGCTTGAGGCAGCGTACTGCTTGAGGCAGCACGCTGCCCGAGGCGCACGGATCGAGGGGCTCGCTCCCCGAGGAGCTCACAGCCCGAGGAAGGGAGAGAGGAGGGCGGCGGAGCTCACCAGAGGGGGTCTCGGCCAGGTCGGGTCGGACCACCAGCGGGGGAGGGTGGTCAGCAGCAGGAGCCAAGTCGGGGCGGCGCTGCTGGCCGGAGAAGAAGGGCGGAGGAGACGGAGGCCGTCGTGGAGCTCGGCCAAGTCGGGTCGGGGGCTCCCGGCGGTAGAGGAGAACAGCAGCAGGAGGAGGAGCTCCGGCCAGGCAGGCCGGGAAGAGGGTGGCGGCCACGAGTGGTGGTGGTCGCGACAGAGGGAGGCCGGGGGCCGCGGAGGCGAGGGCGGAGACGACGGCGACGCGGCTCCTGGAAGAGGGGGCGGAGGAGGAGGAGAAGAGGACGATGGTGGTGGCGGCGGAGACGAGGGCGCCGGTGGCGCTCAGGAGGCCGGAGGAGAAAGGGGGCAGCTGCGGTGGTGGCGGGCTCCGGGAACAGCAAGAGAGGGAGAGACGGAGGTGGCGGCGGTGGGAAGTGCTGGGGGTGATAGTGGCGGTGGTGACCGGAGCTGGCCGGGGACGACGAGAGAGAGAGGAGGAGAGGGGGTTCTGCTCCAGTAGGAGGGGCGAGTGGAGTGCTGAGAGAAAGGGGGAGGGGGTTCGGTTGAGTGAGTGAGAGGGTTAGGTAGGGGGAAGGAGAGAGAGAGATGATGTGAGGGAGTGAAATGACAAGAGAGAGGGGGAGTAGATATTTTGGAGGGTAGACTAGGATCATGAAATTAATTAATAACAAATAATTAATGAGGGCAAAATCACCTCCAATAAAATAATAAAAATTTCAAATACATCCCAAAAATTAAAACCCTCCAAAATACGAAATACAGTCGAAATACAGTCATATACCTATTTCTAAAATAGGGATATGACATCCTACCCACCTTACAAAAATTTCGTCCTCGAAATTTCGAAATCATGTATAAGATTTTCAAAACTAGTACATATAGGTACCATGAAAACTCTACCCACCTTACAGAAATCAAGTAATACAACAGGAAATGAACAAAATCTCAAATATGAAAACATCAAGGAGAACAGTGTACGGCTACATAAATCAACTCGTGAGGTAAATCCAAACAACGAAGCAATCTCGAAAAGGCAAAATCTCACATGCACGAAATAACCCTATGAATCAAAACAAGTACAAAATATCGAAAACAATGTCCAAAAACGTAAAATCCCAATTGCATAAAAATCCTCACAAATCATAAAATACAGGATATCTGTCTCGAACCGATGACCGTAGTTCCTAATATCCGAAAAATGTGTGTCATGATCATTCCGTGCTGCGCCATCCGGAATGGCTGCAAAAGATGCATCAGGACACTATAATCGAGCGGCTGCAACTTTCGTTACCACGCCGTCAAGGTATACTAGGGTCACCCGGTACTCTTGACAAATACCCAAAACGAATCAAATCCATAACCCAAACATCCGAATCACTAAAATCACAAAATCTCCAACAATATATCAAGTCCTAGAAAACCATCAAAATCCAAAATCCAGGTGAATCGTAACACACATCCAAAAATATTTTCAATAATAACCACAAGATAGCTTTTCTAGAAAAATACTCCATATCCGTAGAAAAATACTCCAAACCAAGGATCCATATCAAAATGTAATGTATAGAAAGTATATCTATAAACATAATAATATCTGAAATAGATAATCATGAGTTCAGAAATATCCCGAATCAAAGGAGCTGAATTCATACAAGAACATCCACTGGATACTCAACAAATGTTAAAATATCCAATCTCAGAGTCCAAATGGAATCTTCATTCCACAGCAATCCAGCCAACGCTCGAAGAGGGCGATAATGATACTAAGTCAACACGAAGTCAACGCACGAAAGGGATAACAAGAAATCAACCAAGGTGAAACACCGGTAGAGAGTACAGAACCCAAGACAGATAATCAAGTAACCCAACGATGGAGATAAGATGATATCTCATCGGATAAAACGATCGACATGACCAACTATAAGATCACATCGATCAAACAAAGATCAGGGGTAGATAACAACAAATGAGACAGGGCAAAGCAAAATAGGTCCAGGTAGAGATGGGGACCAATTCACAAGTTCAAGGGAGCGAAGGGCAAGTGTAGCAAGTTAGAATCCCAAGAAATAGTGGACTGAGTTCAACAATCATGTGATACCCAACAATATCTCAAAACGAGACCTGCATGGGCCACCACTAAAACCTTGTCACGCCCCAGTACCGAAATACTGGGACGGACTAGGCCAGCTACTCCGTATGAGGTATAAAACGTCATACGGCGATCGTGGCTGTCAATCTTGCTGGGTATCCTAGCATGCAAGCAGTCTATGGCCTAAATCTGATCTCATACCCACATGCAATAATCGATGAAATAACGACAAGAGAGATAATCATATGAAAAACAGGAAATACTCATATGATAATCAGAGAGTCTACAATAAGAAATAATGTAGACAAGAAAACCTTCCCACACAGTTCCCTCATGGTCAGGAACTGAAGCACGTCCTCCAAGTCAAGTCTGGAAGATCCACAGGGTCGGTCTCAGGCAATCTGGGAACAATCCAGGGTTGGTCAGGCCAACCGCAGCAAGTACCAGAAAGGAAGGCTCAAGGACGGGCGAAGAAAACCAGCAGGATATAATATATGACAGAAATAACATGTATGAACAGCAGTAATGAGGGTAAAGGATCGTGCGGTACCAACGCACGATTACAGAATATAAGGCAGCAATCCAACTAATACGTAAGTAACAAACAATCATCACAGTCATCCTAACATCCACTAATGCTTGCATTGCCAACTGGAACTCGTAGTCTGTCATCGGAACAGTAACCCATCCCTACATCAAACAAGAACAAGGGAATGAATTACTGTACCGGGACAGAGTTACGTGCCAGCCAGCTTAGCAAGCAACAAGCCAAACAATTATATAAATAAGCGGCCACTCAAATGCCTACGGCTGTCTAGGTGGAGGTTGGGTTACCCCAACAATGCAATGTAGGAATCCTCAGATCGTGCCATATCCCGCAAGGGCTAGCGAGGCCAAATAACGCATAGTAGGTAGGTATGCACCGGTCCCTCGGAAGGCCACCGGGCCAAGCAGGAGTACATATAGTAGTCGGATACTACCATATCCGTGGCGGCCAACCCCGACGCGCCAGGACGAGTCTGTGGCGACCGGTAATGCACGATCTCGGGATTCCGTTCCCTCCCAATGCTTCTACCATTTTTTAGTTGCCTAGATTAACCCTACATTTATCCGGAATCACATGCCGTGGTCACATGCTCATCCTCCTAGATGTCGTACCTCAGTACGAGAACGCTAAGTAAGAATCAGCCTCGGCACCTATAGTCCCAGTTGTGATCCATCCTTAGTGTTATGCAACAAGTAAGCAAGCAATCCTAACCACGCTAAAACTATAGGCCAACTACCAGATACCCGTGCAGGTAATCATATAATATAGCCAGAATATCAAGATGGCATCGCAATGCCATATAATCATGGAAGTAGCACCTCAAAGTGCCAATAGACAAAGGGCACCGCAGTGCAAGGTCAGGGCCAGTACCTCACGGGGTAAGCTGGACTTATAGTACGGATACAGGTAGTCCGGTCTGGGACAAGGACAACTCTGTCAGTCACAAGAAGTCATCTGCCCACATCGTGGCATGGATATCAGGTCAAGTACAAGACCAGAACCTCTACTATAATAACATCTCAAGCATATATGGGAGCCTACAGCTCCAATCATCAAGTCGGTCTATCCACCAAATTAATCTATCAAGTGTCTCCCATCCATGAGGGAGTGAATATCACGTCAATAAAGACAACCACCAAATACCAATCTCATTTCCCCTAACAATGCTAGGCCCTCAGACTCACAAGAATCCTCCTAGACAATGATCACAAGCCACTAGAAAATAAGCCCCTCAACTACCAAGACACAGCAATCAACCAGGTTCTCTAACTACCGGAATACACAAAGGTACCGGATTGGGCGTTTGGAAAGTCGAGTAAAAATCATATAATAATACCCTCGATATCCTCCTCATTCCGCGAGACACTCGCACCAGTATCCAAAATCCAAAAGTCCTCGAAGACATATCTGATCAAATTAGAACATCACCAAAGAACTAGCAACACTATCTAAGAACCCACTTAGTCTACCATAATCATTATCTCAATATCATATCTCCTTATAGTCAATCCTCGAATCCGATCAAAATCCCAATACACGGGTCAGCACTTACTCAACGCCGTCGAATGATGGCAAGGATTGTGTGAACCACTCTGGATCAGATCCACAATCCTTAAACCAAACAAGGACCAGGGTTGCAGACCCTCACCCGAGTAGAACCACTCTCCTTACACAATCCGACGGACGGGACAGACAATGAGATAACAAACTAAACTAGAACACCATCTAAAGGAAGAATCACGAGTCAAGAGTCTAATGGGTGATGCCGTCGAAAAGGCAAGGATTGCGTGAACCACTCTGGATCAGATCCACAACCCTTAAACCAAACAAGGACCAGGGTTGCAGACCCTCACCCGAGTAGAATCGCTCTCCTTACACAATCCGGCGGACAGGACAGATCAAGACGCTAGGCGACTAATCTAGTCGGGAGTCTACCTAGCAGGCAATGAGATCAGGGATACTATACCAAGAAGAACATGCATGAGTTCATTCCCGCAAACCAAAGGAATGGCACTGCCCAATCCTTCGAACCAAATTCCCAACCGGGAATTCTGGAAAAATCCGGCAGAGTCTCCTTTGTATTCTGGACGGAAGCACCCTACAAATTGGGGCTAAAAACATGTCACGACCCGGTCCCCAAATACTTGGGTCGAATCGGATCATGCCCAGCCTGCACCGTTGATGAGACGGCGGCAGTAAGCTGTAATCCATATTGCAGGTCAATCAACAACAAATTTAAATTTCAAAGTTGCCACAACATTTATTTAACGATATTAAAACTTGTTCCAAATACAAGGTTCACAACTGAAATTAAAACAGCAACTAAAAACTCTCCACAACTAAGTAGCATCTATGTCGATGCCACATCATCCTCCTCAGGTGGAAGTACCGCCGGGTACAGGTCGGGATCGTAATAGCTATTGATCATCATCTCCAGATCCTCAGTAATACCTAAAATGTTGTCTCCAGTCAGGAGGGAGCAAAGTACAATTCATGCAAATTTTAACAATTAAAATGACAATTTATAACATGCATTTTTAAACAGTTTGAAAATGAACAATTTTGAAATAGTACAGTACAGTGATTTGAATATGTAAAGAATATGACCGGTTTGGGTACATTTGTATCCTAGCGATACGGTATGGCTTATCCCCGTGTGAGAGAGGGGTAAGCTAACACATTCATTATCCTAAGTTTGGATTTGGTCATATCCAGTACACTATTCCCCCAGTCCCCAACAATACGATCAATGCTCCCGAAGGAGTTCGTGTATAATTGTGGTTTAAACTTGCAATGAAACAATTATGAAAATAATTGTAAAATCTACATAAAATGTACTTGCCTTAAATTCTTGGATTGAAGAGTCGGTACTTCAGGGTTTGGACAGTCACGCTCTTCCTTGAAATCCTACATTCCGGAAACTTGTTTCAGAAGCAAGCTCAAACTGTCTAGTTACAATCTCTATTTGTCTTTCCTAGTTAATTTTAGTCTTGAGTTAACCAATACCAACATCACAATCAAAGCACGTTTTTTTTCTAGTGCGTTATATTTTAAAGAAAAAATTCCAATTTCTATTCTATTTCGGAAAACTCGTAATTTACCAATTTATTGGAAAAAGATTGGTATTTCTTTTATAACTATATATATAAAAATATATTTTCTTAAATGAGAAAATCGTGAATTTCTAATAAATATAAATATTTAAAATTACTCCTACGCGTTCATACAACCCAGAAAAATAAAAAAAAATAAAAATAAAGTTACTTCCTACTTATTACAGGCCTGGGCTTATGCCCTTACAAACCATTACACAAATTAAAATAAGAATAAACTGGGTTAGTCCTGAAAACTTCCTACAAACCAATAATTAAAATAATAATAAATTTATGAGTCTCAGACTCTGGTCCAGTCATCATATCAGCTACTCTGCCTCAACGTCCGGACAAACCGGTGCGTTTGCATTTCGCTGGGGCCCATTGACCTTTAAGGTCGTCGCCCATAAATATTATTAAAATAATATTTTTACCGAAAATCATTTTAAAATCATTTTTATTATTTTGTAAAATTTTTGGCAGCATCTCCTCTGTTTTCGGTCAACCCAAAAACTGGGAAAAACTTCCAATAACCTGTAAAATAATTTCCAACCCAAAAATATAAATATAACCATCACAGAAAATTCCCGAGATCAATTCGGAAAACCCGAAAATATCGGAAAATCCGAAGTCACAACGGAAACTCTTCACAGAACCACATTTTCCCAAAACCAACCGTTCCAGAGAACCCAATCCGAAAACAGAGAACAACACCAAATTTATGCATTAAATCTAAATTCCGATTTATTCCCGCAAATTCTCGGAAAACCCGAGAATACAGAACTCAGAACCTTTTCCGAAAGAGTTCTCGGAATCCCGAGAATTCTACAGAACTAGGTTCTGTCCAAGACATTCCAGCAACCAACCAGCAACAAAAAAATAATTTTTCGAAGAACTCGAAAACCAAGACAGTAACGTAGTCGCTACGTTACCGACAATCAAATTCCAGAAGGAATTTGTAGGACCAGATTTTCATCATAGATTACATAATATAGGAAAACTATAGAATTAGAGGTTACCCAATCGACAACGTGAAACCGAGAATGAACTCGGAACGGAACCAGAAGAAGTCGTCCAACAGCGAACCAGAAGCGCTCGGGTCAGACGGGGGCGGTCACCGGGGCAACGCCGGCGACGGGCGGCCGGAACGGGGCCGGTTTGGCGGCGGCGACTGCGGAAAAAAGGGCGTCGGGTCGGGAAAACACGCCGGAAAGGGCGCCGGCTGGGATCGGCCTCGGGAGGGGCGCGGGTTCCCCGGTGGCTTGGGCGGAGGCCGGCGGTCGGGATCTGCCGAGGGGAGCTCGGGATGGCTAGGGATTTGGAGTAGGAGTTTGGGGAAGATGGAGAATGGGATGGTGGTGAAGGATTTGGAAGTGGAGTCTATATATAGGAAGGGGAAGAAGGGGGTTACCCATGGAAGAAGGTGAAGGGGCTCCTTGCCATAACTCCGACCGGCGGTAGGGAGGGGAAAGGTCAGCGGTTTTGATCGGAAAGAAACCGATAAGACTTTCGGTTTTGGGAAAGGAAGAGTTCCAACACAAAAGAATTGAATAACTTTCCTACATAATGAAACAACAAGGCTAATAGCTTGCAACTCATTAATTCCTTTAAGGAACAACATTCATTCTTAATGAATGAATGGTTTTAGAAACAAAGGAACTCCACAGAACAAATAATGGGTTGGCAAATGGGTTAATGGGTTTTATAACCCACTATAATAGATGGGTTGGGCCAATGTTTTGGGCTAGAGGCTTAGGCTTAATACAAAGGCTTTCTAAAAAAAATGGTTTTTAAGGACTAATAATTTGGACTTGGGCTAAATCTAATAAAAATAATTTGGGGCAACAAAAATATTTTTGTTTTAAGGAGGAAATAACAATATTATTTAGAAAAATATTCTTAGGACTCCTATTTAAAATATTTTTAATCTGGAGATAGGTTCGGGTCTGGTCACATTCAAAAATCCACGTAAAATTATTTTTAAAAAATAATTTTCATAAAGTACAAATAATATTATTCTAACACAAATTTTAACAACACACTTTTTAATTAAAATAATTCCTAAAAATATTACCGAAAATTACGGGTTTCACAACCTTCCCTCCTTAGAAAATTTCGTCCTCGAAATTTAAGGACAGGTAGGACAGGATTCCCACAATTCAATTAGACACGAGTATGGTGTTCAGGTTCAAACAATAAGAATTTTTAAAGGTAATCAGGGATGAGACAATTTAGGGACAATATAAAATATAAAGCGAACCAAAGTGTATGAGGTTGATCAGACCATCATTGCACCGGTTCTGATTAGACAATATATTAATGGAGGCCTCCAATAAGATAATGTCATGATCAAGCTTGAAAAAGGAATAGCTCGCAAAACTAGGCTAACAAGCATAATGTCAAACTTGAAAATGAAACAGATGAGTATGGAAAGAAATAGGAATAATGATTCAACTTTGCCTGATCTTCATCTCACCTCTGACTATGCTTGTTACTGGTTTTTCTGACACTGCCTTCTTCTACAAATTCCAGTGGTTGACAACTGTTGTCTGCCCAGTGCTTCTGTTTATCATAGCTTGTCTCTGATCATCTTCACTTCCTCTGCTGCGCCAGTTACTCTCTCTGGATCTAACAGTATTCTTTCTTCTACATCGTCCTATGCAAGTTATGTACGAAAACTACATCCAAAACTTCAATGATGTTGTACTGATGATAACTGGGTATTTATTGTAAGAAAACTCTACCAAAGATAATTGATCTTTCCAAGATCCTCCAGATTCCAGGAGGCAAGATTCTTCAGCATGTCTTCAAACGTCTAGATTGACTTCTTTGATTGTCTGTCAGTTGGAACTTCATGAATCCGGTAGATGTGTCTCTTGCACATTGCCGCCAACTCTTTCGTGAATAAAGCAACTTCATAATGAACTGACTTGGTCAGTCAGTCCACAAAATCCAATTGATGATCTTCCCTCCTTAGGAACAAAGTAATCCTAACACAAGGTCCATTTATGTGTTCCTACTTCTACTCCGAAATATCCAGCGTCTGCAGGAATCTTGCTAATTTCCACATGTTGACAGAATACCTAACCTCATTCTTGGAATTTGTCCTTCTTCATTACATAACACCATTTAATGGTACACACATCCCGATACATCTAGTTAGAGTGTGTGGGATACTGCGCTTCTTAGTTCACCAGAAGGTATACAACCTCGTACCATTCTTCAAAAGCTCCATCGTTGGTAATAAAGAAAACTCCCAAATGTTTCTGTCAACACTTGATCTCTAAGTTTACAAGTGCCTTGTCTTGAAACTGCGTCTTCTTGACTTTGTTCTTCAGACTCGAGCTCACTTGCAGCTTTATTGACACTGAATCAGCATCTAGTTCCATCCTTCTATCTTCAGACAGTATGCTCTCCAGCCCAACTTCCTGATGTCTAGGTGCCGCTTCTTGGTCAAACCATCGATATCAGCTTCAATCGTCTTCGTTTACCCAATATTCCGCTCTTTCTGAGTAGAAATATATTTCAGACTTTTATAGTCCGTATATAATTTTACTCCCTTTCCATAATAATTCCATAGCCTTAAAGCAAGGATACTTACAACAAGTTCCGAATTATGTGTGGGATAGTTCTTCTCATGAGTCCGTAATTGCCTAGATATGTAGACAATTATTTTCCCATGTTGTTGAAGAATACAACCCAGTCTTTTTCCTGAGACATCTCTGTAGATGGTGAAACCACCGGATCCTGCGGGTAGCGCAAGGATTGGTAAGCTTCTTCTACAGCTTCTTAAATGCGTCCAGACAAACTCTTCATTCTTTCGAGTCAGCTTCATCATCGACTCAGCAATCTTGGCGAATTCCTACACAGATTCCAGTAGTATCCCATCAAGTACAAGAAACCATTGAACTTAGATATACGACTTCTCCACAGCGGCTATCTATCTAGAGTCTATCAAATTTTCTTCTCTTGTGACATTATGGCAAAAACCACATTGTCTAAGAAAATTCATGTCTTGATAGCTTACCAAAAACTTCTTCAAAGTTCCTAGAAATTTCTCAGATGCTCTTCATGTTCTTCTTCAGTCCTTGAGTATATCAGATTTTTGTTATCTAAAGAAAAGACAACAAACTGATTCAATTACTCATAAAAAGACTCTGTTCATGAGATTCATGAACACAACATGAGTATTCATCATTCCAAGAGACATGATCCAAAAATTCAACTACCAGTATTTGGTGTTGAATGTCGTCTTGAGAATGTACTCCTTCATGATCTTAATCTGATGGTAGTCAGTTCTTAAGTTAATCTCCGAAAACCCTTAAGTTCACTCAACTTGGACAGATCATCAGTCGAGAAAAAGTAATTCTTCAGTGCCCTGATAGTCTACTCTCATCCATATTGTTTTATCCTTCTTGGATACAAACAAAACTGATGCTTCTTAGAGTGAAGCTCCGTCTTATATGAAACCCAACACCTTTAGTCCATTGATCTAATCCTTCATTTCCTTGGCTTCCTTCAGGTCGATTCTATAGTATCACTTAGTCATAGGGAAGGAGCTAGGTACTAGGTTAATGGAATATTTCTATGCATAGGGTAATCCAGAAACTATTAGGGAAAACTTCTATCATGAAGATGTAACTAAGATTTTTATTCATATAAGAGAATTACAACAAAACTCTCATAATTGATCTAGGGACATCTTGTTACAGCTTCTTAATAGATAATACCTCTCAGCAGTCCTAAGTACTATTCTTCATGGTTCTGGTTCTTGCTTGGGCATCTCCATTTTCTTCCTCTTCTATGATCCTTGATTCTGCTTCATCCCTTCCTACGGTCTGTTGGATAGAGTCCTGAGGTTGTGGCATAATAGACGCTCCGATACGATGATAAGATAAGAGGCAGTCCTTAACATGATGTTCAGCAGATCCACACACCAAACATTGCCTTAATCTCTTGCGACAAATGTTGGCTTGGTGACCAGGTCTCTTACAGTAGGCACAAGCCAAAAGCTTCTTGCAATATGGTTGTCGGACAGGGCCCAAATATCTTCTATTCTCATGGGTATCCCTCCTAGGACGAGGTTCCGCTCCAACTTGGTTTAAAATGGCTAAGGTTGCATCGTTGATATTCTTCATGACTTCTCTCGAGATATCCATCTGTTCAGCTTGAATCTTCTGATACTCTAGGATTTCTTGAAATAAAGCAACCATCTGAGAGGTGTTCTCTGGTACTGGTGAAGCAACATGAGTGGGTACTTCTTCAAAGAAAAGTAACCCAGTTAGAGGAGAGGTAGGATTTGCCAGTGTGGGGAAAACTTCACTGGATGATTGGTGAGGATGATCAATCAGCTGGTTGGGTGAAAAGCTCTGACTTGACTGAAGAGGCGGGGTTCGATCCGGAGATGATACCACATTGCCAGCAGAGTTGGTTTTGTCAGTGGTCATTCTCTGGAAGGTTTAGGATGCAAGCATAAGCAAGGTAACCTACCAGTCTATAATAAAAATATTTATCATATATAAATCGGTCCTATGTTGTGGCAATTTTGATGTTCTAGTGTTCCTAATTGTTTCTAGTTTTCCTAAATTGTTGATTTAGTTGACCTGCATGGGCCACCACTAAAAACATGTCACGACCCGGTCCCCAAATACTTGGGTCGAATCGGATCATGCCCAGCCTGCACCGTTGATGAGACGGCGGCAGTAAGCTGTAATCCATATTGCAGGTCAATCAACAACAAATTTAAATTTCAAAGTTGCCACAACATTTATTTAACGATATTAAAACTTGTTCCAAATACAAGGTTCACAACTGAAATTAAAACAGCAACTAAAAACTCTCCACAACTAAGTAGCATCTATGTCGATGCCACATCATCCTCCTCAGGTGGAAGTACCGCCGGGTACAGGTCGGGATCGTAATAGCTATTGATCATCATCTCCAGATCCTCAGTAATACCTAAAATGTTGTCTCCAGTCAGGAGGGAGCAAAGTACAATTCATGCAAATTTTAACTATTAAAATGACAATTTATAACATGCATTTTTAAACAGTTTGAAAATGAACAATTTTGAAATAGTACAGTACAGTGATTTGAATATGTAAAGAATATGACCGGTTTGGGTACATTTGTATCCTAGCGATACGGTATGGCTTATCCCCGTGTGAGAGAGGGGTAAGCTAACACATTCATTATCCTAAGTTTGGATTTGGTCATATCCAGTACACTATTCCCCCAGTCCCCAACAATACGATCAATGCTCCCGAAGGAGTTCGTGTATAATTGTGGTTTAAACTTGCAATGAAACAATTGTGAAAATAATTGTAAAATCTACATAAAATGTACTTGCCTTAAATTCTTGGATTGAAGAGTCGGTACTTCAGGGTTTGGACAGTCACGCTCTTCCTTGAAATCCTACATTCCGGAAACTTGTTTCAGAAGCAAGCTCAAACTGTCTAGTTACAATCTCTATTTGTCTTTCCTAGTTAATTTTAGTCTTGAGTTAACCAATACCAACATCACAATCAAAGCACGTTTTTTTTCTAGTGCGTTATATTTTAAAGAAAAAATTCCAATTTCTATTCTATTTCGGAAAACTCGTAATTTACCAATTTATTGGAAAAAGATTGGTATTTCTTTTATAACTATATATATAAAAATATATTTTCTTAAATGAGAAAATCGTGAATTTCTAATAAATATAAATATTTAAAATTACTCCTACGCGTTCATACAACCCAGAAAAATAAAAAAAAATAAAAATAAAGTTACTTCCTACTTATTACAGGCCTGGGCTTATGCCCTTACAAACCATTACACAAATTAAAATAAGAATAAACTGGGTTAGTCCTGAAAACTTCCTACAAACCAATAATTAAAATAATAATAAATTTATGAGTCTCAGACTCTGGTCCAGTCATCATATCAGCTACTCTGCCTCAACGTCCGGACAAACCGGTGCGTTTGCATTTCGCTGGGGCCCATTGACCTTTAAGGTCGTCGCCCATAAATATTATTAAAATAATATTTTTACCGAAAATCATTTTAAAATCATTTTTATTATTTTGTAAAATTTTTGGCAGCATCTCCTCTGTTTTCGGTCAACCCAAAAACTGGGAAAAACTTCCAATAACCTGTAAAATAATTTCCAACCCAAAAATATAAATATAACCATCACAGAAAATTCCCGAGATCAATTCGGAAAACCCGAAAATATCGGAAAATCCGAAGTCACAACGGAAACTCTTCACAGAACCACATTTTCCCAAAATCAACCGTTCCAGAGAACCCAATCCGAAAACAGAGAACAACACCAAATTTATGCATTAAATCTAAATTCCGATTTATTCCCGCAAATTCTCGGAAAACCCGAGAATACAGAACTCAGAACCTTTTCCGAAAGAGTTCTCGGAATCCCGAGAATTCTACAGAACTAGGTTCTGTCCAAGACATTCCAGCAACCAACCAGCAACAAAAAAATAATTTTTCGAAGAACTCGAAAACCAAGACAGTAACGTAGTCGCTACGTTACCGACAATCAAATTCCAGAAGGAATTTGTAGGACCAGATTTTCATCATAGATTACATAATATAGGAAAACTATAGAATTAGAGGTTACCCAATCGACAACGTGAAACCGAGAATGAACTCGGAACGGAACCAGAAGAAGTCGTCCAACAGCGAACCAGAAGCGCTCGGGTCAGACGGGGGCGGTCACCGGGGCAACGCCGGCGACGGGCGGCCGGAACGGGGCCGGTTTGGCGGCGGCGACTGCGGAAAAAAGGGCGTCGGGTCGGGAAAACACGCCGGAAAGGGCGCCGGCTGGGATCGGCCTCGGGAGGGGCGCGGGTTCCCCGGTGGCTTGGGCGGAGGCCGGCGGTCGGGATCTGCCGAGGGGAGCTCGGGATGGCTAGGGATTTGGAGTAGGAGTTTGGGGAAGATGGAGAATGGGATGGTGGTGAAGGATTTGGAAGTGGAGTCTATATATAGGAAGGGGAAGAAGGGGGTTACCCATGGAAGAAGGTGAAGGGGCTCCTTGCCATAACTCCGACCGGCGGTAGGGAGGGGAAAGGTCAGCGGTTTTGATCGGAAAGAAACCGATAAGACTTTCGGTTTTGGGAAAGGAAGAGTTCCAACACAAAAGAATTGAATAACTTTCCTACATAATGAAACAACAAGGCTAATAGCTTGCAACTCATTAATTCCTTTAAGGAACAACATTCATTCTTAATGAATGAATGGTTTTAGAAACAAAGGAACTCCACAGAACAAATAATGGGTTGGCAAATGGGTTAATGGGTTTTATAACCCACTATAATAGATGGGTTGGGCCAATGTTTTGGGCTAGAGGCTTAGGCTTAATACAAAGGCTTTCTAAAAAAAATGGTTTTTAAGGACTAATAATTTGGACTTGGGCTAAATCTAATAAAAATAATTTGGGGCAACAAAAATATTTTTGTTTTAAGGAGGAAATAACAATATTATTTAGAAAAATATTCTTAGGACTCCTATTTAAAATATTTTTAATCTGGAGATAGGTTCGGGTCTGGTCACATTCAAAAATCCACGTAAAATTATTTTTAAAAAATAATTTTCATAAAGTACAAATAATATTATTCTAACACAAATTTTAACAACACACTTTTTAATTAAAATAATTCCTAAAAATATTACCGAAAATTACGGGTTTCACAAATCCACTCGGCGCAACCCGCCACAGAATCGCAATTCGAGAACACTAAGTCTCGACCTCCAGTAGCACTACGATGCGTACTGGGCACCAACCCTAGCCGAGAACACTAAGTCTCGGCCTCCAGCAGCACTACAATGCGTACTGGGCGCCAAGCCAACATGCATAATATAATCAACTAACCGCCTCGCAGGGCGCATCACAGCACATGTCTATAGTTCTAACCCAAGCACAATCACAGCCACAAGAGTAGTTCGCCAAGCCGTACCCGACCGCGAGTCGGACACGGGGCATATGGGGACAATCCATACGTGTGAGTCGTGCTCGTGTCCTCGGAGGTGTGGATGACCCGTCCGAGTTGTCCGATACGGTCGTAAACCGGTATCGAACCAAGCTATCCTAAGTTATCATCATGGCAGTTCTACTACTAGGCTACACTAATCATGATTATACAATTTACAAGTACAAATTAATTAAATGCAATAAAATCTAGGAGAGAGGGCAAGAGCCGTCGATGAGCAAGGGATACTTGCCTAGAGGGCTCGGCTAGGTAAGCAAGTCTTCGGCGATCTGGATCCAAGCTAGCACGTCCATCGAGGTCCTCAGAACACATAATAAACAATCATTAGAATTAAATAATAAAATAATAGAATAATCACAAGAGATAGTAGAAGGCTATACCGTGCGGGTCCCGTAAGCAGCGCAGGGATCTGGCACGGAAACTGAGGCACGCAGACCGATACGGGCACGTAACCCGAGACGCGCACGTATATCGAGATGCGCACGAGAATCGAGATGACTCGAATATCGAGACGAACAAAAAACAGAAACGTGCACGTAAATTAAGGCGGCACGGGTCACAAGTTAGGCACAAAGGCCGAGACACGAGGATCGAGGCAACACATAAACCGAGGTGGCACGGTGCCCGAGACAGCGCGGGGCTCGAGGCATCCCGCTGCCCAAGGCAACACACGAATCGAGGTACACGCAAAATAAGGTGACACGTACACCGAGGTGCACACGACCCAAAAATACGAAGAAGCGCACCAACCGAGGGTACGCTGCCCGAGGAACACGCTGCACGAGGCAGCGCACTGCTTGAGGCAGCACGCTGCCCGAGGCACGTGGATCGAGGGGCTCGCTCCCCGAGGAGCTCACAGCCCGAGGAGGGGAGAGAGGAGGGCGGCGGAGCTCACCAGAGGGGGTCTCGGCCAGGTCGGGTCGGACCACCAGCGGGGGAGGGTGGTCAGCAGCAGGAGCCAAGTCGGGGCGGCGCTGCTGGCCGGAGAAGAAGGGCGGAGGAGACGGAGGCCGTCGTGGAGCTCGGCCAAGTCGGGTCGGGGGCTCCCGGCGGCAGAGGAGAACAGCAGCAGGAGGAGGAGCTCCGGCCAGGCAGGCCGGGAAGAGGGTGGCGGCCACGAGTGGTGGTGGTCGCGACAGAGGGAGGCCGGGGGCCGCGGAGGCGAGGGCGGAGACGACGGCGACGCGGCTCCTGGAACAGGGGGCGAAGGAGGAGGAGAAGAGGACGATGGTGGTGGCGGCGGAGACGAGGGCGCCGGCGGCACTCAGGAGGCCGGAGGAGAAAGGGGGCAGCTGCGGTGGTGGCGGGCGCCGGGAACAGCAAGAGAGGGAGAGACGGAGGTGGCGGCGGTGGGAAGTGCTGGGGGTGATGGTGGCAGTGGTGGCCGGAGCTGGCCGGGGACGACGAGAGAGAGAGGGGGAGAGGGGGTTCTGCTCCAGTAGGGGGGCGAGTGGAGTGCTGAGAGAAAGGGAGAGGGGGTTCGGTTGAGTGAGTGAGAGGGTTAGGTAGGGGGAAGGAGAGAGAGAGATGATGTGAGGGAGTGAAATGACAAGAGAGAGGGAGAGTAGATATTTTGGAGGGTAGACTAGGATCATGAAATTAATTAATAACAAATAATTAATGAGGGCAAAATCACCTCCAATAAAATAATAAAAATTTTAAATACACCCCAAAAATTAAAACCCTCCAAAATACGAAATACAGTCGAAATACAGTCATATACCTATTTCTAAAATAGGGATATGACATCATAAAATAACCAGTTACGTCTTCTCTGAGCTACACAATTTACGTCACTTCCTTAACATTTTTTAGGCAAAATAATATGAAGATTCAAGAGTTGTCAAGGTATAGCTGACAAAATTATATACGAGACAGGGAATTGATATAATCAGGACAGGTATATAAGACAAGGAATGATGGTAGTAAAAATATTGGCAGAAAAAGAATGATAATAGAATCTGTTCTGCTTATCTATTTAAAAGAGGGACCCATTTTTTTTGAAACAAGAATTATAATACCAAATCCAAAATAAGGCCTAGCAAAATCATTGGTTTATTGTATTAAGAAGAAATAAATTTTTGTAAGAAGTTACACAAGGTTTATAAAAATAGCTAAAGCTACATCCTAAGTAAACAATGAGAAACAAAACAAAACAAAACAACAATAATTCCTTCTTTTTTTTTTTTGAATGACTGAAACAAAAGTAGCAAAAATATGTTCGAAAACATTTAAGGTACAATCTGATAATCATATGCGTCTATCCAAAATCATGGCACTCTAAATCCTCGTCATACTAGTGAGCAAGGCTACGATAATCACAGAGTCCTTGACTTATGCACATACCTCTAGAATCATGGTATTTAACATTTTTGCGATGCCGCTAGCTTGGCTGCGAAAACCTTAAATTTTCACACCAGAGAAATATATCCAAAATCAGACTATATGTCCTCACCATGCTGGCTAATGTGACTATAGAAGACAAGATTTCCATAACTTAGATGACCTAGCCCATATAATTTCATCTTGCCAAAAATTAAATTAAATCAACAATGAATACCAAAAAATATCAAATTTATCAACGAACATCAAAATTCAGAAATGAACAAAATTCTTCAAATCATATAACTACAAACTCGGATGCTATAGCTAACATCAAGATTCAAATTTCAACAATCTTCATCAAAATCAATAAATACAAACTCAAATTCAATAATAATCCATCAAAATCCAATTCAATAGCAGAAAGTAAAGATAAATCAAATCAAGGAAAAAGAAAAAAGTTTTCAAATCGGAGTTAAACAAGATTCTCTAGGGTCTTCCCAGGAATCTTTTGAGGGTTCCTAACTGTGATTGAGTACCTTCAAAAATATATCATATTCCTACTGCAGGCTGTAGTGGTACTCTAGTTCGAATACCACTACACAAACTCGACCTGCATGGGCCACCACTAAAAACGTGTCACGACCCGCACCCACTGTTTGGGTACGAGAACGTAACAACGCCCAGCCTATGCCGCAGTGTCGACGGTAGAATGCTGTCCTAGGTCACAACATCTAACATTATAATGCCAAGCAGTTTATACTCCCCGAATGGGGGTGACATAGCAGATACAGCCTCAATCACATCTAGGGTAGAGCATGATAAGGATAGATAAAACATGTAATCCAAAGGAAATACATGAGATAGAAGTCTAAGTGTCTAAGATACAAAAACCCAGAAAATATACCTCAAACTCATATACAGTAATCCACAAAGTAAATACAACTCCAAACAAATGAAACAACTATCTAAACATCCTCTAAAGTGTCTCCTCTAGGCTAGCAGGCAACCTCCAAGCTATCTGTAAAATTTATCAACAGGTCCAGTCAGGATTGGAGCGAGTACAGTACATCTCAACAGATCATAGCAGGTTAGAAAATATAATCATGTAGTAAAGTAAGATACAGGTACTGAAAGAAAGTAGTATGTAAACAGAGAGAGAACTGTAATAGAAATATCTACTATACATAGAGAACTAGCAGTGACTAGTGAGTCAGAGTACAATATGAACATGTAAATAGCCTGGAATGATTCTGTGAAGACACTACGGAATGATTCAAAGAAGATACTACTGGTGTATTATTCACATGTCCACTTCTACTCCCCCGTACCCCCAATCAATACACAAGGATCCAGCCAGGTTATGTTATATGATTCCATGCACGGCCCTCGAAGGGTGATACATGGATGTCACATAAATAGGGATTCTGAGGGTTACCCAACAGTATAAGATTCAAGAGACTATGTGATCATGAGGGTACATGTCACAAGTAATCAAATGAACCAAGAAGCAAAGTGATACGCCATGTAAGTGAAACGCACAGAACACGTAGTACCCGATGCTCCCTAAGGATAACATCTCAAGAAAGGATCCATATAGTACCAATCCGTGTGACCATCGTGACAGTACAAGTAAAGTAATCTACTGCAGGAAATAATTCTAAGCAGGATATGAAATGATCAGAGAATGTACTCGCCTGATATCTGAATGTCCAAGGTAAAGATACTGTCCGAGGAGAGGTGTCTGGCTCCTAATTAGAACAGCACAAGTTACAACATGTCCAGAAGAGTAATATAAAGCACTACAATGTATTCTACATGAATCTAGGTCAAACTAGGCCAAAGTTAACCCTTGGTCAACTTTGGTCAACTGCACTAGTCAAACTAGGTCAAACTAGGTCATGTCCTAACCCAGCAAGTCTTACTAGGCCTAACCAAGACTATCCTAGGAAGCACACATCAAGGCTATACAAGCCAACATACATCCGACTCTATATAGCATGCAATTATTCAATACTCAAATAGGCAAGAATTCACATTGGATATACACTAGGTAATCTATTACTTTAAGCTATATATGTCTACACATATATTCATATGCATATATTGGTATTCAACATTAGGTCTATAATCATGGTATTTCAAATAGTTATATAAACTTATATATATTACAACACAATATGCTAACATATATATAATATACATACATAGCTAAGTTAACTATATTCATAAATACTTATTTAAGAGGTTATGTGTGTGTATGTGAACATGGCAAAGGGGCAAGTGATGGTTAAATGGGCATACATAGTGTATACATATCAAAGAGTGTCAAAGTGTAAGTGAACAATGTGTCAAGTATGAAAGTGTCAACATAGTATAAGGGGGTACATGAGGTAATATAGGATTTGTGTTAACATAGAACATTACATCTCATTAACTTGTATATTACATACATTACATCTATTATTACATTACATTCATGCTTGCATTCATTTATCATTCATTTATTCTCTTGTACCACTATATGTACCATACATTATATACTATGGAACCTACATATTCATTACAAGCCATACTTATACATGCTTACATTAGAGAGGATACTTACACCTCATACATCATTTATTTAAACATTTACTCATGCTTGCATTCTCTATTTAATTACATAATGTATATATATTAACATGGGTTAAAATCAAATAGAACATTATATTACACACAAGGGTGCACAAAATGCATATGCCGAAAAGTAACTCCTACTAATAATCAATACTGTACCATCTCAGCATGAATTAAAAACTAGGATTAAAGTATGTTATAGATCTATGTGTTAGCTTTCCGAAACTTCAAACGGATCGCATTTTCGTTTCCGGAAACTCCCGGAATCGCGAAAACACCGAGAACGCGTTTGTCTTTCGTACAGCTGACACTCAAATAATTCTCTAGAAAGTTGCAGAAAGAATTAGGCCTATTAATACATGTTTTTGGAAAGCTAACTTCAATACGCTTCTTTTAAAAAAAACGGAAGTTTACACCGAGCATTGAGCTAGAAGTTATGATATTTCTAAGTTAGGGCTGAAATTAAAAACGTAGTAAAAAATCATGACGGATTTGGGTAGTTTGAGACAAAAGAACACAAGTATATAACATAATATATCAAGAACTCACTCTCTACACTAATATATATATATGAGACACTATAGAACACATCACCAATACAAAAATATGAGATTAAACATGTAATAATTCATTCATACATAACAACAACACATAGTGTGTCCAAATTTGAGATTTTCCCACATGGACACAACCACAACACAAAGGATACTCCTATGACCTCCAAATGGACACAAAATGGACACAAATGAAGATACAACCATGGGGGTCATTCCTATGGGTTCAAAATAGACCTATATGTATGAGAAAATAAAAAGGAGAAGGGATTTATACCTTTCGGTAGATCGAATCGAAGAAAAGCCTTCCCGGAACGACACCGACACGTAGAGATTCCAAAAGGACACGAACGAGCTCAGAATCCTCCCAAACTTGGGTAGCTTCCTCCTTGGCTAGAATGGAGAAGGAAAGAAGAAGATTTGGTGGCAAAATGGAAGGATTTGGTGGAGAAGTTTTTAGGGATTGCTCTATAGGAATTTGGAGAAGAACAAGAGAGAGAGTGTGGATGAGAATAATGAAATGAACTTGAGCCTATCCTCTCCCAAAGTGGCTGGCCATATGGGGCTATTTGTCCTATTATGTAAGGTCCAAAATGCCCCCACTAACCTATTCTATGAGTATTAGGAAAGGGCTAACTGGTTGGGGCTAAATTAGTCATTCTAAAGTCTCTAATCACACTAACCTTATCCATAATAATTAGTCTAACCTCTAACTAAAATATTTCTATCATGTGGACTAAAATTAATATTATGTGGGCCATGTCTAACTAGTGTGTGGGTCCCACTAGAGTCAAACTACCCCCGGGTCCCCGTTTCAAGTCGGATTGAGTTAAAATTCGAACCCGACTCAAATAACCCCAAAATAATATCATAAATAATAAAATAATATCAAAATAATTCAAAGAGGTCAAATGCAAAAATATTCTTAGGCCAAAAATGATATTAAAATATCATAATCACATGGTTAGGCTCTAGGTCAAACAGTCTCTAGGGTTTCACTAGCAAAACGTCAAAACCACAAGTCATGATTTAAATAATTTAAAATAATTTAAAATCACCAAAAATTATATCATGAATTAAATATCATTATTAAAATAATTATAAATACGAAATTTCAAAATTATTCTCATTTGAGAAACTGGGTGCTACACAATGTAATCCCGCGGGACAAAATCTCGTGTTTTATCAATAATAGAGTGTCTTTTAATTATTCTAGTCTACCACATTGGAATGCCATGTATATATTAGATAACGCTCTATGGTCGTTACAAACACAAATAACGATCGTCCATCATGTAAATCGAGTAGTCCAGTCCCAGGGGGTCTGTTTTGTAGTCCCACCGCAGAATCGAGACGAAGAATCCATCATCTTTGGCAAAGTCGAGCATCAGCAAGACCTTCTGCCACTCGAGCAAGAACCGGATACCGGCAGAATACAAGTCTATCGGTACACGGACATGGCAAAGTACCTCATCCAAAAGATGGGTTACGACCTAAAAAGCAATAAAGTCCTGAACTACGGCAAGGGTCGACGTCTCCCTCTCCGGCTTCCAACACCTAAAGGAAAGCCGCAGGACTACAATAATCGAACTCGACGGGGGGTGGGCTATGTCACGCCACCGTCAACTCTAAAGAGTTCGGAGGCAGAAGAAGTAGACCATTCTCACTCGTTCGAAGCATCAACTTGGGATTCCGATACCAGTATCGGCTCAGTCTTCAAGAGAGTGCTATCAGCCAATATGACATCTGCACAATCGAAAGAAGATGAAGGTGAAGACCAAACGCCAGAATTCTTTGAAGAAGAACCCTGGGCCCAACGCCTAGAAGAATAGTGGGAGCCTCGTTTTGAATTACGCGAACCCCCTACCGAAGACGAGGTCGAGCAGATCGACCTTGGGGATGGATCTTCTTCCAAACCCATCTTCATCAGCAAAAGCCTAGAAAGAGAAGACCGGGAATCTTTAATCCAGCTGGCTAAAGAATATATTGATGTCTTCGTTTGGAGCTACAAAGATATTTCGGGACTTGATCCTCAGATCGCGATGCATAGGCTCAACAACTTACCTGATGCCAAGCCTATCAAACAACAACAACGACGCTTTCGTCCTGACATCATGAATGCTATCGATCAGGAGGTGGACAAACTCTTGACCAGCGGCTTCATCCGTGAAGAACAACACCCATATTGGGTAGCCAATATTGTCCCTGTCACCAACAAGAACGGAAAGATACGAGTTTGTATCGACTTCAGGGATCTCAACACTGCTTGCCCGAAGGACGAGTTCCCGCTTCCAATCACCGACGTGATGATCGACAACACATGTGGCTTCGAACGCATGTCTTTCATAGACGGGTATTCGAGGTACAACCAGATCAAGATGTTCCTCGATGACGTAAAACACACATCATTCAGGACTCCGAAGGGTGTTTTCTGCTACACAGTGATGCCTTTCGGCTTGAAGAACGCTGGTGCGACAACCAACGAGCTATGAGCACCATCTTCCATCAGCATCTTCGTAAAACAGTCGAATGCTATGTTGATGACATCGCAGTTAAGAGCCGTCTCAAAGGTGATCACCTACAAGACCTCAAGATAGTCTTCAATCTCATGTGAGCACATCAACTCAAGATGAACCCCGCTAAATCTTTCCTAGGGGTTTCTAGCGAAAAGTTCTTGGACTTCATTATCACGGCAAAAGGCAAGCCATCCTTGACATGGATCCTCCGAAGAACCTCCGAGAACTTCGAGGCCTGCCGGGGCGTCTGGCATACATCCGGAGGTTTATAGCAAACCTTTCCGGAAAATGTCAACCCTTCACTCAGCTTATAAAGAAGGCAGTCTCTTACGTCTGGACAGAGGAATGCCAAAAAGCTTTCGACGACATCAAGGCTTACTTAACGAGCCCGCCAGTCCTGGTGGCACCCGTCGCCGGCAAACCATTTCTTCTCTACGTCCGTGCCATGGATCATTCCCTCGACGCTCTGCTTGCTAAGAACAGCGACACAGGCTATGAGCAAGCTGTCTACTACCTCAGTAGAAGACTGATCGGGACCGAACACCGGTACAACCCCGTTGAAAAAGAGTGTTTGGCTTTGGTATTTGCCATCCAGAAGACTCGCCATTACGTCTAGGGCCAGACAATTTATGTCATTTTTTGAGTCAATCTACTCAGAGTTCTCATGACGAAGCCAGGGTCATTAAACTCCTGGCTAGCTACGTGGGAGATCCTGCTAACACCATACAACATGGTGTTCGTTCCACAAAAAGCTGTCAAGGGTCAGGCTCTGGCTGACTTTTTAGCTGCATACCCCATCCCGGAGTCCTCCAGACTCTATGAAGACATCCCAGATGAGGTCCAAGAATCAAACGTCACCGAAGAAAGCTCCGTCTGGCGGATATTTTTCGATGGTGCGTCAAGAACTGGCCCCAAAGGCCAAATCATCGCAGGTGTGGGGGTAGTCTTAGTCTTCCCCGATCAGCTGGTCATCCAGCGTGCCTACTCCCTTTCAAAGCCGTGCTCCAACAATGTTGCCAAGTACAACGCTCTCATCATGGGACTCCAGCTGGCACAACAGCTGGGGGTGGATCATCTGGAAGCCTACGGCGACTCAAAACTCGTCGTTAACCAGGTTAGAGGGCAATACAAAGTTTGCCATAAAGATCTGGTTCCTTACCATGAAGTTGCGTTGAACATCATTTCAACCTTCACCAAGTTCTTCATCGAACATGTACCTCGTTTACAAAATCTGGAGGCTGATGCTCTGGCTGGCCTCGCTGCCTCATTGGCAACACCCCTCGAGACTCAACACTACGTCACGGTAGTTGGTCGAGACTTGGTCTGTCCTAAAAATAACCTATGCTCACAAATGGCCCATGCTATGTCAACAAGTGCTGGAGTTAATGTCCGATACTAGAGATTCCCGTTCATCGACTTCGCTGTCTACGGAATTCTTCCAGAGGACCCGAAAGAAGCTGCCTCAGTCAGGAGGCGCTCCTTTCGATTCTATTACGATACAGCTACTAAAATGCTGTACTGACGCTCCTACGATAGACTTCTCCTGCGATGTCTGTCCAACGAAGAAGCAGCCGAAGCCCTTAGAGAAGCTCACGATGGAACCTGCGGGGCCCATCAACCTGGCCCTAAGTTGTAGGACCGACTGCGACGCATGGGCTACTACTGGCAAACCATGGCCGCTGACGCTGTCGACTATGCTAAAAAGTGCCATGCATGCCAGCTTCACGCAGACTTCATCCATACACCGTCAGAACCACGACATCCTACAGTCGCCTCTTGGCCCTTCGAAGCTTGGGATATAGACATTGTAGGACCGATCACCCCTCCTTCATCAAGGGGACATCGCTTCATCCTAGCCATCACCGAATACTTCTCCAAATGGGCAGAAGCAGTTCCACTGGCGTAAGTGAAGAGCTCTAGGGTGATCAGCTTCATCAAGCATCATGTCCTCTACCGTTTTGGGGTACCTAAGAGGATTATCCACGATAACGATCCTCAGTTCATCAGCCATGTTTTCAGCAGATTCTGTGACAAGAATCACATTCAAAACGTAGCCTCAACCGCCTACAATCCGACAGCAAACGGATTGGCCGAGGCGTTCAACAAGACTATCGTCAGGCTACTCAAAAAGGTCGTGTCATCCAATAAATGCGACTGGGACGAAAAGCTCGGCGAATGCCTTTGGGCCTACCGCACAATGGTACGGACCCCGACAGACAACACACCATTCTCCCTGGTCTACGGGAGCGAAGCGGTACTACCTCTCGAGATCCAGATACCCTTACTCCGTGTAGCAATCACAAACCAACTAACAGAAGAAGGCAATCAACGTCGTCGTCTGCGAGAACTGGAGGCACTTGACGAAAAGTGCCTCCTAGCTCAACAATGCATCGAACTCTACCAAGCCCGTATATCACAGGCTTTCAACAAGAAGGTCAAGTAGAGGACTTTCCAAGTAGGCGACCTGGTTCTGGCAGTTAGGAGGCCGATGGTGTTGATTCACAAGACACCAGGAAAGTTCGAGCCCAAGTGGGAGGGACCTTTCATCATAGAGACGGTATACTCAAACGGTGCTTACCGCCTCGCCAAACCCAATGGAGACTTGTTCATGATGTCCATTAACGGCAAGTTCCTAAAGAAGTACTACTCTTAATATCTTTTAGACATGTACTTCCACAAGGGGATCTGTGGACCTAATCATCAGGGCTCACATACAATTCCCTTCCACAAAATCGTACGCTTCCGGAACCCAGCTGTTCTGTGGCATCCTCCAGTAGAAGGACAATAACGTCCATATTACCTCTGAGTTGTTCTCCTACACCCTACAAAGCGGAATCTTACACTCCGTAAGACTACGCTACCCATCATGTTTACCACGTCCATATTACCTCTGAGTAAACATTCCGTACAGACAACCCCTGCGTTGCCGTATATTGATCGCAGAACTTCCACGTCCATATTACCTCTGAGTAGTTCCGCGTATCTTCCAGAGTCATTCCTACCACGTCCACAACACCTCTGAGTAGGAAGATTCCATCATTTGAACCCCATATTTGCCACGTCCATATTACCTCTGAGCAAGTGTGTCGGTTCTTTCAAACTTATTATCTGTACCGAAAAAAACTAAGGTGCCCAAAAGATAATAGGTCCTCACAAATCATCAAGTTCATGACAGCAAAAATGAACACACACAAAAAAAACTTTGTATTCTTTATTTTCAAAAAAGAGTAAAGGATTACACCCCCCAGCAAGAGTTGCAAATACACAAAAAAAAGAGACTACAATCCCTAAACCTCCCCAGGGTTGGCCGAAAGCTTTTCAATTCTACGCCTCAAGTTTGTCGCCCGAGTCTCTACGGTCGCCAGGACCCGGCGTTCGGCTTCTTGACGCATCGCTTCTATGGCCTCAGGAGAAGTGTCGTCCTCATGCTTCTCATCCAACTGTTGCCGCTGCTGAGCCAGAGTAAGAGCCCGGCGCGTGAAAGCTGCTTTCTCCTCCTTAGATGCTATATGTTCAGCCTGGACTCGTTCAGCATCTAATAAGAGTTGGGCCCGCTGGTCTTCGAGGAGGCGAATCTTGGCATTAACCTCCGCTATACTAGCATCCAACGCAGCCCGTAACTCCACCTTCTCCTGCATGGACTGAGATAGCCTCTACACCGCAGCCTCGATTTCAGCCACCTCGCGCTTCCAGACACCCATGGTGGCCTGATAAGAGGACCCAATCTTAGCAATCAGCTTCTCCTTTTTTGCGACTATCAGGACGGAGAGATCATTTCGCTGGATACGCTGAAACTCGGAAAGCAGCTGGTCCAGCTCAGTCACCGAGGCCTCCAGAATATCGGCCATATGATCATGGCCCTGGTGGAGACGTATCAGACCGATGTGTGGAAGCGCCATAGATTTTGCCATCGCGAAACTCTCATTGGCGTTTATCACTGTCGATACACCCTTCTACAGCATCTTGTACACTGCCTCAACGATGAATTTTATGTACTCGTCCGCATCCGCCAACACTTGCGGTGTCATGGCAGGAGTTGGAGGAGCTTGTCTGGATGGCGGACCTGAAAAAGACCCATCAATCTCAATCTGCGAGGTTTGAACGTCGACCTCAGCAGACCCTCCCGTACCAGGAACTTGAATTCTGCTACCAGTGCCAGATGCCAAGAGAGCAGAAGGAGTTGGGTGGGGTGTCGATATCGTCCCCCAAGTCGAAGAAGCAACAGAGGGCTCTTGCATCAGCAAGCCCTTGCCCTTTTCCGTCTCAAAGGGACTATCAGCATCCGGAGTTGCCTCCTCCACCACCGAGGTGCGATCTGTAACCAGCACGAAGCCTTCCTCTGGCAAGCTAACTGGATCAGCTCCCGTTTCCTGGTGGGGCACGTCTTCTGGGGTCGGCCTCGGCAGACGAGTCTTCCCCTCATCATCGAATCCCTCCACGGGGACTAAATTTGTTGCCACATCCCGGTCGGCAGCCACCTCAGCCTCCATTGCTGAGCCTGGGGTATGGCTCGGTAACGCTACAACCGACCTTCCTGCATCATAACAAGGAAGAGAATCAACCTTCTCCTCTGTTTCAATTACGTCTGTTGCCCCCGCAACAGACTCACGCATCTCTGGAGGAACGTCATCTGAAGACGATGAACTCTACTCCACTTCTTCATCTGGAAGCCCCGTGTCTGCTGGACCCTCAACGTCCAAGGCCCCCACAGCAGCTTGTACCTCTCCGGGAACTGTTTCAACATTAGCTTCCCTTCCTGTATAATCTTGAGATACTGAAGTCTCCACAACAACGACATCGTCTGGGTTCTCCTCCTCGGAAGACATCACGATCGGCGGAACGTGCTCTTCTGATGAGCCCGCCACCTCCTTTGGTCTGCTGCCACTAGATTTTGGAGTATGGGTCTCCTTTTTAGCAGCTCCTACAAAAAAAGAAAGCATAAGTCACAAGAAATGTTGAACCTAAACAGACTATATGGGACATCCTTACCTCCGCAGGTGCTGAATCCGATGACACTGTCGGTGATAATGCCTTCTTCCGTCTCTTTGGCGTGGAAGAGCCAGCCTCTGTATCAGCACGTCTTTTCGGTTGATCGACCGAAGGCTCTCTCGGACCCCCTGTGGATACTGCAGGGGTACCTCGATAACCCACCTCTGGCGGACGGTACGATCGAGCCTTCGCCAATATGTTTCCGGTCACCGTTAATTGAGTGCCGACAATGAGACTGGTCTCCCTATCATATCCAGGGGTTGCAGTATTCATAACACAATAAAATTTGGCGACCAAAAAAAGAATCGACGGTCGCGGATTCTGGACGGGCAGCGTAAAGCGAGCTCCGGTATATCCGACATTGTAATAATGCCAAGCTCGTGCACCATCCAACAAACTTCCAGTATACCCTAAATTAATACTGGGGTTATCCAACATCAACTGAGCATAGCCGAATTATCATACAAAATAGCTCGGCAAATACGGTTCCAGGTAACACTGGTTCCTATTCCGATACACCAGATGGGACGGCCGGATACTTTACAACCAGCAAAATCCCCATGGAGGCTAAGCGGTGGCATCTTCACCCGAATCCACTAAGTCTTCGTTAGCCTCAAAACCCGAAAAGACAGGACCTACTTTGGTGATCTCCCACCCCTGAAGGCGGGATAAAACTTTCCTGCAAACAGGAACACCGGCATGCAACCAGCTCCTCTGATGGAAACGACGGAGGAATACATCCCCGACCCTGTGGTCTTCTTCCGAGCCCGGACTCATTACATTGGGATGGTGTAAAATTAACCACCCCATCAGATAATGAAACGACAGTTCAGCATGGGAAAAGTTGTCATTCCAACCTCGTTCATGAACCATATTTCCCGTAAATTCTCGTAAACCTCGCAGCAGGTTGTACACCATGGTGGGGAGCTGAGGCAGGCGTCGGCCAAAAACCAACTTCACAGCTGACAGGATTAGATTCTGGGTCACCCTCTCCACTGAACCTGACCCGCCCGAGAAGACATAATCCTGAAGCCAAATCATCAGATATGTAGCTAACATTGCTTTTGATGACATCCGATGAGTAAGGTGCCAGAAACAGCTATAGGAGCGCTCATCCGACTGCCGGTCCTCGTTTTTCCAGGGATTCTTCTCACCTAACCTGCTCATTTCGGAGAGCACCACGCTACTGGAAAGTGCTGGCGGAGTGGTAAACTGAGAGGGATCCTCCTTGTCTTGCTTAAAGACGTAATCTCTCCAAGCGGTCACATGAGGCTGTGATCCGCCCTTATCCCTCTTCTGTATATAATAATGATGACTCGCCACTTCCTTGAAGACGGCCATCATCTCCCCGCCTTTGTCCCCTAGGACTTGGAACTCCTCGTTGGTCGGAAAATATTCCTCATAAGGCTCTGATCCCCAAGGAAGCTTTGACACTTCGTACATTTCATGAAGTGCGAGTCCCAGCTCCCCCACTGGGGTAAAGAAAGTCCCGGTTTGGGTGTTAAACATCTCCAGAAGCACGAGGAACATATGACGGTTGATGTCAACACCTGCCTGAGTAGCACGAATCGCAGCAGTTAGCCCCATCTCTCGGAGTTTGGTTTGAAACCGCGACAGAATCGAGAGTGTCAGCTTGTCCCATTTGGCAACATAATGACACCAACCCTCTATCTGAAATTCACCTTTCGGGTACGATTACTCCATCAACAGCATGCGATTTGTAAAAGTCGAAGCGTCGAAAGCAAATGTATTAATGGAAACATCACTGTAAATACTCCGAGGACGTAAAGATCGCCAGGTGAAAGAAGGCCCAGACCGCATGGCAGCCAAAGTATCCCTTTGATCGGAGGTAGAGTCGATCTTGATGATGCCTGCCACTGCTCCCCCCTGAGACGGGGTTAGCTCCCAAGACATCCTCCACTTGGAAGCAAGACGACAGAAAGCCGACAAAGGCCATTGACGTTCAAGTTGTCTTACAGTCATATGCACTCCCCTTGCTGTAAAGAACCAATCTTCCTTGACCTTCAACACCTTTGCTTCAATAGAAGCAAGGCGGTCCCCGAATAGGAACTCAGGCTTCAAGAAAGTCACATTATCAGAAGTGGCGGATTTCAAAACGCCACGCTCCATTATCCGTTTGAGGAACCCATGCGGTTGTTCCGGGATTTGAGTCATTCTTTCGGGATGCTGATCCAGCATAATGGCAGCTTGGGCAGGGTTTATCACCTCCTCATTATAATCCACCCCCATCTGACAGAGGGCAGCGTCCAGAAGTACTTCATTCAAGAACGGGACAGTCATCGACACTGGTGGACAACAAAAGAAAGCAAAGGTTCAGAGACGTTAGAAACAAAAAAAGAATCTGAGCCATATTTCATCAAAAGCGCATAAGGCTCAGGCGCATCTGAAAAGAATCTTTGGCGCATCATCAGGGTCTAGACCCATGCGCGTCAGCAGTAAAGCTTCGGTGCATCTTCAGGATTTAAACCCATGTGCGTCAGCAGTGAAGCTTTGGCACATTATCAGGGTTTAAACCCATGCACGTCAGCAGTGGAGCTTCGTCGCATCATCTGGGTTTAAACCCATGCGCGTCAGCAGTGGAGATTCGGCGCATCATCAGGGTTTTAACCCATACGTGTCGGCGAAAAAACCTCTGCACATCACCAGGACTCAAAATCCATGCGCGATTGGCGTATACGAGTTCTAAAAATGGTACAAAAAGATATGGTAAAGGAGGATGAAACCCACCAATCACCGCCGGCCGAACGTCGACAAGCGGACGGGGGACATCACCCGCGGCAGCCTCTACAGGCTCTTTTCCTTTGACTCGTCCCTTGCCAGCACCGCCGCGAGGAGTCTTGGGAGCCATTCCTTGAAGGAAGAAAGTTAGGGTTTTTTTCAAAAAAAACACTAAAAGACAAAAGCAAAGAGAGAAAGAACTCTCTCTCTCTCTCTCTCTCTCTCTCTCTCTCTTCACCTCACGCCTATTTATAGGCTCAGTCGCACGCGTGAACCGATGAAGTGTGACCTCAGCTGCCGCCTCGGGTTCTGCGAGGAGATAACTGCAAACAAATCCTAAAAGATCATCATTAATCTTCTTGGTTATCGAGGCGTTATCATTTGAATTAACTGAGAGGAGCATGCATCCCATCATTGATGCGCGGAGTATCCATGCGCCCGATCAGTTATGCGCCCCAACCACCATGCTTCTTATTCAAAGTATTCCAAAACTTGGCAAAAAGTTTTAAAAACTTTGAAGGGGGTCTTGTAGAAGCATGGAATTTCAGGACCAGAAATCCTATGCGCCAAACACTACATACGCCAGGGAGCTCAGACAAAGTATTTGACACAGCAAAGCAAAAGTATAGACATTGAAAGAGGATTTTTATTTGCATATAAAAGTCTATTACATATCTAGAAAAGGCTGTACAGGGAGAACTTCTACAAAAAGAAAAGACCCTAAGTCTACAGCCAGGCGCAGCAGTCACCATACGCTCTTAAACAGGCGCATCTCACCATGCGCTCTCAGTCAGGCGCATCCCACCATGCGCTCTCAGCCGGGCGTATCCTTTCAGCAGCTCAGTTATGTGCATCCTCAGTTATGTGCATCCCTTCAACAGCTAAGTTATGTATCCTTCAGCAGCTCAGTTATGTGCCGCCCTTCCAGCTAGGCGCATCATGAAGTCTCAGCATATGCGCCATCAAATGCTTCGACTAATGAAGCATTTATCAGCAGAACGAGGGTGGACAATCAACCCTCTAGCTGGAGGAAGAGCTCTTCAAACCAAGGAAGAGAAGAGCACCGCAATAAACCCGCGACTAAAGGAGCATCTTTCAACCCAACCAGAATGGGCAACACCCACTCTAGCGGGAGTATAAGCTCTCCCAAAGCCCAAGGAAGATGATCGAAGCACCGCAATTCCGATCTGCGGCTCGGAGACGAGGCTCGAGCATCCCGATCTTTGGATACAACAGGCACCTTCTGCCTGCCTCGGAAGCCCTCGACTCCGACTTTTGGATGTAACAGTCACCTTCAAGTGCATCAATGAAGACAATGCATTGCATCTTCACCCTCGGGAGCATCTCATCAATAAAATATGCTCGAGCAAATAAATTTATTTTGGGAGGATGTGAGAGAACGAGAAGCAAACTCTCTCCATGCCACTATTTATAGGCTGGACAAATCAAACCCATGTGCCAAGTGGCTGGCTCTCCGAATCCCGTGCAATGAATTTGCATTTAATTGTGATGAACCTGACGCTTCGAATTCAGCCAAGTCAAAAACGGCTATTTAAAGCACTCGAAGAATGTAACAGCCGCACCAAAAGACGTATCGTACGGAGTAGATGCGCCGGTCAGATCGCGCATCACATAGACGCGCCCCTCAGCACCAAGCGTGTCACAAGCATACGCCCCCATGCGGCCCCATGCGCCTAGTGGAACGCCTATCGATGTGCCCACTCAATAGTCTATCACCTGTCAAAGAACATTAAATGCTGAAGTCTGACAGAGTTGGCAGCACGTCCCGCGAAGACTGCAGTTGACAGCTTTTTCAGAAAACGAAGCGTCGCCAATGTCAGCACCATCATTACTCCCCTCTAACGGTTACAAGCCACGTGGCCGTCCAACCATCTCGTATGAGCCTCCGCATCCATGCGCCCAAATCTCTGCATGTGCCTCAAAAGCCATGCGCCTCAGACTTTTCTCTGATCCCTAAAGACAGAAGTAAAGTCACTACTAAAGCTTCGCATGCGCCTCAAAAGCCATGCGCCCCGAATGGTTCGTGACTCCTAAAGGTTACGAGCTAAAGTCTCCTCATGTGCCCAATCTCAGGCGTATCCTACCAGATTATTTTCCACCAAATCCAAGATCTCCGATCCATGGGCCTACGACACGTGTCCTTTGACTCGATTTAGCCGACGAAAGGGTGCTAATCATGCAACATCTCTGCAACAGAAAGATCCTCTCCCTTGCTACGTGCCAGCCCATAATAGCAACAGGAAGGATTCAACTCCTCAATCAGAGCACATCGCCCATGCGCCTCCATCAGCAATCACCACGTGGCATCTCCACGTATAGGCGTATCCTACATATGTGCGCATGAGCAGCCAGCCTACAGACTATAAATAGAAGGATCATTTCCTTCTTCCACACACACAGAGACACACAGACAAAGACGTCGTACAATCATCAGCAACATATAGAGAGAGGTAGATACAGATACTCAACATCTTCTTCCTCTCTGCAAGCTCCTGCACCTAGAGCATCAGAGAACCGAAAACCGTCGTCAGATCGTCAACAGAGTCAACGCATTACCACTCGCTCCATCGGCACAAGGGACCCAGATTAAACAAAAGTGTACTCCTAGGACTACGTCTAAGTCCTACATTGTAACACTGTTCTATTTGTATTGAAATTACATCAAAAGATTTTAATGGCAAACAGCTCCATCTGTGCGCATGGGTTTCAACCCAGTTGATGTGCCAGATTATTGATGCACCTTAGATGCTCGTTTTGAGCTTCTAAGTCTTTTTTTAACTTTTTTTTGATTCTGTTGTAGTATCCAATCTGAAGGCAGAGGCTATCGTGATGGAGGAGATGCAGACTCCTCTCATCAAACAAGAGCTGGTAACCATTAAGGAGGAGGTGATACCAAAGGTTGAAGTTACCGTTAAGGAGGAGCCGCTGCCAGAGGGTAGTAGCATCGGGAGTCCTGATCCTCCTTCCCCTGTCGAGGACCTTAATCAGATAGAGCCTTCATACGTGAAATGGCTGAGGGAATGGTACATGCCTCAACGCAACTATAATCCCTGGCTGTGAGAATTTATTTGGTTGTCTTGCAATCACCATTTTCGGGAATATGAATAAAGTCAATGTCCCTATTTTGTCTTAGTATTTCTGTCTATCTTTTGAGATTTGAAGATGTAGTTTATGTTTTTTTTCTCTTTTGATGTCGATGTAATCCTTTACTTCCTACTTAAATGAAGAAATGAAGAACCTTTTGCTTTGTTTATTCTTGTGATCTTTTGCTGGACCTATTATCTTTTGTACACCTTGGTTTCTAGGTATAGACAATGAGTTACTCATGGAGGACACCGACACATTCACTCAGAGGTAATATGGATGTGGTGAATATAGGATAATTTTGCTGGGGATTTTATGTAGACTTATCATCCTTGGCGCACCTTGGTGTTAGGTACGGATAATAAGTTGAGAGAGAGGACCGACATATTTACTCAGAGGTAATGTGGACATGTTAAATATAGGGCTAAATAGTGGAGTTTTTCCACTCAGAGGTGATATAGACGTGGTAGGAGTGAACTTTGTAGAGATTTATAGAACAACTCAGAGGTGATATGGACGTGGATGTTCTCTGGTTGATGTGCAACAACTCGGGGATTATTGTACGGGAAGTTTACTCAGAGGTACTGTGGACATGGTAAACATAGTAACGAGTATGATCTTATGTAGCGTAAAATCCTGCTTAATAGGGTGTAGAGAAGCAACTCAGAGGTGATATGGACATGGTTGTTCTTCTACTGGGAATGCAACGGAACAGCTGGGTTCCAGAAGCACATGATTGTCAAAGAAAGGGGTGTGAACCTGGTTTTGTCAAGTTCACAAAGTTCACTCTTCTGGAGAGAGGGTAGTACATTCTGAAGGATGTCAGGAGTAGTACTTCTTTAGGAACTTGTCGTTGATGGGCATCATGAACAAGTTCCCATTAGGTTGAGCGAGACGGTAAGCACCGTTTGAGTATACCGTCTTTATGACGAAGGGTACTTCCCACTTGGATTCAAACTTTCCTGGTGTCTTGTGAGTCATTACCATCGGTCATCTGACTGCCAGAACGAAGTCACCAACTTGGAAAGTCCTCTGTTTGACCCTTTTGTTGAAAGCCTGTGAGATGCGGGCTTGGTAAACTTCGATGTACTGTTGAGCCAAGAGGCATTTTTTATCGAGCGCTTCTAACTCTTGCAGACGGCAACATTGATTGTCTTCTTCCATCAGCTGATTCATTGTCGCCATTCAGAGTAAGGGTATCTGGATTTCCAGCGACAATACTGCTTCGCTCCTATAGACCAAGGAGAACGGTGTGTTGCCTGTCGGGGTCCGTACCGTTGTACGATCGGCCCAAAGGCATTCACTGAGCTTCTCGTCCCAGTTGCGCTTGTTGGATGACATGACTTTTTTGAGTAGCTTGACGATGGTTTTATTAAAAGCTTCAGCCAATTCGTTTGCTACCAGATTGTATGCAGTTGATGTCACATTCGGAATACGATTTTTGTTACAGAATCTATTGAATGCAAGCCTGATGAATTGTGGACCGTTGTCGTGGATGATCCTCTGGGGTACCCCAAAATGGTAGATGACGTGATGCTTGATGAAGCTAATCACCTTTGAGCTTTTTTACTTCCGTCAGTGGCACTATTTCTACCCACCTAGACACTACCAAAATAAGTGGTTTTAGCGACGCCCAAAACGTCGCTAAAACAATAAAATCCGTCGCTAATATGAAGCACCGACGCAATTACCGACGTTTAAGTTTTGTCGCCGTTTCCTTAGTCGCTGATTACAAAAACGTCGCTGAACGTCGTAATTACCGACATCCAGCGACGTAACTGTACGTCGGTGAGTTCTCGACGTCTACCGTCGTGTCGGCGGTATATTAGCGACGTATATGTAGTCGCTACACGTCGGTGAAGTCCTGGAATAATTCCCGACGTCTACCGTCGTTTCGTCGGTAATATAGCGACGTGAATGTAGTCGCTAGACGTCGGAGACCTGTACATTTTTTTGCAGCTAGTCGTCGGTAAACGTCGGAAAAGCGTCGGAGACCTGTACTTTTTTTGCAGTTAGTCGTCGGTAAATGTCGGAAAAAACGTCGGAAAAATGTATTTTTTGCAGCTTCTCGTCGGTAAACGTCGGAAACTGACGTCGATAAACGTCAGTAAGCGTCGCTAAACGTCGCTAAAATTGTAAAAAAAATAAAAAAAAATAAAACACAGATTCTATATTACCACTCACAATTCAAGATGCTACACATATAGGTACACATTCAAACCACTCACAATTCCAAATCACAGTGCATTCAAACCCCCACTCACAATTCAAGATGCTACACATATAGCTTTAATCTAAGTTAATTAACATCCAATCCAAACACAATTAACATTTATCGACGAAGGAATTAACATCCAATCCAAACATCCAATCCAAACAAGTCACAAGTCAAATCGATACAAACACAATTAACATCCAAATCCAAACATCCAATCATAAGTCACAAACATATGATGATACAAACACAAACAAAAGGCCTAACTAGGACTACTAGTGATCTGGTGTAGGAGGGGCACCGCCGCGACGAAGGGATAACAACTCCTCATACTCCGCAAGTGAAATCGATACAGATGGAGCGCCAGGCTGTGACGTTGGTGGAGTCGGTGTCGAAGAAGAAGGCGGTGGAGGCGGCGGAGTCGACGACGATGAAGGCGCACCCAGAGTACCAGCATGCTCCAACGCTGTAAGTCGCTGGTTGTATGAATCCATGATAGATAACATTCTACCACTGCTCTGGACCATCGAATCCTGCGCCAATCTCACCGTCTCGGCCATGGTCACCTGTCCTGTCTGTAACTCCGTCACCGTGCGCTCTAACCCTCCAACGGTGCGCTCTGTCCTCTCAGTCGTCTCCACGAGCCCCATAATGGCGCGGTCGAGCGTATCCAATCGTGCTATCAGCGCAGGATCGTCCGTAGGGTGCTGAGACTGCTGCTCGATCCGTCGTAGCAGGTCGTCACAAAGAGACTCCATCATCTGGTGGACTCGGGCAGACTCCTGGGACGGCTGTGGACCATACACACTAGCAAGAGATGTCCTAGAGGACTGGGTCGCAACTAGGGCGCCATAGGATCCCGTACCGTAGTACGTACCCCTATGGAGGCTACCAGCGGCGGTCATCCACAGCTCGTCCTCCGACAGAGCTTGAGTGGGCTGCGAGGAAGTACCGGCCACTCCTGCATCAGGTGCACTAGCAGTCGCCCGTTCCCGCAGCCTCTGATACTCGGCCTAGAAAGTATGGATAGTACTCTATGATTTCTAATTTCTAATTAATGTACTTATTTTTACTAACTTCATGAATATTTATTTGCATCATATTTACTAAGTTATATTAAAATTGACACGAAGTATTAAATTAAGATAACGTATTGTAATACTTACATAGGTCTGCTCGGCCCTCTCGTCAATAAGGACTCCGCCCTTCCGATGGGTGGCCAGGAAGACGGTCACCATATCGGCGTTACCGACCTTCCTTACCTGTAATTAAATATATTATCTTAGTAATAATTTATCGGATTTGCATTAAAATAATATTTCTAAAAGAGAAAGACATACCAGACGACGAAAATGTTCCGTCATCGGAATCGACCCACCGCACCACTTCGAGGCATGTTGCCTAGCCGCCTTAGCCTTCTCCGACTTCTCCTTGTACCTTGGCTCGTTGAATCGAGCCTTCATCGCATTCCACTGATCAGGGGTGATCCAACCTTTGATCGGCTTTCCGGCACGATCACGTTCCTTCTGATCATTAATAGACTCGCGGATCAGCTTAGCAGCGACGGAAGGAAACATCACCTCGATCAGCTCGGCCCGGTGCGGTGGATAGTAAAACATATCCTAGAACAGTACGAAACCAAATATTTATCAGTTATATATAATATGCATAAATTAAATGATTCAAGTTAAAAACAAATCTATTTTAACCTTGAAGCGCGTAAACCAGTAGTTCTTCCTTTCGTCTGGAGCATCAGAGTAGTTAATCCAGGGACCACCATAATTATGCCTTAGCATATCGCCTAGGCGTCTCTGTACCCCTGGAGGACGATATCTATACAGACATATTATATTCATGAAAAAAGTTAATTTATGATAAAAATAGAAAAAAAAATCGTAAACCAAAATACCTACTTTGTACCGTCGGCCCAGATCTCCGTCCTCCTCTCCTCCGGAGGTGCGCAAGGAGGATCTGCATGATGCTGGTCGGCCGTCGGCACATCCTCCTCGGCCGTCGGCGTAGCCTCCGCCATCTGCTCATCCGTCTCCATCGTCGTATCAGCATCAGGAACGCTAGACGGGCGAGCACTCTCAACAGGCCTGGAACTACTCATCCCAGGAGATATGCCACGTGATGTCGTTCCAGCAGGCCCAGCTACTGTCCGATATGGAGGAGTAATCGGCGACGAAGATCCAGAGCCGATACCAGTAGGAGGTACCGAAGGAAAACTCCGTCCTCTAGCAGTACCTGTAGGAAGTACTGGAGGATCATGTCCTCGTCGTGTCCCTCGTAACGCTCCGCGATGACCTGCCATACCTGATAACAGTATATGATAGTACAAGAAATAATAGAGACTAGAAATATGAAAGTACAACAAATAATAGAGACTAGAAATATGAAAGTACAACAAATAATAAAGACTAGAAATATGACAGTACAACAAAGATAATAACCAAGGTAACATATGATAATACATTCTACAATAAATATCTAAGTCCAGATAATATATTCTAGAAGAAACATCTAAGTTCAGATAAGTATATCTCTCTCAATCATCTTCAGAATAATCATCTTGTTCGTCTTCCTCGACCTCATCTTCCTCTTCCTCCTCATCTTCACTTTCGTCTTCACCTTCGTCGGCTTCGTCTTCCTCTTCGGATAATTCTACATCTTCTACATTATGTGTCGTGTAATGCGTAACTTCCGTGGAGTCCACATCGATAATATTGGTTACAGGAGGTAGCTCGTCCTCCTGGTAAGCTTTTTCATCAACATCAAAAGTATCTCTAGCTTTAGTCTTGCATACTGTCCACCAGTCAGACTTCGTTGCTCCCCGTCTCGGATAAGCTGTGAAGTACACGAGCTGAGCCTGAGTTGCTAGGACAAACGGTTCGTAGCCTTGATATCTACGCTTGTAGTTTATATCCACAAGACCATGCTTGTCAATTTTCCAGCCTTGATTTTCAATCGGATCGAACCATTCACACTTGAACAACACGATCTTTGCAGGTTCTCTGCCATAATTATATGACAACTCCACAATCTCTCGCAAGATGCCAAAGAAATCATTTCCTGGATCGACGTCTTTGTAGTTCGAAGACTTGATACACAAACAACTGTTCTTCGTGGAATCAAGATCCAGGAAGCTGTCTCTGATCGGAGCATTTGTCGACTTGAATCGAAAGCCATTGACACAATAACTTGGCCATGTTTTAACAAAAGTAATTGGTCCCTTGGCAAGAGTTCTAATTAATTCAATCTCGGGTGAAATTAGACGATCGACCTGAATATCAAAGAAGAGATAATAAGTTATTTATTGCGCAGTTGCATTAGAAGAGGCCAGTAAATATTACCGAGCTGCTTACATATTCGCTCAACCAAGAAGGAAAATGACGTCTCATTTCTTGTTCTAATGCTTCGTCTGTTAGGTAGGGTCTAACCAGCCTCAACTCATCATTATATGTGCTGGAAAACAACGAAGCATTAGAACGATTAGTACAATAATATTAGCTTATACTATTATATTGAGATGACGTAAACTCATCATTCCTTACTTACCCCTCTAGCTTCTCCACTTCATCCTCGTCGCAATTGAGTAATACATACAACTGAGCAGCCCTTAGCTCTTCGTCATTCAAATATCTCTTCTTCATTTTCTCCGAAGGCTTTCCGGACGCATTGAATACTTTCAGTATTCCATCATTAAATTCTTGATATCCGTCGTCGTTTCTCGGAGCCCTCGTTCTATTCGTAGCAACATGAGGTTTGAAATAGGAGGAGCAGAAATTTGTAATCTCCTCGAGAATATAGGCTTCACAAATAGAACCCTCGACCCGAGCCTTATTTTTTACCTTTCTTTTTAGGTGATTCAAATGTCGCTCGAACGGGTACATCCATGGATATTCGACGGGTCCACCAACACGTGCCTCGTAGGAAAGATGAATCGGCAAATGCTCCATAGAGTCGAAGAATCCAGGAGGAAACACCCTCTCTAGCTTGCACAGTGTTACCGCAATGTCCTTCTCTTGCTTTTCTAGACGATCAACGAGCAATTTCTTAGAACAAAGGTCCCTGAAGAATATGCTAAGCTCCGTCAATGGATCCCAAACTGCCTGCGGTAAGAATTCCCGAAATGCAATCGGAATTAACCGCTCCATGAATACGTGACAATCATGGCTCTTCATACCTGTCAGTTTGTTCTCCTTGAGGTCGACGCATCTTCTCAAGTTTGAAACATACCCATCTGGAAATTTCAGACCTTTAATCCACCTACAAAGCCTCACTTTATTCTCCTTCTCCAGTGAGAAAATTGCCTTAGGCTGCTTCAACTTCCCATTCCCGTCCTCTATCAAATGCAATGCAGGACGTCTACATATTTCTTTCAAGTCCAATCTAGCCTTAGGATTGTCTTTCGTCTTCCCCTTTACGTCCATTACAGTATTAATTATGTTGTCAAACACATTCTTCTCGATATGCATGACATCAAGGTTATGTCTAATCAGATTGGTGCTCCAGTATGGCAGATCCCAGAATATACTCCTCTTCGTCCAGTTATGAGTGCGACCAAATCCGTCACACTTGTAGCCCGTAGCAGGCTGCTCAATAGCACTTGGTAAATCTCTAACCTCCTTCTATATCGTGGCTCCGCACCACCTTGTCGGTGGATCACCCTTCTCCATAACGCCAGCACGAAAAGCATTCCTGTTCCTCCGGTACGGATGATCCTTCGGCAGGAATTGTCGATGATAATCGAAGAAGCACGGTTTGCCTCCGTGTTTCAAACGGAAAGCCTTAGTGTCGTCCATGCAACACGGACATGAAAGACGACCATACGTGCTCCATCCAGATAACATTCCATAGGCCGGAAAGTCGTTGATGGTCCACATAAGTGCTGCCCGCATCTGGAAATTTTGTTTTCTAGATACATCGTACGTGTTGGAACCTACTTCCCACAGCTGATTCAACTCATCAATCAATGGTTGTAAATAAACATCGATGTTCCTTTTCGGATGTTCGGACCTGGGATAATAACGGTGAGGAACATATATGGAGTCTTCATGCACATCCAAGGCGGTAGATTGTACGGGGTGACGATCACAGGCCAACACGAATACTGGGATCCCGAAAGTCCGAATAGGGTAAAACCGTCAGAGCAGAGACCCAATCTAACATTACGCGGATCAGAAGCAAAATCTGGATACTCTCGATCAAAGTGCTTCCATGCTTCTCCATCAGATGGGTGATCCAACACTCCTTCGGTATGTTCCCGCTTATGCCAACTCATGTTTTCTGCAGTTTCCTTCACCATAAACAACCGCTACAAACGCGGCGTCAACGGCAAGTAGTGCATCGAAGAGGTAGGCTTCCTGTAGCGATCGACACCACAAAATCTGCAGGCGTCTTCATCCTTGTCGTCTTTGTAGTACAACATGCACCCGTTGCGACAGGCATCAATTTTTTCATATCCCATCCAGAGCGATCTAACCATCCTCTTAGACCGGTAGAAGTCTTTAGGCAACTTCGCACCCTCAGGCAATATTTCTATAAGCAACTCCATAATACGGTTGTAGCAATCTTGCGACATGTTAAAATCGGACTTGATGCTCAACAATCTTGTAACCACCTCCAACGGTGAATGATCCTCACAACCAGGATATAATGGAGTCCTTGCATTCTCCAGCAACTCCATGAACTGTACAGCATCGGGGTTCGGTGCCTCCTCAGGTGCATCATGATCATCTGGATCGAAACTAGGCCCGGCCGCGTCAAAAACCATGTTCACCAGCCCATCGTCGTAAGGAGCGTTGTTGTGGACATCCACATAAGGCTCGTACTCCGATGCTAAAGACACAAGTTCTCCGTGCTCGCTCCACTGATAGTAATTCGGCGTGAAACCCTTCGAGTACAAATGATACGTGACATCCACTTCTGGATGATATTTCAAGTTGCGACATCTCACACACGGACACTTAATTTTGGTACCGTCCATGTACTGAGGGAACGCCTTGGCAAACTGCAGGAACTGGTGTACACCCTCTATGAATTCATCCCACACACCGCACATGTCATCAGGATGACGGTTGTACATCCAAGTACGATTCCGCAGATAGTAATTCAGCTCCATAATTCTGTAAGATAGATACATCAAGGTAGTGAATGATATGCAAGTGTCAAAGCTTTTCCGATGGATTGCATTTATCTTTTCATCCATTCATTCATGCATTGCATTTATCTTTTCAGTTTTGCATATCATTACCTACTATTATACATGCATACTTTATATATACATCAAGGTAGTAATACTAGTTGATGTTCTGAAAAGGAGAGTGCGATGTCTAGTAGAGGATTCTTTTTTTTGAGGAGCTGTCATATCATGGAAGTCAATATAAAATAAAAGAAGGATGAGAAGGGTTTGACTATCTACACACTTTATATACATGTATTGTATTTATCTTTTCAGTTTTGCATATCATTACCTACTATTATACATGCATACTTTATATAAACATAATTAGTATATAATCATGTAACTGGTGGATCCGCTAGCTAGTAAGCCGGATGTACTAAATATCAGAGAGTATCAAATTAGTATCAGTATATAGGTTAGGTAGACCGTATATACGGTCGATACTGATAGCGATAGTCCGATACCGATAGCGATAGTCCGATACCGATAGTTCGATCGATACCGATAGTTCGATACCGATAGCGATAGTCCGATACCGATAGCGATAGTTCGATACCGATAGCGATAGTCCGATACAGATACACATGGACCTACATATCTATATATCACTAGTAGCCATACTCCTCTACATACTACTCTACACACTAAGACTAATTTCTTAGACTGAACCCACAATCTTTAACTTACCATAAGTCACTATACTATCCTTTATATATACAACCTTTATAGATACAATCGATATATAGCCATCACTCCCTTCTTTTATCAAATCTGATACACCCTACCATCTTTGTGAACTCTCAATGTCACATACTAACTTTCCCTCTTCACACTCCACTCTAAACTCTGAACTCAACCCTTAGGTAACCCAATATATAACTAAATCCTAACCACTGCAACCAAACACAAATCGAGATACACATATATATACAAAGCTAATCAAATATATATACTAGACTTCACATTCAAGGATTGGTTTAAGTTCAAGGACTGAACAAGGATGAGAAGGGTTTGACTGAATATGGGTTCAAATCCTAATCTAAAAGATACTATGGTTGACTATGGCTGATACTAGTAACTTTGGAACTGATACATGTTCATAAGTTGAACAAGGACTGAACACTTATGCCCCCTCTCCCTTCCATCAAATGATACATCTAAGAAGTGGCCTTTACCTACCTAGAAGTCGACTGAACAACTAAGAAAGGGGACTGAACAATATAGAGGGCAGTTATTCAGTTTCAATGTCCTACAGTAAATAACATTACATTATATGAATTAACATCTTAATTATCAATTTTACTCTTAAAAACACAAAGAACAATACATGTATCAGAAAATCCCTTTTTCGAACCCAAATTTGAATAAATACAACCCAAACTTGCATTCCATGAACCTCGGCCATGTAAACTAACATCTCAGATATTGTATACATCTTAAACATCATGAATCTACATTATTTAACAATTTAATTTACTTAAAAGATTTTAGGAAAAGCTCAAACTGGACAGTTTTAGAAAATATGTGAAGAACCCTCAATTCGAATCAAAAACACAAATTCATATCAATTAATGTGTGCACAAGGTTTATACATATGTCAGGGGGGTGTCTCGTGTCTAGCAAACTAGACACGAGGTGTCCAAACAAGAAACGTGCACAGGCTCGTGTTGAGGTGTCGAGCCGGTTAGAGTTAGGGTTTACCTGACCGTGACGACGAGGGGGAGCGACGACGGTGAGGGGGAGCGGCGGTCGAGGTGGCTGGAGCTGGCTCTGGCGAACGGCAAGGGGGAGCGGCGGTGGAGGGGGAGCGGCGGTGGAGGGGGAGGAGGGGGTCGACGGTCTCCGGAGGAGGAGAGCGGCGGTCACCGAAGGTTGGTGGGGGTCGGGGGCCGAGGGGGTGGGTGAAGCCGGCTCGGGGTTGGGGGGGAAGGAAAATAATTGGGGGAAAAATAATGGGGGGAATAAAAATCGAACCTGACCTATATTTACAAGTTAGCGACGTCACACAAAAACGTCGGTAAACGTCGCTAGTATAAGTGATATTAGCGATGAATTAACATATACGTCGGTAAACGTCGCTAATATCACTAATATTAGCAACGTTTACCGACTTATACGTGACGTTATCTGTTTAAAACGCAAACGTAGTTTAAATACGTCGCAGAACGTTGTTGTCCGTCGCTAATAACGACGTTTTGCGACGTAATAAAAAAATGTCGCTAAATTGTTTTTTTCCTGCGACGTTTTCTTAAAACGTCGCTAATTTCGTCGGTAATATGACTTATTTTGGTAGTGAGAGAAGTAGTCGGTGATTGCTAGGATAAAGCGGTGTCACCTGGATGAGGAAGGGGTGATAGGTCCCACTATGTCCATGCCCCAGGCTTCGAATGCCCAGGAGGCGACCATAGGATATAGAGGCTCTGACGGCCTGTGGATGAAGTCAGCGTATAGCTGGCTAGCACGACATTTTTTTGCATACTCAACAGCATCAGCCATCATGGTAGGCCAGTAGTAGCTCATAGGTCGGAGTCGGTCCTGTAGCTTAGGACCTGGTTGATGACCTCCGCATGTTCCGTCATGAGCTTCTTGAAGGGCTTCAGCAGCTTCTTCGTTTGATAGACATCAGAGGGGAAGTTTATCGTAGGATCGTCGGTACAACATTTTAGTGGCCATATCGTAAAAAATCGGAAGGAACGCCTTCTGATTGAGACTGCCTCCTTCGGGTCTTCTAGTAGGATTTCGTAGACGGCAAAGTCGATGAATGATAATATCCAGTCTCTGACATTAATGCTGGTATCTGTAGCCATGGCATGAGTTGTCCGCATGCACAGATTGTTTCTGGGACAAGCCAATTTTGACCCGCCACAGTAATGAAGTGTTGAGTCCCGATCTGTGCAGCCAATGAGGCTGCGAGGCCAGCCAGAGCGTCAGCTTCTAAGTTTTACAGCCGAGGCACGTATTCTATGAAGAACACAGCGAAGGTTGAGATAATGTCTAAGGCTGCTTTGTGATAGGGGACGAGGTCTTCATGGCGGACCTCGTATTGCCTTCAGACTTAATTGACGACGAGTTTTGAGTCGCCGTAAGATTCGAAGAAATCTACCCCTAGCTGCTTTGCCATTTGGAGTCCCATGGTGAGGGCACTGTACTCTGCAACATTGTTGGAGCACGGCTCTGAAAGAGACTAGACACGCTGGATGACCAGCTTATCAGGGGAGATCAGGACCACCCCCACTCCTACAATGATCTAGCCTTTGGAGCCGGTCCTAGAGGCACTATCGAAGAACATCCACCAAACGGGGTTCCCTTCGGTGATGTTCGATTCGTGCACTTTATCAAGAATATCTTCATAGAGTCTGGATGATTCGGAAGTTGGGTGCGCTGCTAGAAAATCAGCCATAGCCTGGCCTTTGACTGCCTTTTGCGGAACAAATACCATCTCATATGGTGTCAATAGTATCGCGCAAATAGCCAATCGAGAGTTTAGTGCCCCCGGCTTTGTCATGAGGACTCTGAGTGGAATGACTCAGGAGATAACATGAATTGTCTGTCCCGAGACATAATGGCGAGTCTTCTGTATGGCAAACACCAGAGCTAGGCATTCTTTTTCGACGGGGTTGTACCAGTGTTTGGCCCCGACTATTGTCCTGCTTAGGTAGTAGATACCCTGTAACTCCACTTGTTCATAAATAAATAAATATTTTTCTATATCTTTGATTAATTCCTAGTTAATAATTTTTTGAATATTAATTTTCTAACTAATTATTAAACTATTTTAACTATTTCCTAATTCTTAAACTTTATTCCTAATTTTATTTTCTATCAATTTCCTTTGGACTTCTATTCAATTATTGTAATGGGCCAGCCTTTCCTATCCATCTTTTCAGTCATTTAAACACTCAGCCAGCCCGACCCAACTCTTTGGGCTGGCCGACCCATCTATTCAGTCGGGTGCGAATATAACCCATTAACACTAAAACCCAATAACCCACTAACCCGTCCAACCGTTATATATTTCAAATCCATTCTTTCATTTCATTTTTTCCTCTCCTCTGCTACGGAGACGACGACGACGACTACGCCAAGAAGGATTCGACTTCCTCTAGAAGCTTCCTTACAACTGCCTAACTGCCTCGACCATCCCCACCGCTGATCCCCAACCACCCGTTTTATCCTGGTCGTCGAATTTTAACCGCCGCTGCCCGCCGAACCGTCGGTCAAGTGCCCGCCTAACCGCCTGCCCGTCGACCCCGCCTATAAATTGAACCCCAACCTTCTTCTTCTTCATCACTCTCCTAGGCGGCGGAGCCCTGTCCAATTTGTTCCTGACCACTCTTTCCTCTACCTCGGTGAAATGGAGAGTCTGGCCATGGCAAGTAGAGTTTGAAGAAGGAGCGGTCGAGAACGAGCACTGCAGATCGAGTTTGGAGTAAGTACCATTCCTTCCATCCTTCTAATTCGATTCTCTACTATACACTCGTGTTGATCCATGTGTTGTCTTCGTGGAAAATCAGAGTTCACTTCTCCCTTCGACTTTGATCATGGTAGACGCAACGAAGTCCAAGTACGACTCTGCTATTTGGTCGCGTTACTAGTATTTCGATCGAACTCCGTTTATGAGGATCGGTGAGTTCTTCCATTATTCCTTGTTAATTTCTTGGAGATATTCGAATTTCCTTCTTAATCTTGATCGAATGATAATTTTGGAATTATGTGGGTTCTTGATTGATTTTACAGTTTTTGGATCGATCCAAATTATCTAGATTCTGGAGTTGAATTGATTGAGATTGTATTGGTGAGTTTTGATTTGATCCTTGCAATTTTTTCTCCAATTTGGAGTTGATCCGAATCAAATATAACTCATGTTCTTATAACCTTCCTCTTGATCACTACCTGTTCGATACTATGACTGAACCAGAGCTCTGTAGAAGATTTGGACACGGGGACTGCTGTATCGACTCGTGGAGACGTGAACAACCTATCTCGAGCACAGGTATGATTCTATATTTGATTCTTGCTCTGTGTTGAACGGGAGTATTAGTGTGGTGTTAGAGCAGCCATCACGTAGAGCAGAGGACACGACTCTGTGTCGATGTGTCCAGTTGGGTGTCACAAGACACAGGCATATGATATTCTTGACACAAGTGTCAGAGTAGTCCTGATGGAACCATTGTATTGCAGAGGGTGCTTGGGAGTAATTTGAATTCCCAGCTACTATGCAGTAGTCATTAGAATTAAGTTATTTTGAACCTTGACTATCCTATGTGAGTTCGAGTTGGAAGCACCAAGTAGAGTTCACAGTAGACTTGAACCATTTGGCCTATGTTTACTTGAGTTAATGAATTGATGCCTGGGAAATGGGCCTTAGTTATAGGGGTATATAGACATGAAGAATAGATGGGCTGGACCCTTAATAGTGGACCCATAAGTCAGTATAGACTGTAGGAAATTTATTAAGTGTTGGGCTTAGTTAATAGAGTTGATGGTTAGTTAGAGATTAGTAAGGATTAAGTATATTCCTAATTCTATCTTTTTCCAACTCTCTAGGTGATTTAAAAGATTTAGAAAAAACCTCGGAATCAAGGCTAGTACATGTACTCAGTACTACCATCATTGCATACATAGCACATACACATTATCATCGTGTCATTGTTTCACTTGTTCTTACTTTATTGCTTGTATCGTTTCTCGTGTCAGGTGGAGGATGTTCTAGAGACATATGATTGACTAATATTGGACAAATATTGCATGATAGCATACTTCGCATGCCTGATGTTCATTTCGTGCATGATTGATAGCATTATCGTCAGACATGCCTGATTATTGCGTGACTGATAGCATTGTCGTCAGACATGCCTGATTATTGATTGACTGATAGCATATTTTATATACCTGATTACATATTAGTCCCCACATGTCAATAACATCCAATTGCACACGTACACATAGCTAGTGCATACTTTATATTATATTCGCATTGCTTCTCTTTCTTCAGTTCTATTGTTACAATGTTCTATTGAGCTTCCCTGGTGAGTTATATTGAGTATATTGTGCTTTGCTCCATCCTGACTGGACTGTTGATTACAGGTGATCCTCTAGACTGTTATGGATTACAGATGGATGGCCCAGCAGTAGAGCATACTCTTGACGCTACTGAGGGACAGGACTATATTCCCGAGATGTAGTTAGATTGATGTATAGGATGTTCTTTGGTTGGATGTATTGATATAGCAGGCCTAGTGTTAGCCTTATCTTTCATTACCGGCTTTGTACCTGGTTATTCATGTAAAGGCTGTAATAACTGCTAGATATTCGATTGCTGTGAAGGTTAGTATAGATTTTGAGATTAGATGCTGTGATGAGATTAGTATTTACTGTTAATGATTAGACGGCTCACTACCGCTATCAACGACAGTGTAGGTCGGACATGTATCAATCCGTACCCGATTATTCGAGAGCGGAGCATGACATAGCCTGCTCATAGCCCGCTTCGTTGTTCTGGGCCAACAAAGCGCCAAGGGAATGGTCCATTGCACGGACGTAGAGTAGGAATGGTTTGCCTGCGACGGGTTCCACCAGAACTGGGGACTCGTCAGATAAGCTTTAATGTCGTCGAAAGCTTTCTGACATTCTTCCATCCAGACATAGGAGACTCCCTTATTCAAGAGTTTGGTAAAGGGTTGGCATTTCCCAGAAAGGTTTGCGATGAACCTTCAGATGTATGTGAGACGTCCCTACAGGCTTCGAAGTTCTCTAAGGTTCTTCGGAGGGTCCATGTCAAGGATAGCTTTAGTTTTTTTGGGATCGACGTGAAGAAGAATTTTCCACTGGAAACCCCAAGGAAAGATTTAGCAGGGTTCATCTTAAGCTGATACGCTCGCACGAGATCGAAGACTGTCTTCAGATCTTGTAGGTGTTCAGCCCGAAGACAGCTTTTGACGGCGATATCGTCAATGTAGCACTCGACTATTTTGCGGAGATGCTGACGGAAGATGGTACTTATTGCTCGTTGGTATGTGGCACCTGCATTCTTCAAGCCAAAGGGCATTACTGTGTAGCAGTAAACCACCTTCGGAGTCCTGAATGACGTGTCTTTCGTCGTCTGGGAACATCTTGATCTGGTTGTAGCCCGAGTATCCGTCCATGAAGGACATGTGCTCGAAACCACATGTGTTGTCGATCATTAGGTTAGTGATCGAGAGCAAAAACTTGTCCTTCGGACAAGCTGAGTTGAGGTCCCGAAAGTCAATGCAGACCCAAAACTTTTTATTCTTTTAGTGACGGGAACAACATTGGCTACCCAGTCTGGGTATTGTTCTTCGCAAATAAACCTACTGCCCAGGAGTTTATCCACTTCTTTATCAATAGTGTCCACGATGTTAGGAAGAAAACATCATTGTTGCTGCTTAATAGGCTTAGCATCGGGTAAGATATTAAGCATATGCATCGCGACTTGTGGATCGAGGCCTGGCATATCTTCGTAGCTCTAGGCAAAGACGTTGATGTATTCTTTAACCAGCTGGACTAAGGATTCTCGGTCCATCCCCGCCAAGCTCTTGCTGATGAAGATAGGTTTAGAGGAAGATCCATCCCCGAGGTCAATTTGCTCGACTTCATCTTCAGTAGGGGGTTCCCGTAGTTCAAAGTGAGATTTCTATTGCACACCTAGGTATTGAGCCCTGGGTTCTTCTTCGAAGAACTCTATTGCCTGGTCATCGTCTTCATTCTGTAGGATGTACGGATGTCATGTTGGCTGACAGCACTTTCCTGAAGATTGGGCCGATGCTAGTGTCAAAGTCCCAAGTAGAAGCTTCAGACGAGTGAGAATGTGTGACATCCTCTGCTTCTGAACTCTCCGGGGTTGTCGGAGGCGTGACGTAGCCTACCCTCCGTCGAGTACAGTGATAATATACCTGCAACTTTTCTTTCGGCACGGACAGTCGTAGGGGAAGACGTCGACCTTTGCCATAGTTCAGACCCTTATCGCTCTTCAGGTTGTAACTCATCTTTTGGATGAGATATTTGGCTCGATCATTGTACCGATAAATTTGCATTCTGCCGGTGTCGGGTTCTAGCTCCGTCGGTGGAAGGTCTTGATGACGCTCGACTTTGCCGAAGATGATAGGCCTCTCGTCCTGGTTTCGAGGCGGGATTATGTAACAGACTCCTTGGTACGGGATGACTCAATTTACATGATTTATAGTTGTCATTTGTGTTTGCAACGACTGTAGGGTATTATCTAGGGTATATATTGTATTCCAGTGTGGAAGACTAGAATAATTGAAAGACACCCTTTTACTGATAAAATATAAAATTTTGTCCCGAGGGATTGCATCATCAAGGAACGGAGCGTCAACATTGGCTGATATGTACTCCTACAGCTCTTCGTCAGTGAGTACTGGTGTAGCTTTGGGCAGTTTAAGAGAGTCCATCGGGAGCCTGACCCGTGCTAGCTCTTGGGTCTGTGCTGAGAAAGACGACACTACTGGACTTTAGTGTCATGATCCGCACCTAGTGTAAGGGCATAAGAAGTGGGTACGTCCAGCCTACGCTGTAGTGTCGGCGGTAGAACGCTGTCCTAGGTTACAACATCTAACAATATAACCATACTTGTACAATAATATACGCTCCAAAAGGAGGACAATATAAAGGTACATCTCAATCACAGAATCTAAGATGGAATAAAGAGATAAAAGATGGATAATAGTCTCAACTGAGAACTACAACTGAAAGAAATAAGTTTGGATGTTCAAAACAACCTCAAAATCCAAATAACTGAAAGTACCAATCTAAGTAAGAAACTAGTCTAGAAGTCCATCTAGACAATGGGCAAGTCCTCAATGACTGCTGGATCCTCCTGAGGGTCCAATTCGCCGGTGTCATCTAAGCCTGTGCCATAATATGTACTGCAGAACTCCTCATCATCACCTGTAATATTTTCAACAGTCCAATCTGGACGGAAACGAGCACAATACATCTCACGCAGTTCATATCTTGACAGAAAATATAAAGCATGTGATAGATTAAGATACATAAAAAGCTGTAAGAAATAAGCATAAAAAGAAAGAGAGAAACTGATAAACGAAGCTATCTATATATGATAATAGAGAACTTAAGTGACTATGTGATTTAGAGTACAAGATAGACATATGAACGGCTTGATTTGCACATGATTACACTAAAGAGTTTGTACATGATTATACTACTTTAGAATTGTTCACATGACTATTTCTACTCCCCCATGCCCCAATTAATATACAAGGATCTAGAAAGGTTATGTTATTGTATATGATAGTTTATACATGAAGCTCATAAGATCATAAGAGTACATGAGAGCACGTGAGTGTACATAAATAATAAGTGTCCATGAAAAACAAAATGTTCGTGAAAAGTACATGACATTATGTATTCGATGCACTCGAGGGGGATAACATCTCATGTAAAGATCCATATAGTACTAACCCGTGATAATGTCGTATGAGCATCAAATAAATTAAACTATGACAAGAATATAATTCCTAACAAGTATGAAATGGTCAGAGAATGTTCTCGCCCGGTATCTCGACTGTCTGATGAGAATAAGAGTTCGAACTGGAGTATCTGAGTCCTATTTAGAACAACCATAGGTTACAAAGTGTCTAATATGAAATAGATAAAGTCTACAATGCATTCTAAATGATTCTAGGTCCTTCTAGGTCAAAGTCAACCCTTGGTCAACTTTGGTCAAACCTGGTCAACTCTAGTCAAATCTAGTCAACTATAAGTCAACTAGTCCATCTACCTAATTTTAGTTCAAACACAAGTTATCAAGTCATTCTAAGTCCGTTTGAGTCGATTTGGATCAAGTTTGACTCAAAGTTGACTTTTGTCAACTTGGTCATATGGCCAAAACTCGAAAATCCAACTCAACACCCCAAACGCACAATACAAAACTAAAAATCATGAAACTTGGCAAATATGAAGGTGTATACATGTGTGATATGCTCGGGTACTCACGGGGTCGAACACGTGTTCGTATCGTGTCCACGAAATGCGTATCAGAAAATCCGGATACGAATGTATTGACAAGTGTACGTGCACGTGCATTTTCGCTCGATTGAATGCCACACGCAACACAAATAGCCTCGTGCTCAAGCACGTAGCTCGGTGGAGTCCAGGTCTCTAGGACACATTGATACGATACCACGACGCATCCACGCATCCACGTGTGCGCGGCCTCGTGGGCGCGTGTCGAGCCCCGTGGCTCGTGACACGATCCACGTCGTGTCTCGGGGTTGGGTCCCTAGGTATCCTAGGTCTAGGGCTTCATGCTCATGCTCCTGGAACGGGTCCTCGTCGCGTTGTGTTCGCGAACGAAGGCCGTGTCAGCGGCAATTTCTGGTGCGTGCACAGTGCTTGCTGAACCGTGCACGTTAGATTTCTCCGCGCACGCTTCACAAAATGTCATTAGATTTTAGGAGCACGTGGGCAGAGTTTGCCCCCATGCGTCCATAAAATTTTACATGAAATCGAGTCCTGTGCATCGAGTTATAACGCACAGACAGCAGGACATGCACGAGGTCGTACACGGGCCTCGTGCACGCGTGTCCATGTCCGATTCGGACATTGAAATTATGTTGAATCAAGATTCGTCTTCACGAAAGTTATTTCAATTATTAACAACAATAAATTCATGAAAACAGAATAAAAAATACCAACTTTCAGTTCTAAGTGGCATTTCGTCGAACCCGTGTTCTATAGGACCGACACGTGTCCGATAGGGCTATCAAACGAAAATAAAAACCTACCAAACATCGGACACAGGTCTGGAGTACCTATATAGATGCATCTACGAAGAAAAATTGGAAATAACAAGTATTTAGAGGGGTTTACCTATTGAGAGTCAATATCTCAATGCAACAAGCCTCCAAATGCGTCGATGTCAATTTTCTCCGGTCCAACGCCTCTGATTCCTTACTAGCAAGTCTCCAGCAGGTTCCTCTCCTCCCAATAGTCGCAACGCACTTTGTTTGGAAGGATTTGGATGAGAAACGAGAGAAATAGACTTTTGTTGTCCCGACGGCTGGTGTCTTTTCCCGTAGTTTGGCTACGAGGGGAGCCACCACTTGAGGAGGTTCCCCTTAAGTCGTACCTTCAAGGGGGCTTCAGTGGATGCTCCATCCAGAGAAGCTGGTGCCTTCCCATAAAGTTTAACCACAATAGGAGCCGATGTTTAAGGTGGTTTCTCCTTGAGTCGTACTTTCAAGGGAGCGTTGATTATCATATCCGCCTCTAAGTCGGCTTCGTCTTCAGCTTCATCATCGACGTCATTGGTTTCATCTTCGAGATGAATTAACTTGTAAAGGTCTGAGTCAGTGAAGAGGGCTTCAATCCCTCTCAAGGGATCAAAATCAGCAAACTCCGTTCGGACGACGCCGTTGGTGGATACGTACTTCATACATTGATGGAGAGTGGATGGTACCACCATATACTTGTGTAGCCACGAGCGCCCTAACAAAATATTTTAGTTGACATTTGCATCCACAATATAACAAGTCACCTCGGTCTGGATATCACCGATATGACATTTCAGCCAAATCTTTCCCAGCGTCTCACTTTTGCTAGCATTGAAGCCACTGATTGTAGTGTGCGACGCCATCAGACGATGCATCAGGATCCCCAGTGTTTGGAGTAGAGTTCGGGGGATGATACTGAGAGAAGACCCAGGGTCGATCTGCATTTGATCCACATTGATGGTACTAACATGTCCTGTGTAATACAGCGGTCTGTTGTGTCTGTTGTGTCTGTTGTTCTTGAACAGCATGTCCTGTTGAGTGAATGTGATGTTGGGGATGATTTCCCCCATACTATGGCAGTGTGGACATGATGTTGGATCATCTTCAGGCTACTTGACCTCACTGATGAAAGACTCAGCATCCTTCAAGGCTTCGTAGAGAGCCTCCCGAGTATCTTTAGATAGACGAATGAATTCGAACAGGGAAAGCTGAGTTGGGGTACTGGCAAGTTGTGCCAGTATGTAGAAGTTGTGGGATTTGGTTAACCCTGAAGCGTTGTCTCTTCGTAGAGGCCTGTCGAAGCGAGCCTCTTTCTGCTTTTGTTTGTCAGTTGCTGGAGGTTGGGAAAGACCCTCTCTTGGAGGAGTCGAGGAGGTGACGGAAGCTGCCACTTCGACAGGGGCCTCTTCTAGTTGAGCGTTCTGCTGTGAATGTGTTTGTACAGAAAGTACCTCCTCAGGGGAGGTAGTCGCCATTTGGCAAGTCTTGATCTTCTTATCTTTGGCCTTAGAGGTAGAACGTACCCCGACTGAGTAAGCTCCGGAGCAAGATCTGGATGAACCCACATGATCTCACCCCGAGGTGTGGTGAGTGGAATCAGTCCACTCGCATTATCACAAGCTGGCGGAAGGTTGACCACCTCCATTGTCGCCTTCGGGATGGGGACAATACCATCTCGAGCTATGGTAGGCGGCAAGGTGCCGAACTGGAGCGACACCATGTTGGCCGAGACTGTCTTCTTCTCGTAGTCGACTGAGATGACATTCGCATTGATCATGCATTGTATATAGTCTTTGAGGATGTAGTAGTCTTGAGTTGGATGTCCAACGAACCGATGGTAGTTACAGTACCTCGGGTCGTCGACTCTGCCCACCTCATCAGGACGCTTTGGATCAGGCAACTTGATTTTGTCGCTTTGCTTCAGCATCTCGAAGAGTTGTAAGGTATCCTCATCATTGAAGGAGTAGACCATCTTTGGTCTCGGTACAGGTGGAGGCTTCTGAGCGGGGCCCTGTGTACTTTTTGAAGCATTGACAGTCAATATATGCTTCCCTTTTGCCTTATGCCTACTGTTGTTGGTAGCAGGCTGCTTCTTTTTGTCGTCAAAGGCGGGGAACTTAACCCCCAGAAGGTGAGCATTACGTACCTTCTTTTCAGTGACCTCAGCTTCGATAATCAATAAACTCCAATCGGGAGGCGGAGCGGAGTTAAGCAAGAGTTTGATCGCAGGGATCATGTTCATGCTGCAGGAGTCAATGAGTGCATGTTCTGGCATACCCGGAGGTAACCTTAGGCATGCTTATCGGAAACGCTCGATGAATGTTTGAACAGTTTCCTTCTCCGTCTGACGGACTTCTATGAGAGACAACATGGTCATGTCTTTTCCACCATTGTAGAACCGATCGAGAAAGAGGCGTGTCAAGTCATCGAAGGATGATATGGAGTTATCAGGGAGACTGCAGTACCAGTCGTAGGTGACTCCTTTTAATTCTCCAATAAATAGGATTTTGAGTAGGGCATCTTCCTTCGGAAGATGCCTCATCTGAGACTGGAAGTATGTCAGGTATCGGTGAGGAGAATCATTTTCGTTGTATGGCGTCAGTATTTATGGTTTATACTTGGGAGGATAGACCACCTTGTTCCACTCGAGGGGATAAGGTTACAGGATTTCCATCTTCTGATGCTCCTTCTGCCTATTTCGAGCCTCAAAGCGCTCACCCAGGTCTTTGATCATCTCGACCAGATCTTCTGTAGAGCTGGGAGCTGGTGAAGGTGGTAGAGCCTGAAGTTGGATATTAGAAGGAGTCGATGTCCGGGGTGCGGTGTGATGATCTATACCCGAAGATATCTGTTGAAGGGGTCTACTTGATTCCTTATTGGCCCCTGGATCTGGACTAGTGAAGACATGTGCCCTTGCTAGAGTGGTCCAAATCTCGAATACTGCTTGAGTCAAGGTCTGTATAGAGGTAGAGAGGGTTTTGAGGCCCACATCCAAAGTGTCTATGCGTTGCACGATGTCCAGAGCTGGAGTGTCTGATTCTTCTTCATCACCACCCCCTGCCATGTAAGCTGTCATGACATGGGTGGAAGTGGATGGATCGGTTAAAGCCTCACTTTCGACTTCACTTTCCTGTAGAAGGGCCTCTTCTTCCGAGGCCTCGTATTGGTTAACCCCAGCTACGTCGAGGTTGGTTCCTTGTGGGACTTCTCGTCTTCAAAAGAAGGATTATCAGGAATTTGACTACCCCCAGCCACTGCTTCAGCCAGAGACTTCTTCCTTGCCCGGGTGCTTTCGAACACCCCTGAGTATAGGATTACCGTCTTGCTCTTCCTCGGCTGACTCTTGGATGACGTTGCAGAGGTCGAGGAGTTGGCAGTTGTTTTTCTCCCGAATGAATGAGAGTTGGTAACAACATGACATGAAGCGATCTTAGGCTCCTCTTCGGCTTCAATTGGCACTCTCTTACCGAGGCGACGTCGGATGGGCGCCGTAGATTACAGTCGTTGAAATACGGACTGCCTTTGTGGTGGAGCTGTTGTCTTGTAACAACAGCAGTTGATGGTAACCATGGCCCAAGTATGCCCTATGAGGGGTGTATCGTGCTTATTGGTCAGCTCTCCTGATCTGCGTTTATAAGTGATCATGTTACACAAATCATGATGGGAGAGTTCCACTTTCATACCCTCTTCAGGCGCATGGCAAGCCCAAGCGCCAGAATGGTCATGTGAATGCTGTGACCCCTAATCTAGTTTACGTGCATGAGATACGCCCAGATCTTTGGTGGGGGAACAATATTTATTGCAACTTTAACCCACTTCATGCGCACCACACAAGTGGGCGCATGGGTTCAACGTCACATATTTTGCCCTGCTCGACTTAGTTCAAAACGCAGTAGATGCACTCAAGCGGAACAGGGACTTTGAAGGTCGACTCGCAAATGCGCCCGAGTCAACCCTGTATAGCTTTCCATCAGCAGTACGCATGATTTTGAGCGCATGCTTCTGGTTCGCTGTTGGCGTAGCACGTTTGGGACGTATGGTCTGTGCTGTCTTGGATTTCTTTGTACTATCCCACGAAGGCACATAGTACTTAAAATCCAATTATGCCTTGCCATGACAGCGAGTGAGTCTGTCAAAGACAGATGTTTTCTTCTGCGCACCAAAGTTCATGCACGGGACATTGGCTGCACGTCTGCTCCATTGGCGCATCTTCTTCGACTGTGAAGAAGATAGTTGGGGAATGCAGTCAACACCGCATTTCCCTGACAGACGTGCTACACCAGTGGGCGCAACTTGGTTGCTGAGAACGTCAGCAGGAAGGGTCAGATGTGGTGGTGCATCTCCTTCAGCGATGGTGCTAGACGTTTCGCCCTTGCGCACCCAGACTCGGCGAGTCTTCTTCGGCTTTGGCAGCCGCTTCGAAGGTCTTGTGCTGCCTTCAGACATGAACTCCTCATACGCATATTGATCGAGGCGCACCACAAGTGTTTTGTAGGAGGAACCCAGCTTGATGTCGTCAGATTGTAACACAACCTTCTCGTTGGAGGAGAAGTTGATCCCCAGCAGAGTCGCCAGCCTGTTCGCCATCGAAAAAGGGGACACAAAAGGTTTTTTGTAACTTTTGTATTTCGATTACAAACAGAACAGTATACAATGTAGGAATTAGATGTAATCCTTTGAGTACACTTTTTTTCTTCTGGGAACTGTGCTGATGGAGCGAGTAGTAATGCGTTGACTACGTTGACGATCTGACGACAATCTTGAATTCTCTGAAGGTCTGGGTTGCTCTGGATGTCGGAGCATTTTGAGGAGAAGAAGACACGAAGTGTCTCTCCTAATCTCTCAATATGATCTGTGGATATATCTCTGTATATATCTGTCTGTCTGTGCGAAGGAATGATCCTTCTATTTATAGGCAGCAGGCTGAGCTGCCTCCGTGCGCATATGTAGGATGCGCCTGGGTGTGGGAATGCCATGTGGCTGATGCTGACGGAGGCGTATGGATGATGTGCCTCGAATCTGTTTGAACTGCTGCGTTGGGCTACGGTAAAGCTGACACGTGGCAGTTGCAAGGATTTGGTTGTTGCTGAGATCTTGGGTGGTTAGCACCCATTCTTGAGCAGAACTGAGTCAAAAGACACGTGGCGCATGTCTACTGCTTCAAAGATCTCAAATTTAGGGGAGAGTGATTTGTCTTGATGCGCCTAGGATCGGGCGTATGGAGAGGATTGAGCTGCTATCTTTAGGGATCAGGAGCGAGTTCGAGCGCATAGATTTTGAGGCACATACAGGGCTTCACATCAGGATGCGCCTAGGATCAGGTGCATAGGGTGACTTGGTCTATAACTTTGAGAAGGCATAGACAAGTCCAGGCATATGGCTTCTGAGGCGTATGCAGAGCTTTTGGACTCATAGTTGTGGAAGCGCATGCAGAGACTTGGCTTCTGTCTTGAGATCATGAGTAAGTCTGGGGGGCGCAAGGCTTTTGAAGCGCATGCAGCCTTCTGGGCGCATGGCTGCGAGGCGCATACGAACGAACGATCGGCCACATGGCAAGGACAGCTGTAGCCAACCAAAAGTGTAATAATGGTGCTGATGTCAGCGACTCTTCATTTTCTGCAAAGGGTAGCTGATTGGACGGCTCTTGCCGCCTTTGTCATTCAGCATTAAATGCTTGATGATGACAAGTTTGAAAGGGGCGCATCGGTTAATTTTGATCTGGGTGTATGGGTCTATGTCCCACTGGGCGCATCGGTAAGGGGCGGATGATGTCGATGGCATATCTGCCATGTATCGCATCCTGTTTGGCCCATCTGTTGAGTTCTTCTAGGCATTAATGGCAGCCTTGTTTTTAGCAGAATATGAAGAGACATGTTCATTACCATAAATACAAATTCATTATACGGAAGTCGGAGAGTCTTCCACTTGGCGTACGGTTGTGGGCTGTCCGGGTTTATAAATAGGCGCATGAAGGGAAGCTTATTTCCATTCTTCACTTGTCTTTCCCAAAATGGTGTAACGCCCTAGTCCCAAAATACGTAGGACTAGGAACGTAGATATGCCAGCTGTATACATACAAAGTATACTCCAATATATGAAAATCTCGTATGAATACATAAGCTGTAAAATGCAGTAAAACCATAACTAATATCATCCACACAGAATAAATGAATGAAAGATATCATATAATGAGAATGAATTTGTCTTGAAACAATATATTGGGCGGAGACAAATCCACTACCAATAAAATAAGGAAAAGTACATAGAAAATGAAATAAGTGGCGAGCGAAGCGAAGACGATCCAAGTGCAATCATCCTCGAAGAAATAGCGAAGATCACGGCTAGAGCAAGAACACCTGCGAAAGACAATAGCACACACTCCTGGAGAGATAACCAGGTCCTCAGAGGGACGTAACAAGACACATAATATCATGCCACATAAACTGAATAAATATTGCTCAAATAAATAAGTCAATTGAATTATAACATGGTCCAATACGCACCTATGGAACGAGCGTACCATCCCCCCAACCAAACAAGGACAGAAGATGGTAAACTAATTCACGATGACGTATCTTTCCATGCTATGAATCCAATTTGGTATCCGGACCCCAACAAGGTTCAATACCTTCTCATCGAAGTAGTAAGTCACACCTACAACCAAACAAGGACAAGATGTGACGAACTATTCTGCGACAAGTTATTGTTTCAAGCCACGGTCAGATACAAGTACCCAAAGCAAAAGTACTCGTACCTAACGGATAAAGGTAGCCTAACCGTTCTAAGTGAATGTAGTTAAGAACAATTCATGGTCGCATGACTACCCGGTCAATACCAATGTAGTACCTCAGTAGCGAGTCACAATACCATATACTATGCCTCAGTATCGAGCGAGTCTATAGCATATAGTCTACCTATCGTTCCTCAGTAGCGAGCGAGTCTACGATAGATAGGGTGGTAGTCAACTTCCAATCATGTTCTTCCCGTCCAATACCAACTCATAACTGCTAAGTCTTCTAGCATGCAATTCTATTAGCAATTATTTCCTAACGCACGGCTTATACTTACTGGTGGCCAGCTAATCACGCATGTCCGATTCCTATATGTGACACACAACAACGTGGTATAAACGTGTCAAGGCCTATGAATGCAACACACAAAGGGTGGTCCCATAACTCTAAGTTTAATGTGTAAGAAAATAATACATAGCAAGAAACTAAACAGTAAATTCTAACAGGTTATGCCATGTATCACAGTTTATTTTGCAAAAAGAAAATAATGAACATGCATGAAATATGAGCTAAAATAATTAAACAGCAAATAGCAAGGTGTCTTGCCTGGTAGGACGTCTGGTGTACTGCAATGATCAAGCTGGCATGAACTGTGACTTCGGTGCAACGACTATACATGGTGACCTCAGGTAGTGGCACGGACAGTTCCATTGGGTCCAGAAGGGTCAATTTAGTTAGGGTGGACATAAGGTAGGCTTGAATTGGCGAGGGAACATGAATATTAGGATTTAGTCATGGGCGGAAGGATAGTCGATGTAAATAATATATATTCAAATTTAGAAAACTATTTATAATATTCGAAAACTAGTTTGAATCTAAATAATTATTGAAAAATACTTGAAGTCAAGAAAATCATTTTTTGCTAAAAACTCTAAGTTCGTCGAAAATAGAATTGGTAGAAAACTATATATATATATATATATATATATATATATATATATATATATATATATATATATATATATATATATATATATATATATATATATATATATATTTTAGTAACAATACTTTTAAATAACTATACAAAATTTTTATAACTTATCAAATATCATAAAATAACATATTTTAGGGTTCTAACTAGATTTTGAAACTACGTGTGAGGATAAAATTTTTATCATAATAATAAATCTATGGCTTCCAACGCCTAGTCCTTTTTGTTATAAAAATAGTTTTGAAAATAAAACATAAATACTAAAAGTGATAATACCTTATAATACAAAAATATATATATGGTATAATACCATGGTGCCATAGGAATTTAATTCATAATACTGTAGCAAACCTATGAAACAACCAGAAGTAATAATAATAATTTAATAATAATAATAATACTAATAATAATAATAATAATAATAATAATAATAATAATCAGAATAATAATAATAATGATAAGAATAATAATGATGAGAAACTAATATTAATAATAAGTAACAGCAAAAATAAGTAAATAATAATAATAGTAATAATAATTAACCATAAAAAAAATAAATTAAAATAAAAATAAAAGAAAAAATATAATAAAATGATGCTGTTGACTTATTCCTAAAAATCTAAGTAGAGAGAACAGAATGATAAGAAAAAAAGGGGGGAGAGAGGAAGGAAGAGGCGGAGATGAAGGGGGTTCCGGCGACTCGAGGGGCTAAGGCAAGCGGAGGGAATCGATGGCGGTTCGGTGAGAAAGAGGGAACGGACGGCGGTCACTGGTCGTGGGCGACGCCGGAGGAGAGAGTGCGGCGAGACGCGAGGAGGAGGTCGGTCGGGGCTCTGGAAGAGGAGGAGACGGTCGGGCTGATGGCGACGTACGCGGCGGGGAGGAAAGGAGCGGCGGCAGGGGCTGAGAGGGAAAGAGAGGCGGCGGGAAGTGGGTGGTCCGGCGATGGGGTTATCGGCCACGGCGGAGGTTTAGGCGTCGGAAGGACGCGCGGACGATCTCGCCGGAGGGGGAAGGGTTCGTCGGCGGACGTGGATCTGGCGGAGAGGGTCCAAAGTGGAGGGCAGCGCCGGGGATCAGCGCCGTGCACGGCGGAGGATGCTCGCGCGCAGCTGCGTGACGGCCGATGGATGTCTGCATACGCGGCGGACGCGGGGAACTGCTTTGGTCGTCGGGGCTCCGGCGACGCGGCAAGCCGGAAGGTTCTCGGTGGAGGGGTGCTTGCGCGTCCGGCGCGGTGGCGAGCGAGATCGGGGGCGCTCACAGGGAATCGACGGCTGGACCAGGCTGGACGCCGGACTGGGTCGTTCGGCGGGGGTAGGTATGGGTCGTTCCCTTCTATTCCCTTTGGTTTCTTTTGTGTTGGATGTGGACAGTGGTAAAACCAATGGCGAGGGGTTTACTATGGTGGCGATGACCGAGTGTGGTGGTCGGTCGACCGTGACAGGGGTGGCGGTGTGTGTGTGTTATTTTGGGGTAGTATTTTGGTGGTCGGGTCTTGGTTTGGCCGAGGCTTAGGATTTCCAGGGAGGAGGTCACGTTGGCATAGTTGGTCGAAGGTTTGGTGAGCGGAGGGTTCGGGGAGGAGATAGTAATAGCAGTACGGTAGCGGTCATAGTATTGACCTACTGTCGGAACGGCGGCTTGGTGACGATGATCGGACGAGAAGGGGGGTGGTTGCCAGCAGGTGGCGGTGGTTTGGGTGATCGGAGCGGGGGATAGTTTGTCCGTGGTGGTGGTTTGTCGGTGTTGGTCGGGATGATGGGGGTTCGGCCAGGATGGGGCTGGACATGGGTAGAATAGGTTTAGATTAGGAATTTGATATATTGTGTCGGGGTTATCGACACGAAGGAGATATATGTATATGTAAATTGGAATAAGATATGGGCTGAGGATAACACAGATACGATGCACGTATATTTGTGGAAGATAAATTATGGAGAAAAATAATATGGAGGAGTACCTGCCTATTTATAGGATGTGGGAATTCCCAATTGGATAGGGTTAGAATAGTTTAAACCCAGTTAGAATATTCGTAATTTAATTTAAATCAATGTAAACCCAAATCCAAATATAAATCCAATTTAAATCTAATTAAATTTTTAGCTCAAAATCAGATGGGATAAATCAAACTTCAAATATTTAACTATTTAAATAAATCCATAAATTCAAATCAAGATTTAAATCTTCACAATAATTTCGAAATATATTTTCCAAAATATTAATAATACTAATTTAGAAAATTACATTAATATTTTTAAATATCTTTTTGAATAATAAATTATTAATATTAATAAATCTCGAAAATTACATTTTTATTTAAAATAAACTAGCAAAATATTTATGAAATATATGTATGCACGAATAATATTATTTATTCTAAATAAAAGGCTTTTCATAAATAAAATCATAAATTTAGGAAATTTTGATAGCTAAATTAAATATTACATATATTATTTTAAAACTATAAAAATAAGAAAAATGTTTTTCTAAAAATATGTACGCTCGCACATATTCGCACTCGTCGAGCAATTACGAAAAATAAAATTTCGTGCGTGACGTACAATACGACTAAGCGACGTACAATACAAAATTTTAAATCGATACCAAATTAAATAAAAAAATAGTAGAAATTTAGCGATTTTTCAAATGGAGATGAACTCGGCTGGCCCCCTGCTTTGGCGAACCGTCGAACTCCTCATTCGAAGAAGTTTTGATGACGTCCAACCGAAGGTAAAGATGCGCCGAGTTAGTTCTTCCGCCATCGGCCCTGTTTTCGTACAAGCCTGTGAAAGTGCATGTTGCATCCAAATGTCGGAATCGTCGTGTCCCGACACCGCCTAAAGATGCCTGTTGCATCCAAAGATCGGACGGTCATGCCCCAATTTTTGTTATGCTGGAAGAGCCGCAAGTCAGAGCTATCATGCCCCGATTTTATTTAGGCTAAAAGAGCCACTCCTCCTGCTAGAGTGCCCTTATGCAGACGAGGAAGTGATTCGCTCTGACTATGCACGGGGATGCGCCTACGCTGAGATGCTGGAATGATACGCCTGGCTGTAGCACTTGAGTGATGCGTCTGACAAGTGATGCGCCTGGCGGTAGCTTTTAGGATTTTCTTTCTCTTTTGTAAAAGAATTCTCCTTTGTAAAGAGTTTTAAACATGTAATAGACTTTCATATAAAATAAAAGCCTAGTTTCTTGAGGTTTTATACTCTTTGTTTGTGTTCTGCTGTACCGAATACTCTTGTCTGTTTTGGCATATATCAGTATGGGGCGCATGAGAATTTATGGCGTATAGGAACTCTGGCCTAAAATTTCATGCTTCTACAGGTAACATGTCATACATTGAGACACGAAGAGTGCCACATCTCTTTTTATCCCGTGCAATTGTATGGAGGACCTTGTACATCTTTGTGTTACAGGATGTAACGAATACTTTGTATAGTCCACCTTCGATATTATTTCCTTTCTGAGTTCTGACTCATCGGAACACATAGTCGACCCTTAAATCGTAGCACGCCGGTCTCATCTTTCGCAAAGTTGGTCGCCTTACTTGTCGAAATCAGCTCTCGCTTCTTCAGGTAGAGGTTATCTTTCTGAGGGGTCTTGATCTTTTCCAACAAACTCAGCTCCATGCGTAGTTGAACAAGTTGTGCCCCCACGCATCAAACCCGAAGTTTGATGCCCATCTCCTCGAAGTAACAAAGTAGCCTGTCGTTGATAGATAGCGAGGCTATGTATTTTCGGCTCAGTGCGTCTGCAATATCATTTTTTTTGCCCGACATATAATCGATCGTCAAGTCATCGTCCTTGATCAGTTCTAACCAATACCTCTACCGTGGTTTAGCTCTTTGCGAGTGAAGAGATACTTGAGGCTCTTGTGATCGGTATAGATCGTGCATGCCACACCAAAAAGGTAGTGATGCCACAATTTTAATGTTAACACAATTGTCGCTAACTCCAAGTCATGCGTAGGATAGTAATTTTTGGAAAGATATCATACGACTTCAACTATTTTAAGGCGAAAGATATCACCGTGTCTCGCAACATAAGCACACATCCTGTAAATCCCCTAAGTTTTTTAATTATTTTTATGATTTATTGGCTATAGTAATTTTTGGAGATTTTTTATATATTTCTAAACCAAATATTTATTATTATATATAACCTTAGTCATGGTTAAGTTTGGGGATGCATATTGACTATGAGTTACGGCATGGCTAGTATAGTCGTGTGCCATGACTAGCATAATAGCCATGGTAGGGATGGCCTAGCCATATTTATGTCCCTTGTATGGTAATAAGTCAAGTTGTGGCTTAAACAATATTTTTGGCTTAATTAATTAATTATAAAGGCTTTTGACTTTTTAGGAGACCCGAATGTACCAAACTAGCTCAAACTTGTTCCGAACAGAACCAAAACCCTTGTAGACATATAGTGCGTCCAAATACACCCATGTAGATATATATATTTTATTTATATATATTATTTAAATTAATATGTTTCAAATTTTGGAAATTTTTTATTTATAGAAAGTGTCCTAGGTGTAATCCTAGTTGGCATTAGTTTATACTTGACCCAAAGTTAAACCCAATCCTAATTAGGCATGTAGTGTATCTATTGTATATAAATGTATATATATGGAGGATTTATATGTTGAGATTTATATGGGGGTTTATATATTTTGTGTGTGTGTGTGTGTGTGTGTGTGTGTGTGTGTGTGTGTGTGTGTATATATATATATATAAATAAAAAAAAAAAAAAAAAATATATATATATATATATATATATATATATATATATATATATATATATATATATATGCAAATGACCTCTAGCCTTGTGGTTAAGAGAGATGCATGCAGCCCTAGTGGTCAGGAGATCGATTCCCGGTAGGAGCATTCGCCAAAATTACCTTCTTTCAAAAAAATAAAAAATAAAAAATAATATATATATATATATATATATATATATATATATATATATATATATATATATATATATATAATAGAACACTACAATTTATTAATCATAAAAGTTTGAGTACCAACTCAGGTTACAAAATAAAATCAGTGCTTACATTTGATAGTTGCCTTAGCAACCTGTCTATGAACTTCACTTATCAGCCTATCATACCCGTATGAATACTGCTCATACCTCCACTTGTTCCTAGTTTTCCAGAGCACCCATATCATGGCCGCCACCACAATCTCTTTTTGATGCTTTTTCCTCTTTCTCTACCATGATCGAAGCCTGTGTAATAGAGAACTGCCACTCATCCGTATCCCATATGTTTGATGAACCGAGGACCAAACTTGAACAGCTAAATCTCCCTCATGAAGAACATACGCCATAGTTTCAGTAGAAGGATCACAACAACAATGACACTTAGATACCAAACTATATCCAAGCCGAGTAATTTGTCATCAGTTGGCAATTTGTCGTGCAACATTCTCCAACATAAGATAGAACACTTTGTTGGGATACATTTATTCCAAATATGCTTGAAATAAGGAAGTTGAGGTAAGTGAGAACGAGCCACATCCCAAGCTAATGAGACAGAAAACATACCTGAACGGGAATAGCTCCAGTTCCAGTCCCCATTTACTTGATTAATATGCTGACTAGCAAGCCTTCGCCCAAGAACTAGCCCCTTCCACACATGAGAAGCATTAGAAGTTAGCTGAACATGTAGCTCAGACTCATGCCAGCAGTATTTCATTTTAAAGAACTGAGTCCATAGAGAAGTTTGTGTCATAAATTTCCACCATAACTTGATAGTCATTGCAGTCATGACATCCTCCAAACGTCTAACACCCAAACCTCCTTCTTTTTTTGTACGAGCAATAGAGCCCCAACCCAACCAAATCCGCTTTGCAACCCCTTCATGAAAGCCCCAAAAGAAGGAGGAAAACATAGACTCCAGTCTATTCAGCGCTGCCATAGGTGGATCACACGCTGCCAATGTATAGACAGGAATTGAATCAAGTACATTCTTAATTAAAACCAATTTTTCTCCAGGAGATAGAATTTTATTATGCCATCCTTCCAACTTATGCCGAATCTTGTCTAATAGCTCTTCATACATCCCTCCATTACGCCGACCAGCCATTTAGGGACAACCAAGGTATGTAAATGGAGGAGAACCCACATTGAAGCCAAAAAGAGTAGCCAATTCTTCTTCCTTCTCAGGTCGTTCTTTCATAAAAAGATATATCAAAGACTTATGTTTGTTAATCTTCTGACCCGACAATAATTCATACCTAGATAGGATTTTATTGACCATCCCAATCATTCTCAAATATCCTGCTGAAAAAAGAAGCACATCATATGCATAGGCTAGATGTGTGATAGGAGGACATCCTCGAGGAGTGAAGAAAGGAGTAAAGCCCTCAGTGTCTGGCAACCGCTTCAAACTCCTAGTGAGAACCTCAGCTGCTATAATAAATAATGCAGGAGATAATGGATCACCTTGTCTCAGGCCACGAAAAGCTTGAAAATATTCAGTCGATTCTTCGTTTATGAGAGATGAATACCATACATTATTCACAATCCGCAATATCATATCAACCCACTTATTATGGAAGCCAAATCTGCGAAGCACCTTCAATAGATACCGCCAATCAACCCTATCATAGGCCTTCGTCATATCAAGTTTTATTGTAATGTTACCTCCTTTATGCTTCTTGTTCATCTTGGCCATCATCTCTTGAGCCAATAGTATATTATCCACTATCTCTCGACCTTGCACAAACCCACTCTGTTCCTATGAAATCAAACGTGGGAGCAGAGGTGCTAATCGACGAGAAAGTAGCTTAGATATAATCTTGTTAAACACAGTACAAAGGCTGATGGGCCTGTAATCACCAAAAGTTTTTGGCTGTTTAATCTTAGGGATGAGCACAATCGATGTGTTAGTGAAAGCCTGAGGAAGGGAAAACCCGTCCATGAATATGGATATAGCCTCACGAATATTATCACCAACAATATCCCAACTGTGTAAGTAAAACGATGGTGTAAACCCATCGGGACCGGAGGCACTTGTTCTATCCAAACTCTTGATTGTATCCAATATTTCCTCCTTAGTTGGTTCAGCAATAAGAATAGAATTATCTTCATCTGTCATGATACTAGGAATGAGATTTAGCATATCATCATCATCTTGAATTTCCCCTCGTTCATACGATTTGGCAAAGAATTCCTTCGCATATGTGTGGATGTCCTATTTTTCAGAAAGTATGACTCCAGTATCTGTAGCAATAGAATGAATGTGCAGCGACTTCTTCCTATTATTCACACAGCTATGAAAATAAGCTGTGTTTTTGTCCCCATCCAGGTCCCATTTGAGACGAGCCTTTTGTCGCCAATAAGCTTCTTCCGTACGAACTTTTTGTTTGAGCAGAGCCTGAGCCTTCGACAATTGTTCAAAAGAAGCCTGATTGTTCATAGCCTCATATTAAAGCTCTGCTGTCAATACATCATCTTCTGCTTCCTTCAATGATTGAAAAATATCACCATAGGAGTTCCTACTCCATGTCGATAATACTTTCCTGCATGCATCAAGACGAAGAGAAACTCTAGTGACTCATTCGGGTGATCAACCGAATGCCAAGCGTGATGAATAAGAGCTGAGAACTCCTTATGAGACATCCATAAGTCAAGAAATCTGAACCATTTCCTCCTCCCACAGGTTCTCATTTGAATTGATCTGAGCATGATCCGACTCTAATTTGTTAAGATGATCCACTTTAGACATGGAAGCCAATCTGAGCCAGGCACTATCAACCATAACCCGATCCAGTCGAGAGCCACACTTGCCATCCTTCATCGATTTTAGCCAAGTGAAACAACTTCCTGGGTATGAAAGCTCAGATAATCCAGCCATCATTTTAAAGTTCGCAAATTTCTCAATTGAGACTGGATCAGCAGTACGGCCACCAATCTTTTCCTTCGACCTGAGAACAGTATTAAAGTCACCCCCAACCACCCATGGGAAAGAATGAGTACCCTGAAACTGAGATAACCTTTCCTAAAGCAAACAACGACCCTCCTTCGTATTATCACCATGAACTACTGTAAACATAGCTTATGAAGGTAACAAATGATGAGCAACTGTAACGGATAATGCTTGATCAAACGAGTCTCGAATCAAAATGTCACACTCTACCTTAGCTATCACCCAGATATTACCACGATCATTAGAATAAGCAGCTGAAAATCTGAGCTTAACCTTATAGGAAGCTAGCTGACTAACGTCCACCTTAGGCTCAATGATGGCAAGAAACACAACTTTATGCATCCTCACTAACGATTTGATTCTTTTAAGAGTCATTTTACTAGCTACTCCCCTCACATTCCATAGAAGGATGTTAAACATTAAAGGATTGATGTTTACTTGAGGATTGTGAGTTGGCTTGTTGACGAGTGACACGATCAGAAGGCTCCACCGCCTTCTTGGTTTTCTTTCTCCTTTGGACAGTTGATGTGATCGCGGTTTGAGGCTCTCCTCCTGGGATCCGGCTATCATCTTCACTGCCTCTCACTTCCAACTGGAGGTCTTCTCTCTCGACTTCATCAGCCCAATTGAGCAAAGGATCACACACTTCTTCCTCCTCCAACTGATCGGGTTCTCTCTCAGTATGTGGTTCTCCTGCTAACGAATCATCAGCTAGAGCCATTTGAGCAATTTTAGTAACCGCCATCTCCTTCTCTGTCTCAGCCGATGGGACATGCTGATGTGTATCAATCGCCTCCGTCCTCGGAACCGGAGCAATGGTGATCGGTTGTTCAGTTGCAATAGGTGGGTTAGGAGGAATTAATAGCGCTTTTTCTCTAAGAAAATTTGTTTTATCTGTATTAATGGCTTCCTCGGTAGGCGGGTTAAGACCCTGATCCCCGTTATTAAGGTGCGAACTTCCTTCATTGGGACGCTGCATTATTTAGGTAACCACCAAATCATCTTGATGACGACGCATGTCCATCCCCGACGTAGCCTTCTCAACCATAGTGTCTTCTTGAACAACTTCTTTACCCTTATTCTTCAGTTTACAATGATTAACAACATGTCCTTGGTGATGACAGTGTGAGCAATACAGAGGAGTGTACTCGTTTTGCCAAAAACTTCTCCTACGTGGCAAATTGATACGAATACGGTGTTGTAGAGGCTTACTAGCGTCGATTTCAACAAATACCCTGGCTCGACTGGGTCGAGAAAGTTCAGACATGGCTTTATCATTCTTCAAAGGTGTTCCAATCGCCGAAGTAATAGCAAAGAGGGCCTCTTTGTCATATAAGTGATGAGGTAAGTCAGGAAGATCAACCCACACAGGCATAAGAGATGATTCATAAAAATAAGAATATATATATATACTCTCATAATTTCTCTCTCTAGAAGAAGAACAAGAATCCAAAGGGAGCCTTATCCCCCCAACATATGTAAGGGTAGATTTGTTATTTGAATTAGTAATCCTACAATATTGCGTCCCACAGACCACCTCCCACCCCGGTGCCCGCTGCCTCCGCCCGTGCAGTCCAGACAAAGCCTCATTAGGTTCCGCTCGCTTGACTCCATCTTGGAAGAGGAGCCTCCGTCGTGGTTCGATGAGCTAGCTTTTAACCTGTTTCGACGACAATCCTAAGGAAATACACCATAGGAGGTCCGCGAGCGACTCAATGCCCATTTCCGAGGCGCCCACTAGCTTATAGTACCCGGTAGCGAGTGCGGAGGATGACACGTCATCTGTTGCCCTTCCTAGATTGGAGGGCATCGGGGAGGGGGACGAAATTTGTTGTGGGATCGGAGTGAACTGTGTGTATGGTCCCAACTCGCCCAGGCAAAAGAGCAAGATGAGCGATCCGGAAGTGACCGCCTTGCTGGAAAGCATTCCTCGGGACTCATTACAGTATGTGGCTTTGGAGTACCCTAATCAAGATGCGACGAGCCAATCCAATATGAGAAGGTGATTTCATGCTGCAGAGAGTGATCTGGATCAGGAGAAGGCATCCAGAAGGCATTCGGGGAAACGATCTAGGGTTCGTAAGCTTCAATATATTGCTGAACTAGAAAGAACTATTAAGATTTATCAGAATTTGGGAGCCGAGTTAGCAGCTGGAGTCGCATCTCTTTTTCAGCAGCGTGTCGCTTTATCTGTAGAAAACAAGCAACTTCGGCAGCAGATTGCTGGTCTTCGGTATGAGAAAACGATCAAGGATGGTCACTATCGGACACTCAAAAGCGAAGTAGATAGGTTGAAAGTGATCTCTGGGTGTCATCACAGAAGCAAGAGTGCTTCTTCAAGCCTAGAGATGGGTGCGACTGAAGCTGATCCTTTTGTAGCAAGTTGGCAGATGTTGGATTTTGGGAAGATTAACCTTAGTGTGGATCCAGTTCCTCTGCGACATGGTTTTGGATGTTAATGATGCTACTTCAAAGTTACAGTATAGCAAACTTACTCTAACATCAACTTCCTCAGTTGCTACAGGAACAATTAGAGTTTGACATAACCTTTGTAACCACTATATAAACTGGTCTAATACTTTTGTTGCATCCCTGGTAGATTGATAAAAACAATGACGGGTTTTCTTTTACTTTATATACATATATATATATATATATATATATATATATATATATATATATATATATATATATATATAAGTTGCAATAAATTTCTAAAACCCTATTTTCTCTCTTCCACTATGTCGAATAGCCCCCTCCCTTAAAATTTTGAAGATAACAACCCCTCATCATCCCTTTCCCTTCCAACAGTTACATACAACTTCTTATCCATCTACATCAACTAAAAGTCTCTCATTTAACTCATCTCTCCACCAAAACTCCATTAAACATTCAAAAAGCCCCACCTTTACCATCAAACCCATAAAAACTCCATTTCCATCACTTCAACCACCAAGCAAAGTAGGGAGTGGTGTTCTTGGACAAGGAGTACCGATAAGCAATCTTTTGAAGGCTTTCAGATTATAAATTTTTTATCTTGAATCTCAATGGTATAAATTTTGTAGAAATCTGATATTAATGTCCTAAAAGCCATATTTTGATATCTTTTGTTCCATATTATCATCCATATGGATTATATGTTAGATTGTTGAAAGTTCGGATTACGGTAGGACTAGTTTAAGACTTCTCGGAGCAAATTTTTTGAACGATTGTTAGAATTTCTTAAAACTAAAATTAATGTAGGTTTATTACTATAAAAAATGATTTCTAAAAATATTTTCATGATTTTATCACCTTAAATCTGAACGAAAAAATAGGGGTCAATATACTAGCTCTACGGGTAAGTTAATGACATACAATAGCTAAAATTTAGGAGTTGATTTGACAATTAAATATGAGTTTATTTTATAAGAAATATTCGGTATTAATTATGTTTTAAAATGTTTTTTCATGTATTTAAGTAATAATGGAAGTTTGGTGAAATTTTGGACAAGTTTCGGGTAGACTAGCTGACATAGAGTCAACTAGCCATGATTTTTTCATAGAATTCTAAATCTGGAATTCAGAGGTTAATTCAATATAATTATATTAAAATTATTATTTTTATGATTTTAGATGATTTATATGCATGCCCTTGAAGTAGGGACTTAACTTTGAATTTCGGAAGTTAAAACTACAAAACTAGGTCTAGAAATTCTAGACGCATGTAGACTTGTCGTTTAGGAAATCCATGTGTCCCATGCGTAACAAAAATGGTAAACAACTTTTTTATTGTATGTGGATTGTTGGTAGGTTTGGTATTGCAAAATCTGCGGGGACTTAGACGAAAGTTGTCGAACTGTATAGTATTTACATGCATTTACTATATTGTTATTTCTTTTCGGTTATTTTTGTTCATGTCATTATTATTTTATCGTTATGCATGCACTTAAATGGTTTCCATCATTTTATTATTGTTTGCATGTTCTTGTATACTTCTTGAGATTGTCCTTATTCGATCATATGCCGCATTCCCATGACATGATTGATACAGACTTGACTTGAACTTGAACTATTTTATTGATTTGACTTGGCTCATAGTTCTAGGTGAGGATTTTGTTATAGGTGTTGACTATACTTGACCACTCCCTACTGTGAGTCTCCACCGAGCTGCGATAGAGACTTACTATAGGTTGTGAGCCTCACTTACTATAGGTTGTGAGCCCCCACCGAGCTGCGATCTATAGAGCCGCTAGCTCCTATCGAGTTGCGATTTACCTTGATTTATTCGTAGTCATGTTTCTTAGCACGATTCTCGACTGCATGCCACATTCTTCACATTTTTATTCTTTTACCATATATTCTTCAGTCTTTATTTTCTTTTATTGTTTCTTGTCTTTACATGCATGCTATTTACTGTCATAGTAGGCATGTTATTATGTATCTTGCTATGTCTCCTGAGGACATAGTGATCTCTCCAAGTTAATGTTGAGCTCGCTTTATAGGCTAGATGGTGATTGATGGTTGTATCTTCAAGATTCATGTATATATTGGTTGATATCTTCATTATATTCCTCCGGCATTACATTTAATTTTCCATAACTTTACTCTGCTGATATAAACTAGTTTTACAAGCTTTATTTTTGCCATGAGCTTGTTTAGACATATGTATTAAGGTTCGGCCAACTTTAATACATATTATCTTTCTTGATATTTTTATTCTTTTGGAATCGGTGTATTATTGTTTAATCAGCACTGGTACACTTGGTTCTCACTTAAAATGATATCTTGTGAATTGAGATATAGTTGGACTTACTAGTTATAATTAGACTGGACCTCTAGATAACTTATACGTATTCGAGTAGGGCTGGAGTCCAGTTGATGCGTAGCTGGCATATTTACGTATCTTGGTCCTATATATTTTGGGACTGGAATGTTATATATTTTTTTGGTGGCCCATGCAGGTCAAGTTAGCCATTTTGATTACGTTACTATACCGAACGAACCTGCGAATAGGATCAGACTCTTAGAATTCTCAATCCACAACTGCCTTGTCAATTATTTTAGAATTTCTCTATCATTCTTGAACTTCAGATTTGCACTCAACTACTTTTCCTTTGCTTTATCGTGTCATTTCTTCTCGTCCCTTCCTATTTTGGAGTAAGGAATGATAGTGCTTTATAGAATTTATCAGTAATCCTTAGATAATTGTGCAAATTAGTTTGCTTAAACTTTGGTTAATTAATAGATATGAGGGGATTGGGGATGCCATATGCCATAGGTATATATTGGTATTGAATTTTTATAATTTGTGGACAAAGATTAGAAAATTTTATAGCAGCATGTGTTTGATGTTGTAGTATGACCAAAGGTGGGTAGATGTTCTCAAGGCACAATGTAATTCATTGGTGGTGAATGAATGATTGATTAAGTTATTATGAATTTACAAACTTGAAGGAAAGGAGATTGAATTCAATTTAAACTTTGAGGAGGTTTTT
>JANAVB010008798.1:16738167-16745667 GCA_029216955.1 Iris pallida
CCTAGGCAAAGATAAGGTAAATTATTATTTACCAAATCTTTTATGGGATCTTTTATTTCTATCTATTTAAATTTTCTCTTCCAAGTCATTATATTTTTATTGGTCCACATGGAAGCCACGTGGAATAGCTCATATAAGAGTATGAGCCTATGGCTCATATCCCCTTATATATATATATATATATATATATATATATATATATATATATATATATATATATATATATATATATATATATGATAAAACTCTCTCCATGCTAGCTCCCCCTTTTCTCCCTCTCCCTAGCGTCCCACCCATCCGTCATGGCTGCTTGGCCCCGGCGTCCCCCGTAGCTGGTCTCCGGCATCATGGCCGGAACCGCCTGGGTCAAGCAAGCTCGCACCCCTATCTCCCCCGTCGATGGCCCGCTGCTCGGATTCACGCGCCGAATCCCTTCGTCCCGCCCCCGGCTTGGACCCCATCGCAGCTCGCCTTGGTCGGCATCTCCTCCGCCGGCATCGCCCAGAAACTAAGGTGGCCGCCAACGGCCACCGTCTTGTCTCCCCCTCTCGCCGTTGGAGGGTCCCCCCGTGGCTCTCAGCGCCCCTAGTGGGGCTCCGCCTCCTCCAGCCGCCCACCTCGGCCTAGCCCATCCCCTCCGGTGGCCACCGCCCTGGGTGGCCTCGCTTGGGTCCGCACTCGTCCAGAGGGACTGCGAGGTCGATGTCGCCTCGGCATCCGGGCCCCCCGCCCAGAGTTTCGAATTTGAATTCTGAAAATTTGATTCTTCCGCTCACCCATGCGTCCCCCTCCCACCTGGGAGCCATGCGCCCACAAGGCTCAGCAGTGTGCATGCGCCCATGTAACGCCCCAGAACCAGAATACTGGAGAGCGGAGGCATACATAGCCAGCTACGTATATTGAAATGGAATCCACCTCGCTATACGGTCACGGCTGTCTAGATACATGAGGGTTTAACTACAAGCCATCAGTCTTTTAGCATCATGAACAAGTCTATTGTCTCAATCTCATGCAAGGAAAAGCGGTTACAAGATGTTAGAGCATCAAATATACAATAGTAAGGCGTCCCATACATTACATATTTGGATGATCATGAAGCTAGTCGTACAAAATATTAAAACTAGCAAGAGTTTCAGTCATACATGGTCAACCCTAGGATTTGTTAATCCTGTTACAGCCCGTAGGCAGACAGTAAGTAAAGTGCAATCGAGCTAACACGTGCTCGTCGGCTAAACGCCTCAAAAAGAATTTTTTTACAATACAGTGGGAGAACAAAATGGAAACCTACTCGTTGCCATGGTTACGCCTGGTGGTCACCATTTGGCTGAAAAGTAGGGAGATCCTCTGGAGCTACTCCGGTATCTGGCCATACAAAACCAGCTGGGTCAGATCCCAAAAAGAACAAGTGCCACAAAGGAGGCTTCACTTAAGAACTAAAACCAGCAATTAGCATAAAACACAATAACATATTAAAACTGGAGACATGGAAAAATCATGGGAATATATGATACGATAACCATGGGACTATTCAGGTAGCCAGGTTACAACCCTTAAACCAAACAAGGACCGAGGTTGTAACCCTTCATCTGAACGGAACTTAGTTTTCTACCATTTATCGATAAAATAATGCACAAGCAATCAGGTCATGTTACAATCTTGTATAGGATTAGGACAAGACTAGACTGGGTTAGACTCCATCCAATCAATCACGGCCAAGCAACGAGTACGACTTGATACTTTATCTAACTAGGGTTATCACAGCCTAGTTACTAGCAAGATGCAATAGATATTCCAACAGCCACAAGCCCTGCAGACCATCCAGGTTATCCAAGTCGAATATCCGTTCATGAAGGGTAAAACACATGACAGTGTGCTGGAAATGTGTCCTACTCGTCGACAGGCTACAAGTCCACTTGTGCGCCCAGATAACGGGATTGCCTGTAGCTGGAAAATCTCCCCATGACTACTGGATTATTCTAGTTATTAGCCTTAGTCAATTTCAGTAGGTACCCCTGACCGTGGTACTCAGGGGTCCCTGCCCTAGACATGATATGAGACAATATTGATTCATTTGTACAAACACAATCGTCCACGGTGTTCAGGCCTTTCATTCTTGTCATGTCATGCTAGCTGTCGCAACAACATTCAATAGTTCCCATCAGGCTTGCTTGTCATGTCTTGTCAAGTCATATCATGTCATGTCAGTTTACTTGTTATACCATGCCATGTACAATTATCATTCCAGTCATGTCAACCAATTCAAGTTACCAAGTTCATGAAAAGTGCAAGGACATAAAGACAGTCGGGTGCACATAGGGCTCAAGCCTCTACGCTAGCGAACCTCAACGCTAGGACAAGAGGCCCCAAGCGTAAAAATGGCTTTACGCGAGCAAGACACGGAGTAAGGTAGCTCTACGCTAGCAAGGTTATACGCGAGCAAGACCAAAGAAAGACCGCTTCAACGCGAGCGGGAGCCCTACGCGAGAGGGAACTCTACGCGGGCAAAGCTCTACGCATAGCAAGCACCCTATGCAAGTTGAACTTTACGCGCACGAGCACCCAAGTAAAGCTCTACGCACGCAAGGCTCTACACGAGCGAGGGAGAGTCTACGCGAGCGAGGCTCTACGCACGGGGCTCTCTTCGCTAGCGAGACTCTACGCGGGCAGGAGAATACGTGAGCGCGAGTCTACGCGAGCGGGAAGGCCCCTGTGTAGATTTCAAGTGAACTCGACGTAGAAGGATTACGCTGGCACGCAGTGTGTGTGCGTAAAGGGGACACTACGTAGGCACGTTAAAACGTGTGCATAAAAAGGGGAACACTACGCCAGCACGTTAAAACGTGTGCGTAAAGGAGGAAGTGCTATGCTGGCACGTTAAACGTGGGCGTAAAACTTCATCTTCTTCCCAAGGCCAAGACAAGCAGGCGTAAAAGCTCAAGAAAGCACCATCTCGGTCAAGACTCAATGAAATCCAACCATTCCAAAAACCAAACTTGTGTAACATCAGAATGCCTTCTACATAGAACTCTTAGTTTTCGAAAACAAGCCATTTTGGTATATCAAAACCGAGAAATCTGAAAATGCAACAAATTTAGATCTACATGAAATGAACTATGGAAATTAAAAATGCTAAGTACTAAAGTGTCTTAGAATCTCGTGAGGAAGACAATGGAACAATAAAACTTGAGTTCCTCTATGAAGCAAGTTGCACTTGCCTACGATGGTGCTCGATGGAAAAGAAATGAGGAAGAAGAAAAGAAGTAAATGAGTAATGAATGAGGAGAGAGAATGGTTTGTTGGGTTAATAAATGAGGGATGGTGGTAGGTAGGGGTTTGCATATCAACCCAAACCGAGCCCAACCAAGCCGAACCCAACCGAATCTAATGCAGGGCCAAGGCCAGGATAAACCACATGAACCAGGAATTGCTAACTAACCCATGCCAATGCAAAACCCAAGACTAGCCAGTCAAGACAAGTCAAACCAGGATGAACCCAAAATAAACCAAGATAAGATTAAACCAGGATCAAGCTAAGCAAGACAAGTCTAATTACGGGTCGAGATTCCGTACATGTATACCAAAATACGTAATACAAACTACGGGCGTTACAGCCCAGCTCTGGAAGCTATGGGTATGCACCCAGCTCTGTGCAGATGCATGCGTTCGATCTTTCCTTGACGGGATATGTGCCCGTGGGTCTGCCCAGATCCCATGCTCCTCTCTTTCTCAGGAGCTATGCGCCCGAGCCTCGTGCTCATGCGCCCTTCGCGATTGTGCATGTACCCTCCCCCTTGCGATTGTGCATGCGCCCACCCATCTTGTACGGAAGCATGCACCCGTATCGACTCTCCATGCTCTCTCACTCCCCTCTCCGGGAGGTCATGCGCCCTAGTTGCTATCCACTTGTCATTCAACCCCCCTACCATCCATGCACCGTCGCATCCGGGTCCCCGTTCGCCTTCCGAGTCAGTGGGCTCCCTCTCCTTTGCGGGAGGACATGCGCCCGCGAGGGTAGGGTCGAGCTCATGCACCATGATCCCATAGGGGCCTCAGCTCGGTGGCTGTCCTTACGACCGTGCCGTGGCTCCCAACCCAACCAACAACCTATCCTCAATCGGATCGCCCGAGTCATCACATCCTAGTTCCACATCATCGCCATCCTATGCAGTGATATTACGTCCGGACAGAGTTGTGCAGTTACCTCCCACTGAGCAGGATCTCGAACTGCCAGAGATCGATTTCCCCTCCCCCTAAAGGCTCTACCATCACAGTGCCGTTCTCCCCTGATGAAATCTCCTCTTTATCTAAGTCCTTCTCGAAGACCTTCGTACTGGAATTCTAGTTCGGATGCCTTAAACTTCCATCATCCAAAGAAGCCATCGCTGGCTGGGGTGTTTCATCAGCATACAAGGTTGCCTCTTTGGGCTCAAAACACCTCCTTCTCCACCTATCCTCCGATCGCGACTACTCCATGGTATGGGCTAAGGGCACCACCAACATCGGATCCCTCAGCATAAAGATCGTTAAATGGTCCTCCAGTTTTAATCCTAATGTTGACTCCAAGATTATTTCAACTTGGATCACCTTACCTAACCTCTCCCTAGTCTGCTTCGCCCCCACAGCCCTCAAGAGAATTGCCAGTTCCTTTGGGACCCTAGTTGCCATTGGCGAAGAAACTCGAAACGTCTCTAAAGTCAACTACGCCAAGATCTGTGTTGAGATCGATCTATCCAACGACCCCCCACACACATTCAGGTAGATCTTGGGGGCCGGACACACACCCAGATGCTGAAATATGACAACGACATTAACTTCTGCAAGCACTGCCAGATCAGAGGCCACCTCTCGAAGCATTGCATCAAAGCCCACCCAAAACTCAAGAAGAAAGCTCCACAAAAAACACATTCCCAGAGGGTGCCCAAACACCCAATCCCAGGCCCTATACTGCCCATTTCCAACTCCCACTCTCACTTTGCAGACAACGACAGTTCTTCTAGCCCGAGCGCTCCCTCAATGACGGAGACCTGCAAGGTTCCAAACAAGGCAACAGACATCACCCTACTAAACAGATTCGACATCCTTAACTCCTCTTCTGAAGTCCCCAACCAGCCTATCCTTCTCCTTGAGAGGTCCCCGCCTGTAGAAAGAATAGAGATTACAGACGGTCCATCCGTAGTCGAACCGGATATAACTGAGGAATACAAGTTGGCGCTGACTATCCTCCCTGCGCCTGAAATCTCACCCACCCCCCTCCCGGTCGAGGTCAAGCAGTCATTAGACCTCAAATATGAGGCCAGGATTCGACAAGCTCAGGATGCCGGCTTCCTCAACCCCAACAACCCCCTCAGTGCTCTTATAGAGGTTGAGACAGAGCTTGACAACCTCATGGGAAACACAACTGGAACAAAGGGAACATGTTACAAAGCAGCCACGAAAACCCCCCTGCAGCTACCCATAAGGCCTCCATAATCCGTAAAAACAAAAAGAAGAATAACCTTATAAAAGAGACCCCGGTCATGACAACACGTTCATCCACAAAGCTCAATGCAACCCACAATCGCAATCACCCCAATGCTTAACATCCTAACATGGAACGTCAGAGGGCTGGCCAATAAACCAACCATGAAAAGATTAACTTCCCTTATCAAAATCTACCGGATCGACATTATTATCATCATTGAACCCAAAATACCCCAAAAAGGCTAAAAGACATCCAACTTCACCTCGAATTCCCGAACGCCATCGCTGGCTGTTACGACATTTGGATCATCTTCTCAGACGAATGCCTCTTCGGTACCGTCCTAGACTCCGATCAAGCTCTCTCCTGCTGGATGGAACACCCAGCCCTCCCGTCCCATTTCTTTATTTTTGTAGTTCACGACAGCTATGACTACGTCGACCGTAAATAGCTTTGGAGCACCCTTATGGATACCTATAGCTCCCTCAACAACCTTCCGTGGCTTTGTCTTGGAGATTTTAACACGATCGCGACCGCTGAGGAAAAATTAGGGGGGCGTCATCCCCACCAACCAGCCATGAACGACTTCAACTCCTTCATCTTTCAGGCCAGCTTACACCCCCTTTTCTACTTCGGGAACTACTTCACTTGGTGCAACATGAAAGAAGGTGACCGTCGCCAATACTTCCGACTCGATCGTGCCCTTGTCGACAACCGGTGGGCGGATATGAATCTCATCTCCAACCTTTTCTACCTCAACTCTACTGAATCCGACCACTCCCCCCTTCTTATCGAGGTCAGCAACAACTACAACCCTATTTAAAAACACTTCAGATTCCTAAACTTCTGGAGACACCACCCTCAATTTTATAACACCGTTGCTTCCGCCTGGAACTCGGCTAACAACACAGACCCCCTTGTTATAGTGGCTGTGAGACTTAAAGCAACCAGAAAAGCCCTTACATCTTGGAGCAGACGCACTTTTGGCAACATCTTCCAAGAGATTAAAGCCGCCGAAGACGACGTCATTCGTGCCGAGATTAGGTTGACTACAGATTGCTCTCCTGAGAACCGTGCCACACTTAACCTCAATAAGGCTATTCTGAAATCCTGCCTTAAAGTGGAGACAGAATTTTGGAAACAGAAACCCAGGTTGACTTGGGACATCGAGGGCGACAGTAACTCCTTTTTCTTCCACGCCTGCGTCAGGGGCCGCAAACATCAACTCACTCTTCATCAAATCCATGATGACAATGGAACCCTACTCAAAGATCAGCAAAACATCCAGGCGGCGGCCACCAACTTCTACTCCAAACTCTTCACTAAGGATGTCGTCGTCAAAGATGAGATCTTCTTGGCTAAGGTCCCCCCTTTAATTGAAGAGCAGGATAACGAACGGCTATTAACCCCGCCTTCCATGAATGAAGTCAGGGAGGCAGTCTGGGCCCTTGGAGAACACAGTACTCCAGGTCCAGACGGATTTCCTAGAGTTTTCTTCAGGTCATATTGGGACATCATTCAGACCGATGTGATCGTGGCCGCTAATGCTTTCTTTCAGGGAGCATGCTATCCGAAAGCCCTATCCCAAGCCAACATCATCCTAATCCCCAAAAATGATAACCCGGACACCTTTAAAGACTTCAGACCAATCAGCTTATGCACTTTCACCAATAAAATTATCTCCAAGATTATCGCCACCCGCATGACCCACATCCTCCCCAAAATCATTTTCGAGGAACAAAGTAGCTTTATCCCAGGTCGGAACATCACAGACAACATCCTCCTTGCCCAGGAGATGATCACATGTAACAAATTCCCGTCCAGGGGAGAATATCGCCATTAAGTTTGATATGGAGAAGGCCTACGATCGTCTGGACTGGAAATACATGATTTGGGTCCTCAGGGCCTTCGGTTTCTCTGAAACATGGATTGACATCATTTACAGATCTATTTGCAACTCATGGTTCTCCACGGTTATAAACGGTCAAGCAGGCAGATTCTTCAAAGCTAGCTGAGGCGTCTGACAAGGAGATCTTCTTTCC
>JANAVB010008798.1:16750667-16774415 GCA_029216955.1 Iris pallida
CGCGTGCCTATAAGCGCTACAGTATCTGTTCACGATCTGAATAATTATGAAACATTCAGGAAAGGTTCCTCCTTTCACGGGTCTGTATTACCACGTCTCGAATATTTCGTATACTGTGCGGTTACTGGACTGGCACTATATATGTTTCACTCTTCTCTCTCATTGTATAGTTCCTTACGAAATTCAGATAGCAGAGAAGAGAGAAATAGACAGATAGCATGCGCAGTTCTGTCCATCAGAGAAGTCAGAAGAGCATTTCGACAGAGTGTTTCGTAGTGCATCTTTGAACTTGCTGGTTCCTGAAAGCTGATCGTATGGGGCGAATCTAGCTTTGAGCGCGGCTGATCCATCACCCCAGCGGGCATTCTTCTTCTTCCATTCATCTTCTATTCACTTGTAACTCGTTCTAAACGAGATCTTCTATGATATAATCAGAAAACTTTTGTGGGTTTTTATCGTTGCTCCTATGAAATTTATTTGTGCCTTTTTTGAAGTGTTACATTTGATTTCGTCTCTCTGAATCCTTCGGGATCCCACTTGTGCACCTTCCTCGAAGTGTTTCCAAATCTATTTTAATCACACCCCGGGACTAATAATCTCAAAGCTAGATTTACAAGATGGAAAACTCTCATGCTGCACTCATCAATTCCAACTTTAACAAGTTAGAAAAATTTGATGTAGAGCACTACCAAATCTGGAAGAGGAAGGTTAGCCTCAATCTTCAACTCGTGGACGTCGACCACGTGTTATCCGAGGACGAACCGAAGGTTCCAAAAAATGGGACTGCGGCCGTGGTTGCTGCTGCTATTGCCAAAAAGTCCAAATAGAAGAAGGAAAATAGCTTCTGTAGTCTTCTGATCCTCAATGTTATGGAGGAATCTCTAGCCGAATCTTACTCAAAGAAAACCAATGCCAGAGAGATAAGGGAATCTTTGGAGAAACTATATGAAGATGGCAAGAACAAGATCAAGATATTCATCATCAAAAAATATCACAAATGGCTCTTTGAAGACGAGAAGACGATGCTGCCTCAGGTGAAGGAATTCCTGAAGTTGCATCAGAAATTAGAAAATAAGAAGATGCCCCTCAATGACAAGTTTATTATTGGAGGGATCGTCTCCAAGCTTCTCGTTGGATGGAGCAAATTCTATGTGAATATACATAGAAAGAAACTCGAGATCGATTGGGAAGATCTCCTATAATAAATTTATGTTGAGGACCAGATAAGGGCTCAACTGAAGGTGGACACTCTGTCCAAGCAGATGGCTAAGGCCAACTTGGTCCAGACCAAAGAATCCAAGGAAAACCATGTGGCTTTCCACCACAAGAAGGACTTCACTAATATGAAAGTGAAGGGGTCTTCTTTCAAGCATCAGAAGACAAAGTTCAATGTGACTTGCTTTAATTGTGGAAAGAAAGGCCATTACAAGAGTGACTGCAGATCCAAGCCCAAACAGTCAGAACAAAGTGAGCCTAGTAAGGTTTCCATGGTTACTGACGTAATTGCTATGATTGCTCAGGTCATTGTGGTAGGGGCTGACTCTGACTGGTGGGTAGACAATGGTGCCACCTGCCATGTCTGCTCTAGCAAGGAATGGTTCACCACATATAAACCAACCTCTGAAAAAATTATGGTGGTGAACCAGGCGAAAGCTGAAGTGCAAGGGGTCGGGATGGTGGTGTTGAAACTGACTTCAAGAAAGTCTCTGATCCATCAAGACATGAAGCATGTACATGTTATTGCAAAGAACCTGATCTCTAGAGGCCTACTCTGCAATATAGGCCTAAGGATGGACATCAATGCTGGTCAGATAGTGATGTCCATAAAAGGAACCTACTTCGGGAAAGCTGTTTATACCGAAGGGATGTTTACACTTTAACTTGTAACGCAGTCTAATAAAATTAATAAAGTCGCTCATTCTAATTATACTCTTGAGTTGTGGCATAATAGACTAGGACATGTTCTTTGTAAGAGAATAAACTAAATGTCTAGTCTAGGACTTATCTCCAAATATGGGGGTAAGGTTGAGAAATATGATGTGTGTGCTTAGACGAAGATCACAAAGAAACCCTTTCATCGGGTTAATCGAAAAATAGATCTTCTGGAGTTGGTACACTCTGATATCTGTGACTTCAAACAATTCTCTACAAAAGTCGGGATAAAATATTTCATAACCTTCATCGATGACTTCTCTAAATATGTGTTCTTCTACTTGCTGAAGTCTAAAGATAAAGTATGCGAGAAGTTCAAAGAGTTCAGGGCCGAAGCTAAATGACAGACTAGACAACAACTCAATATATTAAGAAGTGATCGAGACAGAGAGTATCAGTCTTATGAATTCGCATAGTTCTGCAAAAAAATATAGAATCATCAACGAGACTACTGCTCCATATTCTCCTCAATCTATTGGAGTAGCAAAAAAGAAGAACAGAACATTGACAGAAATGGTGAACATAATGTTATTGAATATGGGTCTTTCAAAATGCTATTATGGAGAAGCTGTATTGACGACCACTTTTATTCTGAATAGAGTGTCGTATGCAACTTCTGGCATCACTTCTAATGAACTCTGGTTCAAAGTCAGATCTAACTTGATCATCATTCGAGTGTGGGGGTGTCTGGCATATGTAAAGCTCTCAGATCTGAAGATTCAGAAGCTCGGGACAAGGACTACGAAGACGATCTTCATAGGATATGCCGAGAAGAGTGGTGCTCGGAGATTTCTTGATATAGAATCAAATTATATCATTGAATCTCACGACGTAGAATACTTTGAAGATAAATTTGCAAGGCACAAGAACATTATTCTTGTGGATATTCCAAAGAATAATGAGGATGCGCAGGATATTAAAGTTTCCAATGAGAAGTCCAAGAAGAAGTTGTATAGGAGACAAAACTTGAATCAGAACTCGCTGAGCCGTCAACTAAGAGAGTGAGAAGACCGAAGGACTTCGGAGATGACTTTGTCACCTATCATGTAGAAGCAGATCCGCTTACTATAATAAGACGGTAAAGATCAGAGATACTATTTTCTGGAATGAGGCGATCGACGATAAAATTGATTCAATCACCTCCAATAATACTTGGGTGTTGGTTGATCTTCCTGAAGGAGCAAAATCCATTGGATACAAATGGATCTTCAAGAAGAAGATAAAAGCAGATGAAACCATTGACAAGTTCAAGGCTAGGTGTAACCACCACTTTCCTAAAGTAAGGGTAATTTTGAACTTTTGTAAATTTTATCTTTAAATAATAGAATTTAAATCATGTTAATGATTTATGGTATTTTTAATTATTTTAATACTATTTAATTTAGTATATTGTGACCTTGGAATTTTTACTAGTGTAACCTTAGAGTTACTTAACCTACAGACTAACCATGACCATGGAGACCTAACCATGTGATTAGATTGACTAATTATCACTTTTTAGATTAGGGGTATTTTGGTCATTTTGACTTTAATTTGGTGAAAATAAATTTTGATTAATTAATATTGTGCTAATCATTATGTTAAGCCTTAACATAGAATTGCCCTAACCTAGATATTAGTCGTGAGCCTAGATATTAGATTAGAAGTTTCCATCACATGAGAAGGTTAGTAATATCTAGATATTAGGTTAGGAGTAGGATATTTGTTAAGGTTAGATATTTTACTTTAGGCCTTTGCTTGAGGGCTTAATTTACATTGTAGAGGAATTTTAATTCCTATTGCACTTAAACCCTAACCCTAGAGAAACCCTTGGCAGCCATCAAGCACCCCTTCCCTATATAAACACATGTTAGCCTCCATTTGCCTCTTTATATTGCCTCCTACAAACCCTAATTTGTATTCTTCCCCAAATTCACCCCCTTTATCCAAATCAACTCCAAATTGAGCCCAATCAATTGCAACACACTCCCCTACTATAGAGGAGGTCAATAGAGGCTAGCTAGCAAGGACTAGAAGCAAGTTGACCATAGGAAGTGGAGGGATTGGCTCTCAAGTGCAATTTTATTGAGATTTTAACTCTCGATAGATAATGGCCTCTAAACCGATTTGATTTCTGATTTCTTTTCGTAGATGCATTCATTTAGGGTCCCCTAGCTGTTGACCAAGTTCGGTAGGATTTCCTGTCCATTTGATATGCGTATCGGAGTTTTGTAATGAGTATTTAGTAAAATGCCCCTTAGGAATAAATGTTATTGCATTTCCCTGTGACTGAGCACGATTTGACACCTTTTTCGTGTCCAAAAATAGGCACGGGATGCTCGCACGCAGCTAGGACACGTGCCCTGCTACCCCACACTTCGTACATACTGCACAGGACACATGGACACTTATGGTTTGACACAGAGGTCGGGGACACAACTGATATCATGTCTATCAATATTTATCCTAAGTTGTGTTATGTCGGACACGTTCTAAATCCTGCACTGGTTCGACTGAACACACATACACACACACACACAGAGGTTACTGACACGGGTTCGATTTTTTGACACGACGACTCTTGGACTTATTTCAGGGTGTTGAACACCTAGACCTATACCCCTAGGCTAGCTCTGGACACGAGCACGAGATCCCACGTGGCGTGTGGCGTGTCCTAGGGTACTCGACACGGCCGCACGAGGCAGTATTTTTACTGTCCTCTGATACACTTGTTTGACACTATTTAGACATGAATTTGGACATGTTTTGGACACTGTAGTTGGGACACATGTTTGACATCATGTTGACACTCTTCACTCTTCCAATTTTTTTTAGGTTTTACTTTGATTAGAGTTTCGTTTTGGTGTGTCCTTAGGTTGTTCTCTGCTTGATTGATACTTAGCCTTGGTTGGCTGACATTGAGTTGGAGGCTTGCATTCCCAGTTTGGGTTTATGAGATGTTAGATATTCAGTTAGGTTTGACTTTAGGGTTCAGTTCTCTAAAGTTACTTAGATACATATAGGTTTGTTGTGAATAATTTAAGTTATGACTTTATGTGTATGTTTATGTATAGTATTGTTAGTTGGATACATATTTGTATATATGTATGTACGTACCAATGTATAGGTATTATAGTGTCCTTTATGTTCTGTTATGATACTGTGGGTTAGATGTTGTGTTGTTTGAATGGTTTAGCTCAGGTCAGTTGTTCCCAGGTTGTGTTAGTTGAGAGGTTTTGTTGTGTTCAGTTGAACACAGTTAACCCATAACCCCTGACAGTTAGCCCTTAACCCTATCACCCTATACACACACATTCATATATATAATTACCCTTAACCCCTTTGTATATCTACCCATAACCCCCTTTGCTTAACCCCACTCACACACACACACACATTGTCTCACACACACACACACTCTTACATTACCTTCCCTTTCCCTCTTTCTCTATATATCTATATAAATATGTATGTATGATATAATGTATATGTAAATATATTTATATATGTAGGTAGACATGTATGTTATGATACATGTATGTTATGGTATGTATTATGAATGGTGTTTACCTATAGGCTAGTTAGACCAGGCTATGTATACCTTGGTATCCTAAGGTATATGTTATATAGTGAGGTAACCTATACTTTGACCTAGAAATGGACTAGATAGGCCTAAAATGACATGTAAACTAGTGTTGACCAAACCCTAGACTAGTTGACTAGAGTTTGACCTAGTTTGACTAGATTGTTGACCAGACTTGACCAAGAGTTGACTTTGACCTAGGTTGACTTAGAATCATGTAGAATAGATTGTAAACTTCAATATTACCTTCTTGATTACATCATAACCTGTGTGCTCTATTTAGGACTAAGACACCTCAGTTCAGACATTATGTTCATAGTCACTCAGGATCTCAGGCGAGTACATGCTCTGATCATTTTTATACTTTTTAGAACTTATATTCATGCTTTAAATAAATTACTTGATGCTGCCATGTTGTTATCACGGACCATGTGAGACTCGTCTCACAGTATCAGTATTCATATACGAATACATATTTTTGTACTGTATTTCATATTTTCTTAGTTTTCGAAATGTTTTAAGAAAATTTCAACTTATTAATTTTCTTCTTGATCGACATACCGCCAGTATACCAGTGTATACCAAAGGCATGCCTGTCACTCCCATTTTTCGTTATACGTATTTTCAGTGTACGTATACAGATTCTAACATTTGTTAGATGACCCGTATTTTAACTTGTCTTTCTTAGCCTTGACATGGTTTACTCTTAACTTGGTTTAATTTGGTTTGGTTCAACTTGGCTTGGGCTTGGTTTGGTTTAGTTTGGTTTGAGATGAGAGGGTTATAAAATGGTGGAGAGGATTTTACCAAATAGTGCGCGTGCAAGGCTCTTCTTTTCCATTTACTCATATATTAACAATAGCCGGTTTCCATCAATACAACATAAATTTTCACGAGATTCAGGTGTTGTAAAGCAGATATCAATCCTATCGCATTTACAAATTAGCGGTTTCGAAACTAAATACATGTTCAAATTCTTTCAGAACCTTGATCCGGAAACGATTCGCCGACCATTTCGATATTTTTAATTCTCATATATATAAAGTACCTATTCTCCGACATGAGATTGACTTATTCCCAAGCCCATGGATCGAGTTATGGATGGGTCACATGCGTGGTCTAACCAACTCTTTTCTTTGGTAGTCAATACCACATCCACTTAGGTATGCGCTAGGGACTAGAACGGACCTCACCACTCATAAGTTACAGACACAAAACGAGATAGGCTGGGGAAACCAACCATTCAGCCAGTAGGTCCATTCGCATCAGTCGGCCAGATAGAGGAAAGAAAGTTTGTGCAGCAAAGCTTTTTTTTTGACATGCTAGGTCCGGGAGATAGACCAGATAAGATAGAGGTGTCGCATAGCCGATCGACTTTTCTTCTCCCTTCCCGGTCGAGGGGAGAGCTCATCGCAACACGAGAACACACTATAGATAGCAGCATGCACGAGTTATGACAAGCTCTGGTGCCCCCAGTGGATGTTTTCAGCCCTAACGACACTCACTTTGCTCGCCTCTGCCAAAACTCTGAAAGGTATTCTTGTAAATAAGCGTACAGTTTGGACCAAACGAAACTACTTGGTAGCTTGGTTTAAGGGAAGAAGGCACTGTTAAGCCGTGTGTGCACGTGTACCGAAAGAAATGTGTTCCATGGCCTCGGAAAGGGTTGAAACGACAACGCTTTCTTTGACGATATAAAGGAGAAGCGCGCAGGCTAACCTATTCGATAGAGATTCATAGCCAAACCAACCCAACAATCTCTGAGATCTGATCGGCGACCGGACCACCTATATTGACTAGTGAACACGGACCCGTGAACGAACAATACGTGTGAATAAAGAACAACATGAATAAGTTATGGGAATTGGTACTTCAGCACTGAGATGCATCTCTTATTTATGGGTCCGGTCCCTCTCTGCGCTCTGGTAAGGCTCGTTGAGACCTACATGCTGATTTCCCTCTTTCTATGCTATGGGTCTGTTCCTGTACTCACTTGCCCGCTATCTTAGGTATCGGCCATCGGTCTCGGTCGTCTTGTTAGGATATTTGACCCTCCGACGTTCTCCTTTCCCTCGATTCTGAAGCGGGACTCGTTCTCGTCTCTTTGTTCATCGTAGTTGTAGTATGTATTCCCAAATACTCGAGGAGTGTGGCGGCACAGCTTAGGCGGACCCAGAATTTTAAGTTCTTAGCCGGGGACAGGATTCGAACCTGCAATCTTCAGATCATGAGCCTGATTAGTCGACCAATTCCTTTACCCCGCTTGCTGCTGCTATAGGTTGGCAGCATTATTCAGTCTTCGAGACCCGGAGAGGGCGGCAACTTACTTAAGAGGTAGCGAGACTGACCGCAATTACAGGAATCGGTTTGACTCACTTTCATTTCTGGTTGGAAAGTGAAATTTGTTTAGTACGAGATTGCTTCACACCTCGCGGTGCTTACACCTCTCGCCTATATAAAAGCCAACTACTCTCTCTCTCTCCTCCATTATTTCATTTTTCTTCATATTATTTCTTTATTTTCTCCTCCAACCTAAGGCAATTACATCTTGCCAAATCTTGAACAATGTTATTTTGTTTGTTCTATTCTCTTCCTTTCATGATTTTAAGCATCTTTAGAACTTAGAGTTTTCGGTTTTACTGTTTATATTTTTATAGATCTAAGTTTTAAGCTTTTCTTGTTTTTATGGGTTTTGATCTCTAGAAAACTTAGTATTTCCAAAAACTAGTGGTTCCATGTTGTAGAGAATTTGATTTCATGCAATTTTGGCCTGTATTTCGCTAGATTTCGAGTTCGGGTGAGGAAGTTATGACCATGGCAAGTTTTTGGAACTTCTATGGCTGAACATGATGTTTGGGGACGATGAACCCCATGCGCGAAACCCCCATGCACCCGGGAGGCCATGCGCCGAGAGGCCATGCGCCATGAAGTCCCGGTAACGCATCCTTTGACTCGAGTGTGTCATGCGCGTAGGTTTCCTATCCGCATGTACTGAAGACGCAACGTGAGTTTCTCATGCGCGGATGTGCAGGAATTCCCATGCACGGATGTGCAGGAATTCCCATGCACAGATGTGCAGGAATTCCCATGCACGGATGTGCAGGAATTCCCATATGCGGATGTGCAAGAATTTCTCATACACGGATGTGCAGAAATTCCCATGCGCGGATGTGCAGGAATTTCCCATGCACGGATGTGCAGGAATTCCTGTTATGGCGCACTCATGTTACATGTCTTCTTTGTTCACTAGATAGTGGCCCGTCGTGGCGCACTCATGTTATATATCTTCTTTGCTTACCAGATAGTGACCCGTCGTGGTGCACTCTTGTACATATCTTTCTTGCTTACATGATAGTGGCATGTCCTGGCACACCCTATTTTCTCTATAGTGGCTCGTCGTAGCATACTCCTAGCTTCCAACTTATTATATTTTCTTGTTGTGGTTGTTATAGTACAGTTTTTGTATTGTCAAGTCTTGCATATCATGTCTAAGATGGATTCTGCGAATACCACACCCAAAATCCAACAAAAAATATTAAGGACTAAACAACTAGCTTGATTATCTAGATCATCGAGAGGGAAGAATTTTCCAGTTACCTGCAAGCCCTTTGTCCCGGCCCCAACCTGGATGGATTTGGAGCTATCTGTCATGATGAGCACACTTCCAGCGCACCATCGAGTGTTGCAGGGTACATTTGTCTCCTGAGCGATGTACCCACCATTACATGTCTATAGGGTACATTTGCCTCCTGGATGATGTACCCACTATTATATCTTGGATACATTTGTCTCATGGACGATCTTTATATTTTTTTGGCCTGGATAATTCGGGTAGTCTGCAGGGCAGGTAACTGGATTAGATTTCTCAAAACTGTATCTTGTTAGTAACTAGGCCTGTGATAACCCTAGTTAGCTAATGTATAAAGTCGTACTCATTGCTTGACCGTGATTGTTGGATGGTGTCCAGTCTAGTCTAGTTTTGTCTATGCAGTGTCCATATGTTTAATTGGTACATTATTGTTTATGCTTTACTTTTGTCGTAAATAATTAAAGGCTAAGTTCTATTCAGGAGAAGGGTTACAACCCTGGTCCTTGTTTGGTTTACGGTTATAACCTGGGTTCCGGATTAGTTCCCAAGTCATCTAGTCATTTGTTGTCCTATTCAGTACTCACATGCCATACATGATCTTATGCTATACAATGATTAGAGACTAGGTTCTGTTCAGAAGAAGGGATACAACCCCGGTTCTTGTTTGGTTTACGGGTCGTAACTTGGATTCTGGAATAGTTCCTAAGTCATCTTATCATTGGTCGTTCTATACAGTTCTTACATGTCCATACGTACCATTTTCGAACATGCCAACATGTCCTAGTTACCCTACATGTTATATGTCTAGTTGTCTCTCATGCTCACATGTCCAGTTATCTCACATGCTCATATGTCCAGTTATCTCACATGCTCACATGTTCAGATATCTCATATGCTCACATGTCCAGTTTGTCTTACGTAATCACATGCTTCTATTACTTAACATGCTACACTTTACATTATGTCACATGTTATTTACCCTATGCTCCATGTTGTTTTGCTTATTGTCTTTTCTATTATCGGGATAAGTGCATTGTGTTGACCCAAACTGGATTGCAGTTAACCTAGTCTTGATAATTAACAAATCGATATTTGACATGATCCAACTCGACACATAAATCGTCCATCAAGCTACAAATCAGACGACTATCACATATCAAGTTGGACAATCATTATCGACGACTGCTCGACGAATACTGCTGGAACTTGTCATCAGAAGTCTGTAATTTTTATACTTTTATTGAGTATAGACTATTGTACGTTGAGTCGCACTAAGTACCTCAAGCATAGACTAGATAATCAAAAATCCCCACAAACAAAAAAGCATACTGCCAAACCCCAACAACCCATGAGCATTCTATCTCCAAGGAGGCAGAGTTCGGGCCGAACTCTGCCCCCACACAGAGTTCGGGCCGATCTCTGTCTCCTTATTTCCAGGAGCTAATTTTTAGGGATTGCCTATTGCAAGTTGTCCAACGGCCATAATATTTGAATTTTGGACAGAGTTCTGGTCAAACTCTACCTCCCAGAACTAGTATATATAGGTACCCTTTTCTCCCATTTCAGATCATCCAATCTTCTCTTCTCTTCTACTCTTATAGCCTATACATCCTAAAGAGCCATACTCTTCTCATCTACTAGCCACAAAACTTCCCAAGCCGACAAGGTGCTCGGTGCGAGTCAATTAGAAGTTTTGTGCAAGAGTCTTGAAGAAGTCACTTGAAAAATTCCAAGTTTTGCCTCAGCAATCTTTAACAAGTTGGAGTGCTCTTCTGTGTAAAGGCACGTGGTTGTAAAGCTATTTCACAAATAGTGGATTTCAATCCTGAGCTAGAGTTCTCAGGCCTGGACTAGTCCTCCACGAGAGAAACCAGGTTAAAAATTGTTGTGTCTGTGTATGCTTTCTGATCTTCATTTAATTTCGCAATTATACTGTGATTATTTATTTGCTAGTTGGAATTGAATAGAGTTGATTTTTAATTGATTATTATTGCCACAAGTACTCTATTCACCCCATCTAGAGTTGCCTATACATACTTTAATTGGTATCAGAGCCCTGTTCTCTTGATACAGGATTTACATCCTAGAGTTGATCCATGGCAACCACACAATCCATCTCTACCAACTATGGTGAGGGTCAATCCACAAATAGGCCACCCCTATTTGATGGGACCAACTACATATTGGAAAACTAAATGAGTTTTTATCTTAAGTCTCTAGACTTTGACCTGTGGACTGTAGTCACTGATGGCTAGAAGAAACCTCCCCGAATAACTGTCGAGGGGAGTTTTGTCGAGAAGCCCCACGACAAGTATACTGATCAGGAGAAGAAATAGGCAAGTCTAGACGCTAGGGCTATTAATGCTCTTTTATGTGCCATAGATAGGACTGAATTCAACAGGGTCTCACATGTACCACCTCGCACGAAGTATAGAAGCTTTTGGAGGTGACTCAGAAGGGACCACTCAAGTCAAAGAATCAAAAGTCAGTCATCTGACACAAGAGTATGAGGCTTTCAAGATGAAGCCAAATGAGACGATCACTCAAATGTTCACCAAATACCTCGACATCGTCAACCTGCTATATCTCTTGGAAAAGATTATTCCAACCATAAGAAGATACGCAAAGTGCTACGAGGATTGCCGAAGGTCTAGAACCCCAAAGTCACGGTGATCATCGAAGGCAATGATCTCACGGCAATGTTACTAGAAACGTTGATGGACAAGTTGATGACGCATGAGCTCGATCTAAAAAAATTTGAAAAAATAGCTCCAAAAGAGAAGAGATTGCATTGAGAGCTCATCGCCGAAGAACCAACCCAGAAGACACTAATGACGATGACTCCGAAGGTGACGATCAAGCTCTCTTAGTTCGAAACTTCAAAAAGTTTCTACGCTTCAACCAAAAGAAGAGAGAACAAAGAGACGATGAGGAAGAATCCACCTGCTTCGGATGCAAAAAGATGGGACATGTCAAGAAAGATGTACCTTAGCAAAGAAGAAAAGCAAATATGAGAAGCCGTACAAGAAGCCAACTACAAGAAAGTATGCCAACACTAGCATCTGGCATGAAAGTGAGCTAGTGATTCAGACTAGGAAGAAGACACTCCACAAAACACAGCTAACGTCTGTCTGATGGCGACTTCAGAAAGGTAAAAGATTCTTTTGATGATTTTATTTGATGAACTTGGTGATGCTTTTGGTGTTCTACTTGAAGATCATGTAATGCCTGTGGTTCGTATTACGTATTTTGAAATACGTGTACGTATTTTATCTTATATGCATGATTCCTTGCTTAGCTTCCTTCTTGGCTTAGTTATTTCTTGGGTTGGTTTGGCTTAGCTGATTTGCTTTGGTTCATTATGAACCAAGGGTGAACCCCTACCTACCACCACCACTACCATTTATTAACCCCACTTCCTCTCTCTTCATTAACCTCTTCTTCTTTCATTTACTTCTTCACCTACCAGAGAGAGAGAGAGAGAGGTCTAGGCAAGTGCAACTTGCTTCATCGAGGAACTCTAATTTTATTGTTCCATTCTCTTCCTTACAGCATTCTACACACTTTAGTACTTGGCATTTTTACTTTCCATGGCTAGATTCTTGTAATCTAAGTTTATTTTATTTTCAATTTCTTGGGTTTTGATCTATTTAATCTTGTTATTTCTGAGTTTTGATGGTTCTATGTTGTAGAGCATTTCATTCTGTCCCATTTTGACCTAAGAAAGTCTGGATTTGGACTTGGATAGAAATTATGAGCCTCGGAACCCTGAAGTCCTTGGTTCTTCTTCTCGACAAGTGGAGAAAAAGAACAGTGCTGACCGCATGAACCCCCTTAGCCGCATGGCAGCACTTGACCGCATGAACCTTCATGCGACGAGTCTTCCAGCCGCATAGGCTTCGGCATAATCCGAGCCGCATGGACTCCGTCTACTGTAGCCGCATAGGCTCGTATTCCTTATCAGCCGCATACGCGTTCATATTTTTCCCAACCGCATATACCCAGTGGCGCAGCAGCATAAGACTTAGGCATGGAGCAGCCGCATATGCTCGTGATCATTCAGCCGCATGTGGACCCGCTTCCTTCCAGTCGCTTAGGCCTTCTTTCCAGCCGCATGAATGCTCTGACTCAGTCATGCACCCTCGCTTCCCGCTGGCCGTATGGGGACTGATATCTTTAGTCGCATAGTTCCTGCCCCTGTCCTTAGCCGCATAGGCTTTTCCTTTATCACCGCATGTGCCTGACCCTATTAAGCCGCATGGGCTGTTCTCCTCCCAGCCGTATGAGATCATTCCTGACCGCATAGGCCTGAGCCGTATGGTTCTCCTATAGCTCTGTGTACTGTTGTTTTATTATTAATTTGCCCATGTCTTGTAACCCCCTTGTGTAACTTGAGTTCCTATGGCGTGCACCTTTACCCCTATTGTATATTTTTACGCCCATTTTATATCCTTACGCCTTTTGTCCTGAACTTGATAAATCAGTTTGATTGACATGATTGAAATGACAATTGCACATGACATGGTGCGACAAGGAACTAGCATGACATGACTGATATATCGTGGCGCACTCCTGACAAGTACACTCGACATGATAACCTGACATGATATATCTTGATAAGCTATTGCGACGGCTACCTGACATGACATAACCTGTATAAATGACCTGGACACCGTGGACAATTGTGCTTGTACAAATAATCCAGTTGTATTGCATCATGTCTAGGATGGGACTCCTGAGTACCACGTCAGGAGTACCTACTGAAATGGACAGGCTAAATAACTAGATTAATACATTAGTCATAAAGAGATCTCCCAGCTACAGATAATCCCGTTACCTGGGAGCGCCTGGGATCTGTAGCCTGCCGTCGAGTAGGCACATTTCCAGCACAATGTCATGTGTTGTACCCTTCAAGCCTAAGGGTACATACGTTTCCTGGACGATGTACCCACCTGAATTCAACCCCTAATTTTGACCTGGTAACCTGGATGGTCGCAGGGCTTACGCTGTGGAATAATCTCACTGCATCTTGCTAGTAACTAGGCCTGTGATAACCCTAGTTAGTTAAAGTATCAAGCCGTACTTATTGCTTGGCCGTGATTGTTGAATGGGGAGTAATCAGTCTAGTCTTGCCTTGATCCTGTACATGTTCTGATTTTCTTATATTATCTTGCTGATAAATAGGAGAAACCAAGTTCGGTTCAGATGAAGGTTACAATCCGATCCTTGTTTGGTTTAAGGATTGTAACCTGGTTATCTGAATGGTCCCATGATTATCTTACCATATATCCTCGTGATGTTATATTTATCTCCAGTTTTACTATATATTATTATCTTCTGTGCTAATTGCTGGTTTTAGTTCCTAAGTGAAGCTTCCTTTGGGCACTTACTCTTTCTGGGATCTGACCCAGCTGGTTTTGTATGGCCAGATTTCGGAGCAACTCAAGAGGATCTACGACTTTCCAGCCCGATGGTGGCGACTAGACGTAACCAGGGCAACGAGTGGGTTTATTTTTGATCTCCCACTTTATTGTAAAAATATTCTTTTGAGGCATTTAGCCGACGAGCACCTGTTTAGCTCGATTGCACTTACTTACTGTCTGCCTACGGGCTGTAATATGATTGACGATCCTAGGTTGATCATGTATGACTAAAACTCTTGCTAGTCCTAACATTTTGTAACGACTAGCTTCATGATCAGCTGAATATGTAATATTTGGGACGCCTTACTATTATATTTGGTGATCTTACATCTTTTAACATTTACTTACTTGCTTGTGATTGAGACACTAGGCTTGTTCATGACCTTAAGAGACTGTTGGCTTGTAGTTAAACCCTCATGTATCTAGACAGCCGTGACGTATAGCGAGATGGACTCCATTTCATATACGTAGCTGGCTATGTATGCCCCGCTCTCCAGTATTCTGGTTCTGGGGCGTGACAATCACAAAAAGGTAATCAATAAATATAAACATGCAAAGGATAAGATCAAGGACTACAAAATCGAGATCGAGAGACTTTCATGTTTACTAGAAGATGTTACAAACACTACACCCACGAAAAATACTAAAGAGGTATCCAAGCTTAAAATAAGCTTACACGATGCCGAATCAATCATTGAGAAACAAATAATTGAAATCACGGCTTTAAATAAAGAACTTGCTGAAGAGAAAAACAAGTTCAAAATTGCTACAGGTAGAATACACGGTCTTAGTGCTAAATGATGGTTGAATGTTGTCTCTAAGAAATTAGAGATTAAACTGGGCAAGCAGTTTATTCAATCACAAGTTCAGTCTATAGTCACAACACGTACAAACACGTGCCAACTCAACACAAAAAGGCACGTCACCACAAGAACACTCATCCACGTGCTACACAAAATCATGCTTTCATGTACACCTATTCACATGCAGCACGTAAGACACATACACATAATTATTATCATAATCAGTTGCTGCACACAGCCACTATAATCATTATAATTACCCTGCTGCTGCACACAGTCACCATACTCACTCTATTGCTGCACGTAGCTATCACACCCTACCTATAGACATCACTATCAACATGCTACTAATATAAACATGCATGCTAGATGTACTTATTGTAACCTACATGGACATATTTCTCCACGATGTAGGATTACGAAATTAGTTGATAGAAATATATATACATGGGTACCAAAGTCTAACCTCTCAGGACCCAAAAGAATTTGGGTACCAAAGATCACATCTACTCGTGGTGTAGGTGGACCTTCCCTCTTCAACTAGAAGCAAGTGGATTATCGATAGTGGGTGCTCGCGACATATGACTGGAAATACAAAACTATTCGCAACACTATCGATAAAAAAGAAGGATACGTTTCCTTCGACAATAACCTTAAAGGATACATCATAGGTAACGGTACAATTGGTTATCCTCCCTCTCTTGTCATTAACGATGTCTGTTTAGTGACCGAGTTAAAGCATAACTTGCTTAGCATTAGTCATCTTGCTGATCACGGTTATGATATTAACTTCAGAAAAACTAAATGCTTTATCTATGATAGATCAACTGGAGACATCGCCTTTGAGGGAATAAGGGAAGATAATATTTATATTTTCTATCCATCTAGTGATACTAACAGCACAGAAGATTCCTTTACGCCCACAAAGATGAAAAGCTCCTATGGCATCAACGTCTTGGTCATGCCAACATGGATACTATATCCAGACTATCAACCAAGAAGCTAGTTAGAGGTCTGCGGATATCACATTCAAGAAAGACACGGTATGTGCCGAATGTGAAAAGAATAAGGCTACCAAATCTTCCTTTAAATCCATAAACACTGTAAGTACTACCCGACCATTGCAATTACTTCATATGGACTTATTTGGTCCTAGTAGAGTAGTCAGTCTTGGCGGAAAACTCTACACTTTTGTTATTGTATATGATTTTTCAAGATTTACTTGGTTTTTTTCTTACAAACAAAAGTGATTCAATTTCTATTTTCAAAGTATTTGCCAGAAAGGTCCAAAATAAAAAAGGCTACATAATTACTCGTATCCGAAGTGATCATGGTGGCGAATTCAAAAATTCTGATTTTGAAAAGTTTTGTGATTCAAATGGTTTTCGTTATAAATTTTTATGTCCAAGAACTCCTCAAAAAATGGTATTGTGGAGGAAGAATAGAACTCTTGACGATATGGCTAGAGTTATGCTAAATCAATTCACTCTTCCGAAATACTTTTAGGCAGAAGCTGTCAGCACAGAGTGCCATTTTGAATAGGGTGTTGATTCGACCTATTTCGAAGAAGATACCCTATGAGCTTTGGTTTGGTAGGACTCCTAATGTTTCTTATTTTAGAGTGTTCGTTTGTCGCTGCTTTATCCTGAATACCAAAGACAACTTAGGCAAATTTGATGCCAAAGCTGACAAAGGTATTCTTTTTGGCTATACGGCCAAGAGTAAGGGATATAGAGTGTTCAACAAACACTCCATGATTGTTAAAGAGTCTACTAATAACTTTTGATGAGGACAATAGTATAGATGTCATTCCGACGACAATGATGAACCATCAACTTCGACATCCATAAATGTAACGTCTGAAACCAGCTCTCTGAATGAATTAGTAAAGAAGTTCCAATTCACTCCCTCTCATCCAAAGGACTTAGTAATAGGTGAAATATCAAAAGGGGTAACTACTCGATCCTCTGTAAGAGACACTATAGCTACACTACCAAAATATGTCAAATTAGCGACGAAATTAGCGACGCCAGTTAAAAACGTTGCTATGTTTTGTGTATTTATCGACGTATGTAAAGGACGTCGCTGAACGCCACTATTAGCGACGTTTAGCGACCATTAGCGACTATAATTATAGTTTGGAAAGAACAAGTCGCTATGTAGTCGTAAAACGTCGCTGATGTATTTTATTCAGCGACGTTTTGACGACATTTCATCATGTCCGTCGCTATCCTATTACTGAACAGCGATGTCTAGCGACGTCTCACTTAGACGTCGCTAAAAACTTTTATTTAGGGTTCTGGGAACCCGATCGATTTCATTTTATTTCCTAAATTTCAATCTCCCGCCGAGCGCTCTACTTTCTCTGCCCTCCCCCTCTCGTCTCCGGCGACCGCTCCCCCAGATGATCTCCTCCTTCCAGCGACCCCTACCTGACCCCGACGAGCTCTCCAGCGACCGCTACCCGACGAGCTCTCGTTTCCCTCCGGACCCTTCCCCCTCATCGCCTGCCCCAGCGACCCCCCTCGCCCCTGGTGACCTCGTCGTCGCTCCTCCACCGTCGACCCCCTCGTCCCTGCTCCGCTCTGGCGACCCCTATCGACCCCATCCAGGTATACCTAACCTAACCCTAAATCTCCCACTGACACGACACAGATACATTGACACACTCACTGACACGACCCGACACACTCACTGACACGACATTGACACACTAACACATGACACACAGACACTATGTATACTCATTGAAGAAAACTCTTATACATATGTATACATGTATACATGAAACTCTTATACATATGTATACAATATATACATATGTATACTCATTGATGGTTCCTTTATATACATATATACATATGTATACAATCTCAGGAAAAAAAACTCTTATATAACTATAGTTATATCTATCAATCTACATATATACATATGTATACAATCTCAGGAAAAACTAAACTAAACACACATAGGTAAACTCATTGAAGAAAACTGAGATTTCACAATGGAACTTGGATTTTGATACATGAAACAAGATGATGGTTCCTTTAGTAGCTTGCTTATGTTACAATTATATTCTTTGTGAATATCGATTTTACCAGATGGCACCCATGACCTGAGCAGTGGCACGTCGTTTGAGAGAAACACAGATTGCTGAGGTGGCTCCTACTACTGTTAAAGAGGAAGTGGCACCGTAGCTAGTGAGATCGGGAGTTCCATTCATCCAGCACATGCAGTGGAATGGCGCTTTCTCGCCGTCAATCCTACTTATCAGAAGATGTTGCGTGATGGTATAATTGAGCGTATGCGTGAGCTGCGTGGTCGTCATTAGTGCAGTTTTATGGATGTATTTTGTGTTGGACTATTAGTACTTATTACCAGCTATACTTGTTTTATGGAGATGAGTTTATGGACTTAATTATGGACTTATTACCAGCTGTACTTATTTTATGGAGATTAATTATTGACTTATTACCACTTATTTTATGGAGATTAATTAGGATAAGTCTTCTGTGTGGTCAATTCTGATATACTATGGTTATATGGTCATGTCATGTGATACACTATTACCACTTGTTGTATCATGATTACTTGGGATCTATTTTAATGATTTTTCTCTCGCAAATCATATACAGAAGCGAAAAGCACACCTTATACTATATTGGTGTCCTATACGACACGTTTGTATCCTAATAGTATATAAGGAGTATCCTAGTACCTACAGTGTATAGAGTATCCTAGAAGTGTAGGTATGATGGTATATCGTATTACATAGAGTGTATAGAGTGAGTATCCTAATAGTATATAAGATATTTTAGAAGTAAAGTGTCTGTGTCAGTCTGAAGTAAGGTGTCCATGCCAGCCCTTCTCTGAAAAAGTAAGTCTACTACCGATATCGCCGATACCAATACTCATAGGAATAGTCCGATACCGATATTGCGTAGTCGTATTGTACGTCGTGCACGAAATTTTATTTTTCGTAATTACTCGACGAGTGCGAATATGTACGAGCGTATATATTTTAGAAAAAACATTTTGTTCTATATTTTTTTATAGTTTCAATAATAGATATAATAATTAGTTTTGCTATCATTTCTAAGCTTTTTATTTTTATGTCATTTCTAAAAGTTATCAACAATAAATAATATTTTTGTATCCTAGAAAAGCATAATTATGTAAAGAATATTTGTGCATACATATTTCATAATTATTTAATAGTTATTTATAAATAAATAATGTAATTTTGAAATTATTATTATATGTATTTTTAGAAAATATATTTTAATTTTTGTGGCAATTTAAATCTTTGATTGGATTTTATGGAATTGATTTAAATAGTTTAAATTTAAAGAGAGAATTTATATTTAAGTTAGATTACCTAGATTTAATTGAATTTAATTTGGATTTAGATTGATTATATTAATTTTAATTTAATACATGAATTATCTAATTGGGTTTTAAATTTTTTTAATCCTATCCAAATGGGAATTCCCACATCATAAATAGGCAGGTACTCCTCATGAATTACTCCAACCATCCAAAAATTTCCACCATCCTCAACAGTGCCGTGCACCGTGTTCGTGTCCCCCTTTCCATTCACTATATTTTATTTCTAATACAAATACAGTAGTTTTCCTATCCACGTCCGACAACCCTAGACGTCAACCCATCCCGTGTCTCGTAGGACACATGTCGATACTATCCTCTCTCTAAAAACCCCTAAATCTATCCTAACCCTGTCGACACCAGCCAACCTCCGACCCGGCCATCTCCTTCCTGGACTCCCATGTTTCGACCCAACTCTAAGCCGACAACCGAACCACCCCGCCTCCTAACCACCTCCGTCCCGACTCCCAGCAGCCTGGAGTACTCGACCACCACCACCGTCATTATCACCACATACACGGCCCCCGACCACTACTAGCCAAGTTTCTGGCCAGCACCACATCGTAACCCCCTCACCAAACATCACCACCACCGACGGCGTCCTCGTACACCGTCAAAATCACCAGTGCCACCACCACAAATTTCCACATCAAAAATAAAAATAAATCAAACCCAACCCCTAACTTGCTCCTCGACAGAGCCGTAGCCGGCCCGACTACAGATCCGGGCCCCCCTCTCCAGCATCTGCCATAGACCTTGGACCACCACGCATCAACGGTCGAGCTCCGGTCTCCTCATTGTCGGTGCACGGGCGGGCAGCATCCGTCCGATCTTGTGCCGCCGCCGCGAGGGTGAGCGCCGGCAGCTTCAGCTCCAGCCAGAAAGTCTACGCCCGACTGCTCTCCTCCTTCCCCATCCTCTCCACCGACCGTTTGCCGCCCTTCGCCGCCCTTCCGACTCCAAGCCCGATCTCCGCCGTCGTTTGCCGCCCTTCGCCGCCCCCGTCAGCTCCGAAACCCATCTTTGCCTTTGCCCAAGCCTCCGTCGCCTACCGGTGACTCCACGCTTCCGATCTCCTTACTTTCTCTCCATCACTCTCTCCCTCTTTTCTTCCTCTGAGCTCCTTCCTCTCCCTTCTTTAATCTCTCTAACTCTATTGTTGTACTGAGAGTTCGCCTCGAGAACCAAAGTTTCTTTTTTATTTTATTTTACCTTTTCGTTTTTATTATTATTATATATTATTATTATATTATTATTATTTATTGTTGATTATATCAGTGTATATTAAGTATGTATACTATATGGTGTATACGTATTAGTATATATACAGGTATAAGTATTATTGTCGTGATATTACTATTATTTATTATTATTATTATCACTGGTTTTACTAATATTACTATCGTATTTGTTATTAATCTATATATTATAATATCTCAAATAATTATATTGTATTTTCATACTTTACTAATATTAATATCGTATTTGTTATTAATCTATATATTATAATATCTCAAATAATTATTATTGTATTTTTATGGTATTCTATAATTTTTGATTCAAAAATTATTCTATTTATTTTTCAAATGTAGTTTTGGCTAAAAATTATATTTGACAAAATTAGGATTTTGGGTCTAAAATAATTTTTTATACTCATCTAAAATATTTTAGTTTCAAATATTATAAATATTTCCTAAAAGTTATATATATTTTATTTATATGAATTCCTAATTTCCTAAAAGTTATATATATTCTTTTAACAAATTCCTTCGATCGTCTTTCTATCAGTAATTATCCCATTATTCTATTCCCTCGCCAATTCAAGTCTACCTTATGTCGAACGTAACTAAATTGACCCTTCTGGACCCAATGGAACTGTCCGTACCACCATCAGAGGTCACCATGCATAGTTGTTATCCGAAGTCGCTGTTCGTGCCACATTGATCAATGCAGTACACTAGGCGTCCTACCAGGCAAGACACCTTGCCATTTGCTGATTTATTTTAGCTCATATTTCATGCATTATTTATTTTTTTTATGCAAAATAAACTGTGATACATGGCATAACCTGTTAGAACTTACTGTTCATTTATATTTCCTGCTATATATTATTTTTTCTACACATTAAACCTAGATTTAAGGGACCACCTTGTGTGTTGCATTCATTGGCCTTGGCACGTTGTACCACGAAGTTGTGTGTCGCATATAGAACACGAACGTGCATGATTGGCTGGCCACCAGTAGTACAAGCCATGCGCTAGGAATAACCGCTAATAGAGGTTACATGCTTAGTTTGACTTAGCGGTTATAGAGGTTTTCTGTTGTGGATACAACATAGTAGGCATTGGGTGGGGACGACAATTCCTTAGCATATGGACTTCGATGCACTTTCCCTTTTGTAACCCGTGAGCTCCGCCGGAGACGCGGGTCTGATTACCCATGATTATTGACGGCCACTGACGTTCTGCGGAACGTTATGCTCTTACTGATGGGGCCTCTGGTGCCCCAAGAGGGGGACCATGTCGATCCTATTTAGCCAGGGCCCATGCGTAGGAAGGAAGATTCTTAAAATAAATTTCAAATAGATTTTTGATTATATAATATGTGTATTTGTGTGTATATACATTGTAAAATATATTATATATGTATTTGTGTGTGTATGTAAGTGTGTGAGTATATATATACATGTATATGTAGATATGTGTATTTATATATATTGGTATATATGTATGTATTGTGTGTGTGTGTCCTATGTCCTGTGTCCTGTGTCATAGAGTCGTGTCTGAAATAGGGTTAGGGTCCTATCCCCTGCCCCCACCCCCACCCCAGCACCTACCTACCCTGTCCCCCTCTCCTACCCCTGTACCCACCCACCCCTGTCCCCTCCCCCCTACTCCCTCGACAGCAAGACCCCTCCACCCTGCCCCCTAGACAGCAAGCCCCCCTTCCCTGTCCCCCTTGCACCCACCTACCCCTGCCCCTCCCCCTACCCCTGCACCCACCCACCCCTGCCCCTCCCCCCTAACCCTCTCGACAGCAAGACCCCCCTGCCCTCCCTCTCCCTACCCCTGCCACCACCCCAACCCTGCCTCCATCGACAGCAAGACCCCCCAACCCCGGGTACCCCCACCCCTCCCTCTACCCCTCGACAGTAAGACCCCCCAACCCCCTGCACCCACCCCACCCCTCTCTCCTCTCCTCGACAGCAAGACCATCCCAGCTAGGGTTAGGGTTCTCGTGTCCGTGTCTGTGTCTAGATAGCTAGGGCTAGGGTTAGGGTTTACCTGAGGAGGGTGGCTTCGTCGGAGAAGGAAGGCGACGAGAAAGGAGAATTCATCGGAGGAGGGAGGCTGGTCGCCGGAGGGAGGGGTCAGCGGGCGAACGGGGTCGCGGGGGGAGAAGGGGAGGGTGTTGTCGGAGGGAGGGGTCGTCGGAGGGGAGGGTTCGCCGGGGGAGAGAGAGAGGGGGATCGAGCGGGAAGAAAAAATTTGGATGAAAATTTTGTGATTTCGATCGGGCTAGGAACCGTATATGAAATAAGTCAGTGACGTATAATTTATACGTCGTAAAACGTCACAATACAGCGACGTAAAAAGTATGTCCATCGCAAAACGTCGCCCGTCAGCGACGTAACAAATACTACGTCGCTGAACGTCGCTACGCAGTGACGGTCAGCGACGTGTAGCACTAGGAGTCGCTATAGGCAATTATCAGCGACTGCTTTTTTTGCCGTCGTTAATATACGTCGCTATTCTAGCAGATTTAGTAGTGCGCCTCCTAACCACCTCCATCCCGACTCCCAGCAGCCTGGAGTGCTCGACCACCACCACCGTCATTATCACACATACACAGCCCCCGACCACTACTAGCCAGTTTTCGGCCAGCACCACATCGTAACCCCCTCACCAATATCACCACCACCGTCGGCGTCCTCGCACACCGTCACAATCGCCAGTGCCACCATCATAAATTTCTACATCAAAAAAAAAAATAAATTAAACCCAACCCCTAACCTGCTCTTCGACAGAGCCGTAGCCGGCCGATCCAGATCAG
>JANAVB010008798.1:16794673-16912103 GCA_029216955.1 Iris pallida
GGGTGGAGATTTTTACCGACCACAAGAGCCTGAAGTATGTTTTCACCCAGAAGGATCTTAACATGCGTCAGAGAAGGTGGATAGAGCTTCTTATGGATTATGACGTCAACTTGCAGTATCATCCTGGGAAGGCCAACGTCGTTGCAGATGCATTGAGTAGGAGAGCCGGAGTTTATTTCCTAACAGCGCAACCGGAGCTGTTAGCAGATCTTCAGAAGATGGGTATTGAAGTTATTCTTCCTTCCAGTGTGGCATTGATGGCCAGTATGCAAGTTCAGTCCACTATAGTCGAGAGGATCCGGATGGCACAGTCAACAGATTCCAAACTTCAGCAACTCAGAGCAGAGTGTGAGGCAGAACGAAGACCAGAGTTATGCATTCATGAGGATGGTACACCTCGACATGGTAATCGTCTTTGTGTACCCAGTAGAGATATCAGACGGAAGATCATGTCAGGAGCGCACAGTTCTCAGTATTCCATCCATCTTGGCAGTACGAAGTTGTACCGTGATATCCGTCAGCACTTTTGGTGGAATGGCATGAAGCAGAAGATAGCTCGGTTTGTCTCTCGGTGTTTGGTTTGCCAACAAGTTAAGGCCGAACACCAGAGACCGGCTAGACTTCTTCAGCCCTTGTCCATTCCAGAGTGGAAGTGGGAGCATGTGACCATAGATTTTGTGACCGGATTGCCTAGATCTGCAGCTGGTCGGGATGCTATTTGGGTTATAGTTGACAGGCTCACGAAGGTGGCTCACTTTCTCCCATTTAGAGTTGGTCAGTCGACAGCTCAGTTAGCAGAGATGTACCTCAGACAGATTGTCAGGTTACACGGAGTGCCAGTCAGTATCACCTCAGACCGGGATTCAAGATTTACGTTGCACTTTTGGCGTAGCTTGCAAGAGAGTTTGGGAACTCATCTCCAGTTTAGTTCAGCCTATCACCCGTAGACAGATGGCCAGTCGGAGCGCACGATCCAGACTCTTGAAGATATGTTGCGGTCCTGTACACTTGACTTTGGTGGTTCATGGAAGATCACTTGCACCTGGTGGAATTCTCGTACAACAACAGTTTCCAGGCCAGTATCCAGATGGCACCGTTCGAGGCACTGTATGACAGGAAGTGCAGATCCCCGTTAGCCTGGGATGATGTTGGAGAGAGACAGATGCTCGATCCAGAAATAGTTGCCCAGATAGTTGAAGTGGTCAGAAGGGTCAGAGATCATCTTCGAATTGCCCAAGATCGCCAGCGTCATTGGGCCAATTCTCATCGGCGCCCTCTAGAGTTTTCGGCCGACGATCATGTATTCCTGAGGATTTTGCCTAACCGTGGCGTCATTCGTTTCGGCGTCCGGAGAAAGCTTAGTCCTAGGTATATAGGACCGTTCGATATTCTGGAGCGAGTAGGAGATGTATCATATCGTCTCGCTCTTTCGCCATCGCTAAGCGAGGTACATGACGTATTCTATGTATCACAATTACGACGATATATTTCAGACCCGAGCCACGTCCTAGATCATTCAAAATTGGTTGTCGGTACCAACCTTTCGTATGAGGAGCGGCCCGTGTCTATATTGGACCGGAGAGAGAAGATCCTCAAGAATAAGACTATCAAGTTAGTCCGAGTTGCTTGGGGTCATCACTCTTTGGGAGAGTCAACGTGGGAGCGTGAGGATGATATCCGATCGCGATATCCTGACTTATTTGACTCGTGAGGTATAATGTCCTTCTTATGCTTCATGCCTTCGATTCCTTGCTTGCATGATTGATTGCTTGATTGATTGTCTAGTATAGCTTGCCTGTGATTAGTGTAGCTTATTTTTGTCTCTCTAGCCTCTTAATTAAATTCCGAGAACGGAATTCTTTTAAGGCGGGTAGAGTTGTAATGCCTGTGTTCGTATTACGTATATAGAATATGTATACGTATTTTATCTTATATTTGCATATCTCCTTGGTTTGGTTTGGCTTGGTCTCCTTGGGGTTGGTTTGGTTCGGCTAGGCTTGATTGCCTTGGTTCATCAAGAACCAAGGAGTGAACCTCCTACCTACCACCACCACTACCATTTATTAACCCATTCTTCCATTCTCTCTCTTCATTACTCTTCTTCCTTCCTCCATAACTTCTTCACCTACCAGAGAGAGGGAGAGAGAGGTCTAGCCAAGTGCAACTTGTTTCATGGAGGAACTCAAAATTTTATTGCTTTATTCTCTTCCTTACAGCATTCTAACTTACTTTAGAACTTGGCATTTTTACTTTTCATGCCTAGATTCTTGTAGATCTATATTTACCTGATTTTCGGATTTCTTGGGTTTTGATATACTTAATCTTGTTATTTCCGAGTTTTGATGGTTCCATGTTGTAGAGAATTTCGTTCTACCCCACTTTGACCTATGGAAGTTCGGATTTGGGCTTCGGATGATAGAGTTATGCAGCTTGGAAGCCATGGCTTATGGTGTACTTCTTTTCGGAAATTTGGAGAAGAAGCACAGTCCTGAGCCGCATGGTAGCACTTGACCGCATGAACATTCATGTGGTAAGTCAGTTCCAACCGCATGCGCTATTGCCTTGACTTGACCGTATGACAAGTTCATGCGGCAAGTATTCCTTCTCAGCCGCATGACTGAGGCCCAGTCCTTCCTGGCCGCATGGATTTCCATCAACCCTGAGCCGTATTAACTCAACACTCGCGAGCCGCATAAGACCGCAGTCTCCCAGCCGCATGGGTTTGCTTCCCTTGACCGCATAGTCGTTGCTCCCCACAGCCGCAAAGGTTGCTTCTCCCCGGCCGCATGTACTTGATTGGTCAGCCAGCCGCATGGACCCATCCCCCGCCAGCCGCATGAGTTCCCTATCCTCCTGACCGCATATGTCTTGTCTTTCTCAGCCGCATGAATGAGTGGATCCCCGAGCCGCATATGACTGATCCCCCTTTGACCGCATAAACCCTTCCCTTTTAGCCGCATGCGACTGACTCTATTCAGCCGCATGGGTTGTTCTCTTCTAGTCGCATGAGATCATCCATGGCCATATATGCCTTAGCCGCATGGCTCTTCTATAGCCCTGTGTATTAATATTTTATTAGATATTTTACGTCCATTTTATATCCTTACGCCTTTTGTCATGAACTTGATAATCACAAATCTGCTTAATATGTTTGGAATGATACCTGAGCATGACACGATAGTGACCCGTAGTGGTGCACTCTTGACAAGTAACCTGACATGACCTGATAGTGGCCCGTCATGGCGCACTCCTGACAAGTATACTTGACATGACAAACCCGAAATGATATATCTGATAAGCTGTTGCGACGGCTACCTGACATGACATGACCTGTACAATTAATCTGGACACCGTGGGCGATTGTGCTTGTACAAATAATCCAGTCCTGTCTTGCATCATGTCTAGGAGGGGACTCCTGAGTACCACGGTCAGGAGTACCTACTGAAATGGACTAAGGCTAAATAACTAGATTAATACATTAGTCATAAAGAGATCTCCCAGCTACAGGTAATCCTGTTACATGGGCACGCCTTGGGATCTGTAGCCTGCCGTCGCGTAGGGCATATTTCCAGTACACTGTCATGTGTTGCACCCTTCAAGCTACCTAAGGGTACATGCATTTCCTGGACGATGTACCCACCTGAATTCAACCCTAATCTTTCAACCCGGGTAACCTGGATGGTCTGCAGGGCTTGTGGCTGTGGAATAATCTCATTGCATCTTGCTAGTAATTAGGCTTGTGACAACCCTAGTTAGTTAAAGTATCAAGCCGTAATTCTTACTTGGCCGTGAAATGATTGGATAGAGTCTAACCAGTCTAGTCTTACCCTGATCCTGATTACTGCATGACCTGAATGCCTGTATTTATTTTACCGATAAATGGTGATAATTCCATGTTCTGTTCAGACGAAAGGTTACAACCCCGGTCCTTGTTTGGTTTACGGGTTGTAACCTGGTTATCTGAATAACTCCATGGTTATCTCGTCGTATATCATCCTGATACATTTTATTTATTTCCAGTTCTTACTTACTTATACTCTTATGCTGATTGCTGGTTTTTAGTTCCTAAGTGAAGCTTCCTTTGTGGCACTTGCTCTTTCTGGGGTCTGATCCAGCTGGTTTTGTGTGGCCAGATTTTGGAGCAGCTCAAGTGGATCTATCGACCTTCCAGCCAGATGGTGGCCACTAGACGGAACCCTGACAACGAGTGGGTTTATTCTTGATCTCCTACTCTATTGTAAAAATATTCTTTTGAGGCGTTTAGCCGACGAGCACATGTTTAGCTCAATTGCAATTACTTACTGTCTGCCTACGGGCTGTAACATGATTAACAGATCCTAGGGTTGATCATGTATGACTAAAACACTTGCTAGTCCTGACATTTTGTAACGACTAGCTTCATGATCAGCTGAATATGTAATATTTGGGACGCCTTCTTATTGTATATTTAATGATCATACATCTTGTAACAGTTACTTACTTGCTTGTGATTGAGACACTAGGCCTGTTCATGACCATAGGAGACTGTTGGCTTGTAGGAAACCCTCATGTATCTAGACAGCCGTGACCGTATAGCGAGATAGAATCCACTTCTATATACGTAGCTGGCTATGTCTGCCCCCGCTCCCCAGTATTCTGGTTCTGGGGCGTGACAGAGTCAGCGTAGGCCTGTTCCTACTCAACTGACTCAGGAGACATATTTGTTCATATGCATCCAGCCCTTCTTGATTGTGGTTGTGTTATTGCTTACGCATTTATTTATATTATTTTTGTTTATTGCTTACGCATTTATTTATATTACTGTCGTCTTCATTTACTTATATGTCATGCTTCGTTTTATTGAGATAGTTGTATTTTCTTGAGCTTTTTGTTTTGGTTATCATGCTCGACTAACTTTAGGAAATTCCGAGGACGGAATTTTTCTAAGGATGGGAGAGTTGTGAGACTCGTCTCACAGTATCGGTATTCATATATGGATACATATTTTTGTACTGTATTTCGTATTTTCTTGGTTTTCAGAATGTTTTAAATTTTTTCCTACTTATAGATTTTCTTCTTGATCGGCATACCGCCAGTATACCAGTGTATACCGACGGCATGCCTGTCACTCCCATTTTTTGTTATACGTATTTTCAGTGTACGTATACGAATTCTGACATTGGTCAGGTGACTCATGTTTTGACTTGTCTTTCTTAGCCTTAATTTGGTTTAATCTTAACTTAGTTTAATTTGGTTTGGTTCAACTTGGCTTGGGCTTGGTTTCGTTTGAGATAAGAGGATTTTGTATAAAACCCAACTCCTCTCTCTCCTCCACTATTTTTTTTCTCTTCATCTTCTTCCTCTTCATTTTCTCCTCCAACCTAAGGCAAGTATATCTGGACAAATATTTAACAATGTTAGTTTGTTCTATTCTCTTCCTTTTATGATTCTAAGTATCTTTAGAACTTGGAGTTTTTGGTTTTACTGGTTATATTTTTGTAGATCTAAGTTTTAAGCTTTTCTTGTTTTTATGGGTTTTGATCTCTAAAAACTTGGTATTTCCAAAAACTGGTGGTTCCATATTGTAGAGAATTTGATTTCATGCAGTTTTGGCCTGTATTTTGCTTGATTTCGAGTTCGGGTGAGGAAGTTATGGCCATGGCAAGTTTTTGGAACTTTTATGGCTGAACTTGCTGTTTGGGGACGACGAACCCCATGCGCCGAAACCCCCATGCGCCCGGGAGGCCATGCGCCGTGAAGTCCCGGCAACGCATCCTTTGACTTTGAGCGTGTCATGCACATAGGTCCCCTACGCGCATGTACTGAAGACACAACGTGAGTTTTCCATGCACGGATGTGCAGGAATTCTCATGCACGGATGTGCAGGAATTTCTATGCGCGGATATACAGGAATTTCTAATATGCGGATGTGCAAAAATTCCCATGCGCCGGATTTGTCCAGAATTGTCCATGCGCAAGAATTGCTGTTTTTGGTTATTTTTGCTTGTTTTAGCTGTTTTGTAGCTAGAATATTGAAAAACTCAAAACATAAAAGTTGTAGATCCTTGTCTTGGCTTCTAGAATCTTCTTGTTTTACTTTAATTGTAGTTTATATGCAAGTAATAATTTTAATTACAATTTTTTATCTTCTTTGCATGTCTTATATATTTGACCTAAAATGCGACGACCCAACTTGATAACTTGTTAATATTGTACTTAACTTGAACATGACAACATCATGATCGCATCTTGATCATCTTGCATAGTTAGATAATAAGTGTACAGCCTATGTACACTTGATACTAGCGCACGTACTCACTTTTATTTCTTCTCACATGCCATGACATGTCTTTTCTTTCGATTCCTTATTATATGCTATGATATGTATTGTCATACCTTCCCGGATTTATTGTACTTTGCAGTCTATGCCATGTCTAGAATTTCCTTGTTATGGCCCATCGTTGCGCATTCATGTTACATGTCTTTTCTTTGCTTACTATGTAGTAGCCCGTTGTGGCGCACACATGTTACATGTCTTCTTTGCTCACTAGATAGTGGTCCATCGTGGCGCACTCATGTTATATATCTTCTTTGCTTACCAGATAGTGACCCGTCGTAGTGCACTCTTGTACATATCTTGCTTGCTTACATGATAGTGGCATGTCATGGCGCACTCCATATTTTCTCTATAGTGGCTCATCGTAGCGCACTCCTAGCTTCCAACTTATTATATTTTCTTGTTGTGGTTTGTTATAGTGCACTTTCTTGTATTGTCAAGTCTTGCATATCATGTCTAAGATGGATTATACGGAATGCCACACCTAAAATCCAACAAAAAAATATTAAAGACTAAACAACTAGCTTGATTATCTAGATCATCGGAAGGGAAGAATTTTCCAGTTACCTGCAAGCCCTTTGTCCCAGCCCCAACCTGGATGGATTTACAGCTATCTGTCATGATGAGCACACTTCCAGCGCACCATCGAGTGTTGCAGGGTACATTTATCTTCTGGACGATATACCCACCATTACATGTCTATAGGGTACATTTGCCTCCTGGGCGATGTACCCACTATTATATCTTAGATATATTTGGCTCATGGGCGATGTATCCACCTTTACTTTTCTTTTTAGCCTGGATAATTTGGGCAGTCTGCAGGGCTGGTAACTGGATTGGATTTCTCAAAACTGCATCTTGTTATTAACTAGGCATGTGATAACCCTAGTTAGCTAATGTATAAAGCCGTACTCATTGCTTGGCCATGATTGTTGGATGGAGTCCAGTCTAGTCTAGTTTTGTCTAGGTAGTGTCCGTATGTTTAATTCAGTACATTGTTGTTTATGCTTTAGTTTTGTAGATAAATGATTAAAGGCTAAGTTCTTTTCAGGATAAGGGTTACAAACCCGATCCTTGTTTGGTTTACGGGTTGTAACCTGGGTTCCGGATTAGTTTCCAAGTCATCTAGTCATTTATTGTCCTATTCAGTACTCACACGCCATACATGATCCTTATGCTATATAATGATTGGAGACTAGGTTCTGTTCAGAAGAAGGGATACAACCCCGGTCCTTGTTTGGTTTACGGATTGTAACTTGGATTCCGGAATAGTTCCTAAGTCATCTTATCATTGGTCGTTCTATATAGTTCTTACATGCCCACATGTACCATTTCTCTAACATGCCAATATGTCCCAGTTACCCTATATGTTGCATGTCCCAGTTGTCTCCCATGCTCACATGTCCAGTTATCTCACATGCTCACATGTTCAGATATCTCACATGCGCACATATCCAGTTTGTCTTACGTAATCACATGCTTCTATTTACTTAACATGACTACACTTTACATTATGTCACATGTTATTTACCCTATGCTCTATGTTGTTTTTTTATTGTCTTCTCTATTATCGGAATAAGTGCATTGGTAGTGCACGAGTCTCGATCCTCATTTACTTATTTCTGTCTCTATCTGTTGTTATGATAGTTATTGCTATTTTAGTTCATAAGTTTGGCTTCCTTTATGGTTCCTGCTATTAGGGGTCTGACCCTACTGGTTTTGTTTGGCCAGATTGATAGAGGAGCCCGAAGGATCTTCCGTACCATCCACTCGACGGTGCCTACCCGGAGCACCAGAGTACCTTAGTGGGTTTCTTATATGATTCTCCCACTAGTTATGTACATTATTCTTTTATAACGTTTAGCCTTCGAGCACATACTTAGCTCGTGTTTTGGATCCTAACATCTAGCCTACGGGCCTAAACATGATGTGCGTATTCTAGACAATAGCTAGAGCTTATCATGTATGACTATTGCTCTTGTTTGTTCTTCACTTTGTATTACTAGCTTCATGATCATCCATGTAAATATGGTTTGGGACGCTTTACTATTGTATGTCTGATGAACATAGTTCTTGTACTTTGTATATTTGCCTGTGATTGAGATACCTAAGATCGTTTGACCTAGGATTGACTGATAGCTTGTAGTAGTAACCCCCATGTCTTGACAGCTTATACGTGATTTCAAAGTACTGGCGTACTTTGGTTTTACGTAGCTGGCCTTGTTCGTCCCCACTTGCCAGTATTCTAGTTCTGGGACGTGACAGACCAGTACCCTATGGATCTTGTCTTACGATGTTATCCCCCTCGGGTACATCAAATACATCTTGTCATGTGCTTTTTACGAACATCTTGTATTTCTTATATACCCCTATTCATGTATACTCTTATACAATCTTGCACTCCCATGATCACATGAGTCCCATGGATAAATTATTATACAGGTAACGTAACTTGACTGGATCCTTGTGTATTGATTGGGGAGGGTGAGTAGGACATGGTTATGTGATCAAATCCCATATTGTGTAAATATTTTATATGTCCATTATGCCCTCACGTATAATGGAGACCCATTTTATTGTATCCCAACCTGTTTACATAACCATCTTGTGCTTTAATCACTTATATTACTTACAGTTCTTATTTCATATACAAACTGTCTCTTGTACTCAGATTTGTCTTTTTTTACACTGTACTTGTGCATGTCTTACAATTTTTATTATAGTTTACTCTACTGCATGTTTTATATATTTTGTTATGATATGATCCTGTTTCAGTGTTATGTATTCGTTCATGTCCTGACTGGACCTGTTGAAAATATTACATATGATACTAAGGACTTCTACACAACCTATTATGGAGCCCATCTAGTCACACTTATGAGTTGGACCCACAGGAGGATCCAGCTCTAGCTGAGGACATCATCCCTATTGCCTAGGCTAGATTAGCTAGGCTTTATCTTATTTCATTATGTTATTTGTATTTGAATTTTGAGTTATATTATTTTTGGATGTTTGAGATGTTGTGTCATCTACACACTTAGACTTATTTCCTTATCTTTGTTTGTTCTCTTTTGAGATTTCATAGCTATCATATTATGCTATTTCTATCTTTAGAATTGTGATTAAGTTGTACCTTCTGTGATTTGGCCTCCGTTTGGAGAGTATATCATATTGTGGTTAGTTGTGACAATGACCTAGAACAGCTTTTTACCGCCGACACTGCGGCGTAGGCTAGACGTACCCACTTTTCGTGCCCCTACACTGGGTGTGGGTCGTGACACTAGGCTAGTAGCCAAGGGGCTCTCTCAGAAGCAGGGGATCGACTACTTTGACACGTATGCTCTAGTAGCCCGGATGACCACCATCAGAATGTTAATTGCTCTCGCAGCAATACATAAGCTGGTGATACATTAGATGGATGCAAAGACAACATTCCTGAATGATGAGCTGATCGAAGAGATTTACCTATAACAGCCAGAAGGATTTATAGTCAAGGGCCTTGAAGACAAACTTTGCAAGTTGGTGAAATCCTTGTACGATTTGAAGCAGGCTCCCAAAATATGGTATAAGAAGTTTGATAAGGTCAAATGGCTACAAGGTCAGTGAAACAGACAAGTGTGTTTACACTGTTGGCCCATTGGTCATAGTCAACCTGATTTTAATAATTGATCAAAACTCTGTCTGGATATACGAAGCTTGTTGGGACATCTCAGCTCCTTGGACATAAGCAAGATTGGATATTCACTCCGTTCAAGACTGAAGATCTGTTTGCCTACTTGAGTCTGTACTTCCTATGCAATGTAATTTTTCACTTTATTTGAGTCTAGGAATACATTGTACACCGAGTTGTACTGGCAAATAGGCTACTCCCAAATAGTTCAAAATGTTTTTAAAATGACCTATCAAAATGTTTACAAAAAGGTTTTCAAAAAGGTTTTCAAAAATCACCAAAAATCTATTTTAAAACCCTAACCTAACCCTGACAGAACTCGGCCAGAGTTTGGCCAGAGTTCGGCCAGAGTTCGGTTGGTGGCCGTTTGATTTTTGAATTCTCTGGAACTTGGTCCTCCTACAGTTGCGGATTTGACCGAGATTTGCTCATCGAGTTCTGCCCGAATTCTGCCCGAATTCTGACAGAGTTCTCCCTTTGGAATTCCTATAAATAGAGATGGATTTCGATCATTTCAATTCACTCATTCACTTTCAATCTTCTCTCTATCTAAAAAGCTTTCTGCCTTCCAAAGAGTTTTTTAGAGCTTTCATTTTCAGATCCCAAGCCAGTTACAATCCTCTAGTCGATTTGCCAGTGCGGTACGGTCTAGAAGTTTCTGAGAGATTGTAATCAGAAGGCTTGATTGAAGAATACCTCTTCACATTTGAAGTTGGACGAGTTCTTCGTATCAAAGCTCGCGTTGTAGAAGTTGCAAGGACTTCGTAAGAAAACTTGCAGTTTTTCCTATAGTGGATTCAACTGGTAGCAAGAGTTCTACCGACTGGATTAGTCCTCAACAGAGGGATACCAGTATACATCGCTGTCTTTGCGTTTGCTTTCTGAACTCTGCCTTTACATTATTTCAATTGTGATTATATACTGTGATTGTGTTGCTAACAGTTTATTTAGCATTATTCCGCTGCCAACTCTATTCATCCCCCCTCTAGAGTATTACGCTTTACTATATCGTTCCTACAATTGGTATCAGAGCGGGTGTTACAGGTAAAGCGAGGTAACAGTGCTATTATTTATTCATTATTTATTAGATCACAGCACATCACATGGCTACTATGAAATTCATAAGTGAAGGTCAGGCCACAAACAGACCCCCTCTGTTTGATGGTACTAACTACACTTATTGGAAAACACGGATGAGTTTCTTCTTGAAATCTCTTGATTTTGACTTATGGGCTATTGTTCTTGATGGCTATCAGAAGCCACCTCGTATAAATATCGAGGGAGTTTTGGTTGAAAAACCCCAAAGCAGTTATACAGAGGAAGAAAAGAAAAAGGCCAGTCTTGACGCACGTGCCATTAATGCTCTTTTTTGTGCCTTAGACAGAACAGAATTTAACAGGGTATCTACAAGCACAACGGCAAATGGTGTGTGGAAGCTTCTCGAAGTTACACATGAAGGCACGACTCAAGTCAAGGAGTCAAAAGTCAGCAGACTTACTCAAGAGTACGAGGCGTTCAAAATGAAGCCAAATGAAACAGTCACACAAATGTTCGAGAGGTTCTTGGATATTGTAAACCCTTTGTCCTCCTTAGGCAAAGATTACAGTAACCACGAAAAGATTCGCAAACTCCTGCGAGCTCTCACCAAGAACTGGATTCCGAAGGCTACAGCTATCATTGAAGGAAACGACCTCACTACAATGTCACTTGAAGTACTCATGGGTAAACTACTCACTCATGAACTGGAGCTACAAGATTTTGAAGAACCTGCACCAAAAGAGAAGACTATCGCCCTCAAAGCTCAGCACAGAAAAGCTGCTGAAGATGACTCAGACAGCAGTGGATCTGACGCTGAAGATCAAGCTCTCCTAGCAAGGAAGTTCAAAAGATTCATGAGACATGAGAAAAGAGTCAAAGAGAACAACAGCAACAACTGGTACCAAGAAGATGCTGTCTGCTATGGCTGCAAGAAGAAGGGACATATGAAGAAGGACTGTCCCATCAACTTATCATCGAGCAAGAAGAACAACAGGTATGAAAAAGGCAACCTGAAAAGATCAACGTCTCGGAAATATGCCAACACCAGCATATGGCATGAGAGTGAAGCTAGCGACTCACAAGATGAACATTCAGAGGACGCTGCAAACATCTGCTTCATGGCAATCGATCAGGTACCTACTGAACCTGTAGAAACATATGATGACTTCACCTTTGAGCAATTAGGAGATGCCTTCAGTGACCTGATGCTTGACTACAGGAAACTGCGTAGTAAATATCAGACCGCTAAGAAGGTACTCAAAGAGTACAAAGGAGAAATAGGAAGACTTACCGACCTACTAGCTGAGGTTAGAGCTAATGTTAGTGAGTCTGGTGAGCTTTCCTCTATAAAGCTCTTATTATACGAGACTAAACAGTCATCCGAAGAGAAAGACAAGATTATAGACCAATTGAGAGAAGATCTTTCTAGAGAAAAGAAAAGTCTTCAATCTGCACAAATCAGAATGGAATCACTCACTTCTGATTATACTAAGTTATATGACACCTCCAAAAGGTTGGAAATTAGGTTAGGAAAACAGCCTGAGCCTGCTGCTTCCTATCCTAACACGTGTCACTTACCGAGAATTCGGAACATTCCCAAGCCAAACACTGTCAGACCAAACCATATAAAACCTTTACCCCAAAAGGTTAAGCCCAAACATGATCATAGGTATGCATTCTTCTATACTAGAAAACCCAAACCTACCAACCATGCACACCACTCAGCTTTCAACACTCGACATGCACAATGTCATTATTGTGGCCTCATTAGTCATATATCATCTGCATGTAGGATGAGAAAGCTTGTAGATTTAAATGTTTATGCTTGGATACCTAAAGCTAACAATTCAGGACCCTACCAGAAATGGGTACCAAAGGTTTCATCTGCAAACTGTTTTGTAGGTGGAACACCCTTCACATGCTAGAAGCAAATGGATCCTCGACAGCGGTTGCTTACGGCATATGACCGGTGACGCTACCCTATTTGCAACACTGTCGAAGAAGAAGAAGGAAGGTTATGTTTCCTTCGGTAATAATTTGAAAGGGTATATTATTGGTATCGGTGATGTTGGTAAGTCTCCCTATCCAGTGATTAAAGATGTCTGTCTGGTTACCGAGTTGAAACATAATCTGCTCAGCATAAGTCATCTAGCTGATCATGGTTATGGTATCAACTTTGGCAAAGACAAATGTACTATAGTTGATAGCTCAACTGGTAGTACTATCTTTGAAGAAATCAGGGAAGACAATATATATGTTTTCTATCTGTTGGAAGAAGCTAACATTTCAGGTAGATGCTTAATGGCCAAAAGTGATGAGAGTCATCTATGGCACATGAGACTCGGTCATGCAAACATGGATACAATTTCAAGATTATCCACAAAGAAGATAGTACGCGGTTTACCAGACATAACATTCAAGAAGGATTCGGTATGCAGCCAATGTGAAAAGAACAAGGCTACCATATCCACATTCAAGTCTGTAAACGCAGTATGTACTACTAGACCTCTACAATTGCTACACATGGATTTATTCGGTCCTTGCAGAGTTGCTAGCCTCGGAGGTAAATTATATGCATTTGTTATTGTAGATGATTTTTCTAGATACACGTGGGTATATTTCTTGACACGCAAGAATGACGCATTATCCGAATTTGTCGCCTTTTGCAAGAAAGTACAAAATAAAAAAGGTTACATGATCACTCGTATTAGAAGCGATCATGGAGGCAAATTCGAAAATGCTGATTTCGAGCAATTTTGTGACACACATGGTTTCATACACGAGTTCTCCTGCCCTAGAACTCCACAACAAAACGGAGTTATGGAACGTAAGAACAGAACTCTAACCGAAATGGCCAGAGTGATGTTAAATCAATTTAGCCTACCCAAATACTTCTGGGCTGAAGCTGTCAATACAGCTTGCTTTGTGCTCAATAGAGTTCTAATTCGACCCAAATCGAAGAAGACTCCATTTGAGTTATGGTTTGATAGAATTCCTTCAGTTTCATACTTTAAGATTTTTGGCTGTAAGTGCTTTATTCTTAATACTAAAGATAATTTGGGAAAGTTTGACGAAAAGGCCGATGAAGGTATATTTCTAGGTTATGCGGCAAAGAGCAAAGGATACAGAGTCTTCAACAAACGTACCATGATCATCGAAGAATCAATCAACGTCACTTTTGATGAAATGAACCAAATGTCTCTCGATGATAGTGATGAAGATCTGCCTACATCAAGTTCGACATCAGCTGAACCTGAACCAAGCTCTGCACTAGCTGAACCCCCTAGAGGAGATCCAGGAACCAGCTACCTACAGAGTCTACCGAAAAGGTTAAAATTCACAGCTGATCATCCACAAGATTTGGTAATTGGTGACATTACCAAAGGAGTAAGTACTCGATCATCCAGTAGAGATATTGTTTCTAGTGTTGCATTTATTTCACAGCTAGAACCTAAATCTATTGATGAAGCATGTAGTGATAGTTTCTGGATAGATGCCATGCAAGAGGAATTGAACCAATTCGAACGGAATCAAGTTTGGGAACTTGTTCCCAAGCCTATTGATCATCCGGTCATTGGCACCCGTTGGGTATTCCGAAACAAACTAAATGAGGATGGTTTAGTAACTCGTAACAAGGCTCGACTCGTAGCTCAAGGATACAATCAAGAAGAGGGTATCAACTACGATGAGACTTATGCCCCAGTTGCGAGATTAGAATCCATTCGAATGTTATGTGCATTTGCATGTTTTCATGATTTCAAACTTTTTCAAATGGATGTAAAAAGGTGCTTTTCTAAATGGCTTTATAAAAGAAGAAGTTTTTGTAGCACAACCTCCGGGTTTCACGAATTTCAAAAATCCTGACCATGTTTTCAAGTTGAAGAAAGCCTTATATGGTTTGAAACAAGCCCCTCGTGCTTGGTATGACCGTCTAAGCTCTTTTCTACTTGACAACGGTTTTTCAAAAGGAAAGGTTGACACTACACTTTTTATTAAATCTTTTAATGGCAAGCTGCTTTTAATTCAAATTTATGTTGATGATATCATATTTGGATCCACTGATGAATCTCTTTGTCAAGAATTTTCTAAGTGTATGCAGAATGAGTTTGAGATGAGCATGATGGGAGAGCTGAAGTTCTTTCTCGGATTGCAAATCAAACAAACCGACAATGGGATGTTCATTAATCAAGCCAAGTACACAAAAGATTTGCTAAAGAAGTTCAATCTGGACAATGTCAAACCTATTGGCACTCCGATGGCAACTTCAACAAAGCTTGATTCTGACGAATAAGGCAAGCCAGTCGACACACGTAAGTATCAAGGTATGATTGGTAGTTTACTTTACTTAACTGCTAGTCGTCCAGATATAATGTTTAGTGTTTGCCTGTGTGCACGTTTTCAAGCTAACCCAAAGGAATCACATCTAACCGCAGTTAAGCGTATCTTCCGATACCTTAAGGGCACTTCTTCTGTCGGCTTGTGGTATTCCAAAACTAAATCCTTTGACCTTATTGGTTATTCGGATGCAGATTTTGCGGGATGCAAGGTTGATAGAAAAAGTACTAGCGGTACATGTCATTTCTTAGGCAAGGCTCTAGTCTCTTGGTTTAGTAAAAAGCAAAATTCTGTAGCCTTATCAACAACAGAGGCTGAGTATATCGCCGCAGGACGTTGTTGCGCTCAGATTTTGTGGATGAAACAAACCCTAGAGGACTTTGATTTATTTTTCACAAATATTCCCATTTTCTGTGATAACACGAGCACCATTAATTTGACTAAGAATCCTGTATGTCATTCTCGTACTAAACATATCGAGATTAGACATCATTTTCTTAGAGATCATCATCAAAATGGAGATATAAACCTTGTGTACATAGATACTGAAAATCAATTAGCTGACATCTTCACTAAACCTCTAGCGGAAGATCGTTTCAATTATTTACGTCGAGAATTAGGAATTTTGGACGTCAATAATATTAATTGATTTTATTTTATGATTATATATCATTATGCAAAAACTGTGTTAGAGACAAGCTAATAAAGAGTCTGTCTGTCACCACAACTACGGTTGAAGCGAAGCGGTACTTAAGAGTTCCCCGGTGAACCTCCGCCAGCTGGGACAGTACTCCTACAGCTAATCTGAGACAGTCGCTGTGTAACGACATTTAATTCATAAAATATTATTAATTATGTTATTTGAAGACTAAAATAACTAATCTTTGAATTAAATATTTGCAACGAGTCAATGAAAAAGAAGTAGCACAAATCAACTTTGAAGGAACCCTAGGCGAATTCGGCCAGAGCTCTGACCGAATTCGGCCCGAGTTCGGTTGAGGGTGTATATGTATATATACAGAACCCGAGAGCTTCTTCTCTTCCATTGCTTCCAAACTTTCAAACAGCAGCTCCAGCCGCCCGAAACTCCTCCAAACCCTAGGTATTCACCAACCCATTGCTTCCTATCTACTTGGTGAAATCCTTCCAAAATTTGGAATCGTGCGGAGATCGTTCTTCTCTACAACATATCCAATTTTTGTGAGGTATAACTCCCTCTCTCTCCACCTTTCATATTAGTGCTTATTATTTCAATGGCACCTAGATTTAATCCGTCTAAGAGGAAGAAGACCACTCCTAGTGAGGAAGGGTCCTCTTCGAATCCTCACACGGATTCCTTGTTTTCGTCGGTCCAAAAGAGCGACGGCGCTTTCGATGGGTTCTTCTTTCAAACCCTCGATCAAGCTTTATTATGGTATGGTGACTTTTCCACCCGTTCCATATGTAGCGGCGCTCCGGTTAAATGGACGGTATTCCCTGATCATCGTCACTTATTTGAGGCATTAGGGTTACACTTACTTGTTAAAATGTGCTTCCCAATAGCTACTAATGCCATTAGATTGTTCTATTGCAATCTCGTAGTTAACACTTTTGACGTGAGCACACGTGTCGGAGGCATAGACATTGACTTCAATGATGTCCTTCTAGCGGAGATTCTTGGTATTCCCAATGAAGGTGAACCGCTAGTTGATATCACGGAATTCGATTTCCCCGAAGGCACTACACTCACGAGTTTTAAAACGGAACTTTGTGCACCTGACAGAGTACGTTCTGGAAAGTTCAAGGCTAACAACCTGAACTTGTTTAACTACGAATTGCATCGCATCATCTACTCTACTCTTCTTCCAAAATCCACTTCCAAGGATGATGTGACTTCGCTTGAGCTGTCCGCCATGTACCATATTCTTAAGGGGATTCCTTTTTTTGCCCCTAAGACAATCATTCAGATGATGGGACGTTGTCGTGCTAGAGATCGAAATCTCTCTTACGCGATGATTCTCCCTCGTATCTTTCAGCGATTCGAGATCGATCTATCGACTTGTACTCAGGACTCTGAGCCCAAGTTACTCCAGCTTTCTCGTCGCAGCCGGACTGCTTCAGCTCCACCTCCTGCTCCTCCTACTGTACCATCTTCACCACATCAGCCGCATGCCATGACTTTTGAGGGCATACATCAGCATTTATCAACTTTGCACGTCTCGATGACGGACATGGCGAGAGTTCCGCGATGTCACCCGTTACCAGGCGATGGCAAACTCCTTGGCCGATCTGCGTTTTGCCCAGACTGGTCACTCTGCTGCTTCCATCCCTCGTGATCCAGCTTTTTTGGGTTACCGCTGTGAGGATGAGGCTGTTCATGCCTACTTCCAGCCAGGTAACGCCTATGACTGGTATCGTGCACCTCGAGATTTCGTTGGCGAGTTCTATGCTGGCGCCCCTACTCATCCTACTGACGCTGGTACTTCTGGTGCTGGTACTTTCGGTCATGCTGGCCACGCTGCTGATGATATTGATGAGGATAGTGATGATGAGATCTGATTTGATTATTAGTGATATTCTATTGTAAACTTGGAAATGCTCCGACATTCCAAGTTTTTATCATTTACTTTTTATTAGTACTTTGTAGTTTGCTATCAGTACCTTTTATCTTCATGGACATGTTTTTGATGTTTCATTTATGACATCTCAGTTTATTATACTGCTTCTCCATTTTAAACTGCCTGTGAAATAGCATGCCTGAGATTTCTTTTATGTTTTGAAGCAATACATGCCTGTGATGATAATTTGTAGACACTTTACATTCCTGTGATGCTATTCTTATACTATATTTCTTTTATTTTCTCGCTATTTGTTACTTATGCATTCATTGCGGGGGAGCCTTCTGCATTTAATGCGGGGGAGCCTTCTCTTGTGCAATTATTTTGCTAAGTGACAAAGGGGGAGAAAATTAAAAATGATCTAACATTTTTTTTGAGTTAAATACAGGTTATGAACAATTTCTACTTTTTGATATTTTTGAACAAGCTTGAACTAGCTTAATGTTATATCATTCATAGTTTGTCAATTATCAAAATGGAGGAGATTGTTGGCCCATTGGTCATAGTCAACCTGATTTTAATAATTGATCAAAACTCTGTCTGGATATACGAAGCTTGTTGGGACATCTCAGCTCCTTGGACATAAGCAAGATTGGATATTCACTCCGTTCAAGACTGAAGATCTGTTTGCCTACTTGAGTCTGTACTTCCTATACAATGTAATTTTTCACTTTATTTGAGTCTAGGAATACATTGTACACCGAGTCGTACTGGCAAATAGGCTACTCCCAAATAGTTCAAAATGTTTTTAAAATGACCTATCAAAATGTTTACAAAAAGGTTTTCAAAAAGGTTTTCAAAAATCACCAAAAATCTATTTTAAAACCCCAACCTAACCCTGACAGAACTCGGCCAGAGTTCGGCCAGAGTTCGGCCAGAGTTCGGTTGGTGGCCGTTTGATTTTTGAATTCTCTGGAACTTGGTCCTCCTGCAGTTGCGGATTTGACCGAGATTTGCTCATCGAGTTCTGCCCGAATTCTGCCCGAATTCTGACAGAGTTCTCCCTTTGGAATTCCTATAAATAGAGATGGATTTCGATCATTTCAATTCACTCATTCACTTTCAATCTTCTCTCTATCTAAAAAGCTTTCTGCCTTCCAAAGAGTTTTCTAGAGCTTTCATTTTCAGATCCCAAGCCAGTTACAATCCTCTAGTCGATTTGCCAGTGCGGTACGGTCTAGAAGTTTTTGAGAGATTGTAATCAGAAGGCTTGATTGAAGAATACCTCTTCACATTAGAAGTTGGACGAGTTCTTCGTATCAAAGCTCGCGTTGTAGAAGTTGCAAGGACTTCGTAAGAAAACTTGCGGTTTTTCCTATAGTGGATTCAACTGGTAGCAAGAGTTCTACCGACTGGATTAGTCCTCAACAGAGGAATACCAGTATACATCGCTGTCTTTGCGTTTGCTTTCTGAACTCTGCCTTTACATTATTTCAATTGTGATTATATACTGTAATTGTGTTGCTAACAGTTTATTTAGCATTATTCCGCTGCCAACTCTATTCACCCCCCCTCTAGAGTATTACGCTTTACTATATCGTTCCTACATACACGATGTTCGCAGATGGAAGAGGTGTAATCATTTGTTTGTACGTGGACAATATGCTGATCCTAGGTACGGATATAGGCTGTATCTTGGAGACAAAGAAGTTCATCTCGACCAAGTTCATTATGAAGGACTTAGGGAAGCTGATGTGATCTTGGGCATCAAGATCATCCGGATGGACACTGGACTGGCGTTATCACAGTCTCATTATATTGAGAAGATGATCACACGCTACGTGTATCAAGATCTTCCAGTGATCGATACGCCTTACAGGTGTGACCTGAAACTGAAGCTGAATTCAAAGAAAAGTGTCAGGCAGCTGGAGTATGCAAGCGTCATCGGAAGTTTAATGTACGATACTACTGCCACTAGGCCTGACATAGCTTTTATCGTGGGAATACTAAGTCAATTCATGAGCAACCCAGGCATTAAGCACTAGAAAGCTGTGAAACGGGTAATGAGATATCTCAAGAAGACTCAGACATATGGACTACACTACAGCAAAGATCCGTCAGTAGTAGAAGGCTTCAATAATGCGAGCTGGTGCTCAGAGGTGGAGAGCGAGAGATCCATAGGTGGATTCATTTTCTCCACAGGTGGAGCTGCTATATCGTGGAAGTCAAAGAAGCAGACTTTGCTCTCTTGTTCCTCTATGAAATCTATGTTCTTTGCACTTGATTCCACAGCAGAAGAAGCAAAATGACTTCGGGAGCTCATGTATGATCTTCTATTGCTTGGGGTGCAGATACAGGCGATACCTATATACTGAGACAACCAGGCGACTGTAGAGGTGGTATCGAATGACCTCTTCAACGGGAAGAAGAGAACTGTACGACTAAAGCACAGAGCAGTGCACGATCTCGTCAAAAGAGGTATCATTGCAGTAATTGATATTTAGAGTCAGGAGAACCTAGCATATTCGTTCACAAAGGGTCTCAAGCACAGCTGGTCGAAGACACAACAAGTAAAATGGGCTTGAAGACATTCTGATATTGTGTTATTGTAATCCTATCATAAAGTTTTATGCTATTAGTTCAAAGAGAAATCTACTACGCATCTAGCTTTTGGTTCAAGAGATAACCACTAACTGGAAAAATATCAGAAACAGTAGGTATATGTCTGGAACATGGAAGGGATACGGACCCACAACCACTGTTGTCTACTATATATTTTCTGCGAAGAACAGATCCTGTGGAGAGGATTGCTTAAATGCCTTAATGAGTTCTCGGGCAGAGTGAATGTCTGTTGTGCTTTACGGGAAGCACGGTAGCACAGCACTACAAAGGAGGGTTATAACTCCACGTTACAGTGGGGTGACTCCACCATGAGGTTTATAGGTTGGGGTAATGTCTCAGCTTTGTGAGCCAAGTCATAGCGGTGTAGCACCGCATATAGGCAGGTAGCCTAAGCTGTATGATCAAATTAAATAGTTGTAGACAGTAATACAAAGGAGATGGTGTCCTCATGTTACAGTGGCATGATCACACCACGAAGAGGTACCCAGGTAGGGGTAAAGCCTCGGCTACGTAAGCCATGTTATCACGGTGTAGCACCACAAGGAAGCGCAAGGCTTCATGCTGGGTAGTTTGGCAATACAGAGAGGCTTGTGACCTCATGCTACAGTAGTATGACACTTTGATGAGGTACCCAGGTAGGGGTAGTGCCTCGACTTTAAGCCATGTCATAGTGGCGTAGCACCATAAGGAAGCACAAGGCTTCATGCCATGTCTCTTTATAAAGAACTCACCTAGAGTGTATGAATAGAAATAGCAGGTTGTCTCTTGAGGGTAAACTTATAGACGCCTAAAATACATACACCGAAACCATGCTGGCATAAGGCCTTTAATATGCAGCCAGAAGCACATGTGACTACATTGTGTGAGTGAGAAGAATTGCAGCTATGTTGCAGAATTCAAGGCTTAGTCCATTATTATATCATACTGTTGTTTGACCCGTGTCACGACCCGCACCCACCGTGAGGGTACGAGTACGTAACAGCGCCCAGCCTACGCCGCAGTGTCGGCGGTAGAACGCTGTTCTAGGTCATGAACTATAACTAGCATAATATGAATACTCTCCAAAAGGAGGCCAACACAGAGTTACAACTCAATCACAATCTAAGGTAGAATGTAGCACGATAGAATAGATAAAGAAATCCTTAACTGAGGTACAGCAGAATGAAATATCAAAGTTAACCACTACCAGTCTCAACATCTCTAAAATATACAACTCTAAAATCAAGACAATAACCAAATATGAAAAGAAGAACAGTCTAAGCTATCTACACTATGCAAGGTATCGTCCTCAGCAGCTGCCTGAACCTCCCAAGGGGTCCAGGTCACGAGTGTCATCTAGGCAAGATCCAAGGTAAGGGGTGCAGGGTTCCTCATCATCCTCTGTAAAAATTTTAACAGGTCCAGTCAGGACGGGAGCGAGTATAATACATCTCACGCAGATCATAACAGGTTAGAGAATATAAACATACAAGAGAGTACGATACATGAAATTGAAAGAAAGTACATGATGTAAACAGAGAGAGAACTATAATAGAAATATCTGCTATAAGTAGAGAGCTACCAGCGACTAGTGATTTAGAGTACAAAGTCGACATGTGAACGGCTTGATTTGTACATGGCTATACTAAAGAGGCGTACATGGCTATACTACTTTGGAATTGTTCACATGACTATTTATACTCCCCCATACCCCAATCAATACACAAGGATCCAGACAAGTTATGTTACGTACATGGTTTTCACATGAAGCCCATAAATGGGTGCACATGAAGTATACATGAGAACTCATACATGAGTGCACATGAAGTTCACATGGGGGGCCCATAAATGGGTGCACATGAAATTCACATGAAGGCTCATAAATGAGTACACATGAAGTATAGGTTATACATGAGATACATGGAAAACATGACCGATCATGAGAGCACATGAGAGTACACGAGCATGCATGAACGAGCATGAAGCACATGAGAAACATGAATAACATGAGAGCGAGGAATACATGATGTATACGAAACACATGACATGATGTATCCGATACTCCCGAGGGGGATAACATCCCAATATAGGGATCCATATAGTACCAATCCGTGATAATATCGTGACAGCATCAAATAAGGTAAACTAGAGCAGGAATATAATTCTAAGCAAGTTATGAAATGATCAGAGAATGTACTCGTATGGTATCTGAATGTCTGAAGTAAATATACTGTCCGAAATGAGGTACCTGACTCCTAGTTAGAGCAACACAAGTCAAGATGTATACAGGGGATGATAAATGTAATCTACGATGCGTCTGTATGCTGTCTAGGTCAAACTAGACTAAAGTCAACACTTGGTCAACTCTAGCCAACTGTACTAGTCAAACTAGGTCAACCTAACCCAGACAAGTCTTACTAGGCCTAACCAAGACTAGGCTAGCACTCACATACCATCACAATGCTATACAAGCTATCAACCTACAATTTACTCATATATTTCACATACAAGCATCAAACTTATTTATATATTTATATACCACACTATTCATGCCTATATTGTATTACCTATATTACATATCATTCCTGCCTACCTTGCATACATACAAGTCATGAAACATGCATACTTACCAACATATTCTCATTCATGCTTACATTTCATAATCATTTGTATTCATTCATTTATAGCATTACATGTATACATACATATCTATCCATAACCACTATACAACCAATATAGGATCAATCATGCATAATTGGAGCTAATATTGTGTATGCATATAGGTATATAAGAGGAAAGATATGAGAGGGGAACATGTGTGTGTACATGTGATGTGAGAATAGCGTGAAAATGTGTGGCAGGACCTAAACCCCAGATTTGATAGTCCTAAACAATTGAAAACCCAATGTTAGACACAACCACTAGCCCTATACTAATGTACACAATCAGTGATACTAATTTCCAGGTTTCAGTGTAAAGGAGTCTCAGTTTAGAGGGGTTTAGATTGTATGGGTGTGTAGTGGTGTGTCCATGGTTCAGGAAAATAGTGTGTTCCCTGTGAATGTGTGTGTGTGTCCTTAGAGTACATGTGGTAGCAGTAGTGTGGCATGAGTGTATGGGTGTACCTGTCATGAATGTGTGTATGTGTAAAATCTGAAATTAGAAACTAAAAAAATCAGTGAGTGTAGCATGTGTGAATGGAAACTTTAGAATTTAGGAAGTGTAGATATGTTGCAAAGCTCAGTTTTACACAAAAGAAAATCTCAAGTTTTCAGGTTATTCAACTCAGTTATTTGCAAATGTGTCTACATGGTGTAAGAGTACAAATGGCATGGTGAAATCACTCTCAGATTTCAGGTTTACACTATAAGGCAGTTAACAGTGTAGCAATTTAGAATTTTTAGTGAACAGTAAATTAATGTGTGTGAAACAGTGGCATGGCAGTTACTACAACCCAATCCTCATGACAGTTAATATTGAATCAAAACCAGTAAACTAATTAATCCAAGCATAACTAACTAATCCTGGTAGTTAAGCATCAACAAACAATTTAGAAATTAATCCAATCACAGGTTTTACACACAAAAATAATTCTCAGCTAATCAAAAGAGTATCGTAGGTATCTGTCAATAGAAAAACTTAGTGTATCTACAACCTGAGAGCAAAATGCATAACTGGGAATGAAATAGGAAGAACAGGAAGCTTAATGAAATAAGGAACCAACTTAGACTTGTCTAAATTCACAGTAAAAACCTGAATAAGAATTAACCAAAACATAAAAAAACTGGAAATGAATTCCTCAGTGAAATCTGAGAATAACTCAATGCAAACTGAGAACACAAAGGGAACTATAAATTTGAGAACAAGGAACCCAAAACAGTTTACAGATTTCTGGAAGTGTCTCGAGTGCAATCTACCTGTTCTCAGGTTGCAAAAATGACAGTTTCATAGGGTTCTCAGGAATTAAGAACCAAACAGCAGTTCATAACCCAGTCCAAACTAAATTCGAAAATCCTAAATCATGAATCTACTCATCAGTAACTAATACATATGTATGTGAGTTAATATGGAAATCAAACATTGACAGATCAGTTTAAATTACATATGAATCCAGAAATTTGTAAACAGTGTTCAGGATTTAAGAAAACAGGGATATGTGTGGTTAACAGGAAAGGGTATGGGTGCATGCAATTCAGGAATTGACAGTTCCTAATCTAGTCTAACCAATTTTTAATTCAAAATCTATACTCCTAATACCAACACCACCAAGCATTTTAACAAAACTAAACACCTGCACATGAACTCACATGTAGTTTAACTCCAAGATTTCAGTTTGGAAAGGTTTTAAAAATCAGGATGAGTTAATATAAAAAATCTGGGAATTCAGTCCATCATTGAACTGCCCATTTCCATACTCAAATTCCATTTTCTTGATAACAAGCTAATCCAATCATGAAAATCTATCCTAGCATGAACTAATACACATGTGTGAATCAATTTAGGACAATAAACATCAATTAAATCAGATTAAATGGAATTTTAACTCAGGATATCAAAATCAGAAACTTGAATATCAGTGATTTAGGAAGAACCAATTTCGAGATCTCCATAAACCAAACCAAGGCATCAAAACTTAAACCTGAACTAATTGAAATCATCACAACTAATTAAATCCTGAGATCAACATCATACAAGCAGTTTACACATTAGAATTTCCAGGAAAATCAGTCACAGCTTTTAGTATCAGAAAAATATAGGTTTGAACCCAAATTTATTATTCGAATTACATGGAAACTTTAAACAAATGGTTGACAGAGGTGTATAATCATAACATAGTGTTGTATAGGTTGATTCGTGTCTACAAAAGTGGACACGACGTGTCCAAATGCTGAAAACTAGGTTTCATAGAATAACAGTGTCAGCAGCCTCGTGCAGAGGTGCAGTGCGTGCTAGGACACGACACACGACACCGTAGTGCTCGCGTCCTAGGGTGCGCCAAGGATAGGGATACATCCTCGAGTGTCTGCAACATGTCCACAACACGCGTGTCCTGAGCACGAGACGCGTATCAGTGGTCTCTGATCGCGCTCGCACGGCCAGTACAAAACCCGTACGGCCATGGTTTCTCCCAAACCACTTCACAAAATTCAATGGGACCTTGGGGGCATGCTCACAAACATTGCCCCCATGAGCTCACCAAATTTTGTGCAAAACCGAGCTGTGTCATGTCCGCTGCGAAGCTCGAGCAGCAGAACACTCGACCGGCCAGCGCGCAGCGTATCCAACACGGATTTGGACACGACAAAGACACGAATTCGTGCTCAGTCAAGCATGAATTCAATATATATATATATATATAATACAACAAATCCATTTAAACACTTTCCAAAAGTATCAAGTTTAAACCCTTTGTGGCAAATTAATAAACACTTAATAAACAAGCTGATACGTGTCCGATACGGACACGAAATTGACACGACTCAACACCACACCTATGCTAGTAGCTAGGGGACTCCTAGGGCTTCCTATCCATGCAAAAAAAATGAAATTTGGTGGAGGGAATAGGGATTTATCTATATGTGCAATTTGCATAAAAAAGTCTCAAATGGGGGTGTTCTCCTTGATGGCCAAAAGCTCCAAATTGTTCCTCCACTAAAAATATTCACCATGGACAGAAAGTATTCATGGATTAGATCCTAATGCAAGAAGTTTGGTTGAAAAAGGATAAGAAATGGAGAAGTTATGAATGAATGAAGTTGGAGCTCACCTTGTTCTTGAGAAATGGAAAAATGAATGAAGGAGGAAAGGGTTTTTGGGAGAGATTAAATAGGGGGAATCCCAAGGATGGCTGCCCTAAAATCTAGGGCTAGGGTTGATCCAAGGGTTCTCCATCAAATCAGACAAATTAATGGCTAGATGAAACCTAGGTAGCCTATCACTAGTCTTAACTAAACAATATGACTAATGACTAGCCAAAATCACAAATCATGACTAGCCATGACTAATCCCAAATCTAACTTAGTCTAACCATGACTAACTAGGACTAATCTAGGTTAAGTCAAATCTAGGTTAGGCTAAACACAACACAAGGCAATCAATTAAATGATATTAAAATCACACCATCCCATAAATTATATTAAATTCCAAATAAATATATATTAAATTCAATTAATTCAAAATGACCAAAATACCCTCAAGCTAAAAATAATGAAGTACCCTAATCACATGGCTAGGCTCTAGGGTTACACTAGCAAGACACCAAATCACAAGTCATGATTTTAAATAGTTTAAAAATGATTAAAAATCACCAAAAATTATATTATCATTAAATATCATAGTTAATAATTAAAAAAACACAAAATTTCAAAATTACCCTTATTTTAGAAACTGGGTGTTACAACCTACCCACCTTAGAAAAATTTTGTCCTCGAAATTTAAGATGGTGGCACTCATTCTAGGTCAAACACAGTCAAGGGTCAACCATTAGTCAATTTCTCAACATCCAAGTACTTGGTCATCAACTGGTCACTTCTTGGGATTTTACCTATGCTAGCTATCTAGGTGTTGGCAACTAAGGATTAGCATAAGAGAAACTCTATAATAGACTAACACTTAACTTCCCAATCTTATCAAGTCACCCATAACTAAATACCCATAATCTAAGCACACAAATCCCAATACCATATATACATAAGCTCAAGAACGACAACCCACTATATATATCCTAAGTATATCATCTATATATCCATACATATATAACTGATCATCAAGGGTTAAAGTAGACTAAACTTGTAAGGAACTGAACAAATGCTCAGAAATTAGGTTAAGGATGAATGGTCTGAAACATCGATGTAGGCAAAAGAAAATGATGCTAAGGAGATTGAATTTATAAACAAAGGTCAGGACATCTAGTGAAGGGTCTGCACACAGCCTATAAAGGTTGACCTATCATGCCTGAACTCATCACAAGAAGAACTTAACTAAAATAGGAAACTGAACCAAATATAGGCTAAACCACATGTCTGTAACCCTATACAACAATGCCATATAGATACCAACCAAACCCATGTCCCATATGCCAATACTATCTGCAATCTATCTATATATATAGACCTCTCAGTCTTAGGTCAACTACAACTATACTCAAGAATAGGCTCTGGTCATGGGTGCCTTATTAGAAAGGACAAGGAAAAATAATAACAATCATCAAGGCTGCAGAGCAGACTAACATCCTCTATAGGAACTGGTAGGTATTATAAATAACAGGAGAATTATCTACAATGGGTTACTATTCTAATACCAATGCTAACTATCATCTCTAGGGTACAGACACTCTACAAGTCATCATATCATTACGCTATGAAAGGACTACATACGAATAAGCTCTATAAAGCTAAAATATCCCTACTCCTAAATTATTTGATGATGGAATACAATTATAACAACAGAAGGGTACGATAGAGATAATATGTTTAAAAACCTTCTCAAGATACAGTCTGATAATCATATACGTCTGTCCAAAATCATGTTGCTCAGAGCCCTCGCCATGCCAGTAAGCAAGGCTGCGATAAACGATAGATTCCATAACTGGGGCATGCACCTCTATAATCATGTCGTCTGGAATTCTCGCTATGCCAACTAGTATAGCTGGAGAAATTCCAAATCTCATAACCAAGATACGTACATCCGAAGTCAGGTCTTTATGTTTTTGCCACGCCAGCTAATATGGCTGTGATAAACTACAGGTTCCATAATCAAGTAGACGTTTTACCATCCATGTTATTCTCGTCAACATATGTTATCAGAAAATATCGTAACTCAGGTCATAAAATTCTTCTCGATAGGAAAATCAAAATCAACAACGATCCATCAAAATCAAATTCAATAATCAAGGAGTGAGAGCGAACAAACAAGGAAAAGGATTTCAAATTGAAGTTTAAATAAGATTTTCAAGGGTCGTCCCAGGAATCTCTCAAGGAGTCCTAACTGTGATTGAGTACCTTCAAAAATATATCCTAATCCTACCACAGGCTATAGTGATACTCTAGTTCGAATACCACTACATAAACTCGACCTGCATGGGCTACCACTAAAAATGTGTCATGACCCGCACCCACCGTGAGGGTACGAGTACGTAACAGCGCCCAGCCTACGCCGCAGTGTCAGCGATAGAACGTTGTTCTAGGTCATAAACTATAACTAGCATAATATGAATACTCTCCAAAAGGAGGCCAACACAGAGGTACAACTCAATCACAATCTAAGGTAGAATGTAGCACGATGGAATAGATAAAGAAATCCTCAACTGAGATACAGCAGAATAAAATATCAAAGTTAACCACTACCAGTCTCAACATCTCTAAAATATACAACTCTAAAATCAATACAATAACCAAACATGAAAAGAAGAACAGTCTAAGCTATCTACACTATGCAAGGTATCGTCCTCAGCAGCTGCCTGAACCTCCCCAGGGGTCCAGGTCGCGAGTGTCATCTAGGCAAGCTCCAAGGTAAGGGGTACAGGGTTCCTCATCATCCTCTGTAAAATTTTCAACAGGTCCAGTCAGGACGGGAGCGAGTACAATACATCTCACGCAGATCATAACAGGTTAGAGAATATAAACATGCAAGAGAGTACGATACATGAAATTAAAAGAAAGTACATGATGTAAACAGAGAGAGAACTGTAATAGAAATATCTACTATAAGTAGAGAGCTACCAGTGACTAGTGATTTAGAGTACAAAGTCGACATGTGAACGGCTTGATTTGCACATGGCTATACTAAAGAGGCGTACATGGCTATACTACTTTGGAATTGTTCACATGACTATTTATACTCCCCCATACCCCAATCAATATACAAGGATCCAGACAAGTTATGTTACGTACATGGTTTTCACATGAAGCCCATAAATGGGTGCACATGAAGTATACATGAGAGCTCATACATGAGTGCACATGAAGTTCACATGGGAGGCCCATAAATGGGTGCACATGAAATTCACATGAAGGCTCATAAATGATTACACATGAAGTATAGGTTATACATGAGATATATGGGAAACATGACCGATCATGAGAGCACATGAGAGTACACGAGCATGCATGAACGAGCATGAAGCACATGAGAAACATGAATAACATGAGAGCGAGGAATACATGATATACACGAAACATATGACATGATGTATCCGATGCTCCCGAGGGGGATAACATCTCAATGTAGGGATCCATATAGTACCAATCCATGATAATATCGTGACAGCATCAAATAAGGTAAACTAGAGCAGGAATATAATTCTAAGCAAGTTATAAAATGATCAGAGAATGTACTCGTCTGGTATCTGAATGTCTGAAGTAAATGTACTGTCTGAGATGAGGTACCTGACTTCTAGTTAGAGCAACACAAGTCAAGATGTATACAGAGGATGATAAATGTAATCTACGATGTGTCTGTATGCTGTCTAGGTCAAACTAGACTAAAGTCAACACTTGGTCAACTCTAGCCAACTGTACTAGTCAAACTTGGTCAACCTAACCCAGACAAGTCTTACTAGGCCTAACCAAGACTAGGCTAGCACTCACATACCATCACAATGCTATACAAGCTATCAACCTACAATTTACACATATATTTCACATACAAGCATCAAACTTATTTATATATTTATATACCACATTATTCATGTCTATATTGTATTACCTATATTACATATCATTCCTGCCTACCTTGCATACATACAAGTCATGAAACATGCATACTTACCTACATATTCTCATTCATGCTTACATTTCATAATCATTTACATTCATTCATTTATATCATTACATGTATACATACATATCTATCCACTACCAGAATAAGTCGTTTTAGCGACGCCTAAAGACGTCGCTAAAATGACAAATTTCGTCGCTAAAAATATTTACCGACGTAATTACCTACGTTTTGGACTTGTCGCGGAAACGTAAGTCGATGATCTTTAAAACTTCGCCAAACGTCGCAAGTACCGACGTTTACCGACGTATATATACGTCGGTATATTACCGACGTCTCCCGTCGTGTCGTCGGTGGATTACCGACGTTTACCGACGTATATATACGTCGGTATATTACCGACGTCTACCATCGTATCGTCGCTGGTTTAGCGACGTGTTTAAAGTCGCTACACGTTGGTAAAATCCTGGGAATTTACCGACGTTTATCGTCGTTTAAAATGTCACTAAAAATCGGTAATTCCTGGGATTATTATCGACGTTCACCGATGTTTATCGACGTTCTCCGACGTATAAGGACGTCGGTAAACGTTGGTACCCTAGAAAATTTTGCAGATTTATCGACGTTTACCGACGCAAATGTACATCGGTAAACGTCGGTAAACGTCGCTAAATCTGCAAAAAAATAAAATACAGAATATCCTTTTCTCCCTGTAGTTTAAAAAGATAGCCATAACCAATATTGGACTATTTTTCAAAATCTGGAATATATAAACCTGAGATTTGGTCTGCACAGTCCCCTCATTCCCAGTTTGGGTTTTACTTGGGTATTAGGACTTGACAGTCCACATTCCATATTTGAGTATTTGAATAATTGAGCCATAACCAACAGGAATGAACACTCAATAACATATACCATACACATACACCCAATATAACCAACAGGAATGAACACTCAATAACACACACCATAACCAACAGTCCACATTCCCTGTTTTGCTGAACACAGGCCATACACACACACACCCATATGAATGACACACAATCGCACACACACCCATGTGAATGACACACAATCACACACACACTATTTTCCCTCACTGTACACAGGTTTCAGTCCCTACATACACAAGTTTCAGTCACTCCTACACACACACACTCACTCTCTATCACATACGTGTCACTCTCCCTTTACCTCACTCTTTCTAACTCTCTATCTTTCTATCTTCCTATGTGTATATATATATATATATAATGTAATGTATATAAATATGTATGTGTATGTAATATGCATCTAAGTATATTATGTATATATGTAGGTATCCAATATATTATATTATGTGTGTGTACCATTATATATATATTATATATATGTATGTGTGGTATACATATAGGTAGCCTATATGTATATATATATATATGTATGTAACACAAATAGAATAGGCACAACCAACATACAGCAGGCAACAAATAGAATGGGATCCAACAAATAGAATAGGATCCAACAAATAGAATAGGATCCAAACAAATAGAATAGGATCCAACAAATAGAATAGGCACAACCAACAAGTATCCAAATAACCAAGTCTACACCAAATAATAAAGTCTACAATCAAATAACCAAAGTCTACACCAAATAACAAAGTCAACAACCAAATAACCAAAGTCTACACACAACCAACAAATAGAATAGGATCCAAACATCCAAGTATACACAACCAACAAATATCCAAGTCACAAACAAATGATCAAACAAACACAAACAAACAGTCCTAACTAGGACTACTAGGGATCTGGTGCAAGAGGGGCACCGCCGCGACGAAGGGATAAGAACAACTCATACTTCTCAAGTAAAATCGATACCGATGGAGCAGGCAGTGACATCGGTGGAGTCGGTGTCGAAGAAGAAGGCGGTGGAGGCGGCGGAGTCGACGACGATGAAGGCGCACCTGGAGGACCAGTACCCTTCAACGCTGTAAGTCGCTGGTGGTATGAATCCATGATAGATAACATTCTATCACTGCTCTGGACCATCGAATCCTGCGCCAATCTTAGCCTCTCGGCCATGGTCACCTGTCCTGTCTGCAGCTCCGTCACCGTGCGCTCTAACCCTCCAACGCTGTGCTATATCCACTCAGTCGTCTCCATGAGCTCCATAATGCCACGATCGAGCGCATCCAATCGTGCTAGCAGCGCAGGATCGTCCGTAGGGTGCTGAAACTGCTCCTCAATCCATCATAGCAGGTCGTTATGGAGAGACTCCATCATCTGATGGACTCGGGCAGACTTCTGGGACGGCTGTGGACCAAACACACTAGCAGAAGATACCCTAGAGGACTGGGTCGCAACTAGGACGCCATAAGATCCCGTACCGTAGTTCGTACCCCTACGAAGTCCACCAGCGACGGTCATCCATAGCTCATCTACCGACAGAGCTTGAGTGGGCTGCGAGGAAGTACCGGCCTCTCCTACATCAGGTGTACTAGCAGCCGCCCGTTCCCGCAGCCTCTGATACTCGGCCTAGAAAGTATGGATAGTACTCTATAATTTCTAATTTCTAATTAATGTACTTATTATTACTAACTATATAAATATTTATTTGCATCATATTTACTAAGTTATATTAAAATTGACACATAGTATTAAATTAAGATAACGTATTGTAATACTTACATAGATCTGCTCGGCCCTCTCGTCAATAAGGTCTTCGCCCTTCCGATGGGTGGCCAGGAAGACGGTCACCATGTCAGCGTTATCGACCTTCCTTACCTGTAATTAAATATATTATCTTAGTAATAATTTATCAGTTTTGTATTAGAATAATATTTCTAAAAGAGAAAGACATACCAGACGATAAAAATATTCCATCATCGGAATCGACCCACCGCACCACTTCGAGGCATGTTGCCTAGCCGCCTTGGCCTTCTCCGACTTCTCCTTGTACCTTGGCTCGTCGAATCGAGCATTCATCGTATTCTACTGATCAGGGGTGATCCAACCTTGGATCGGCTTTCCGGCACGATCACGATCCTTCTGATCATTAATAGCGTTGCGGATCAGCTTGGCAGCGACGGCAGGAAACATCCCCTCGATAAGCTCAGTCCGGTGCGGTGGATAGAAAAACATATCCTAGAAGAGTGCAAACCAAATATTTATCAGTTATATATAATATGCAAAAATTATATGATTCATGTTAAAAGCAAATATATTTTAACCTTGAAGCGAGCAAACCAGAAGGCCTTCCTCTCGTTTGGAGCATCAGAGTAGTTAATCCAAGCACCACCATAATTATGCCTCAGCATGTGGCCTGGACGTCTCTGTACCTCTGGGGGAAGATATTTATACAGACATATTATATTCATAAAAAAAGTTAATTTATGATAAAAATAGAAGAAAAAAATTATAAACCAAAATACCTACTTTGTACCGTCGACCCAGATCTCCGTCCTCCTCTCCTCCGGAGGTGCGCACGCATCATCTGCATGATGCTGGTCGACCGTAGGCACAGTCGCCTCGGTCGTCGGCGTAGCCTCCGCCATCTGCTCATCCGTCTCCATCGTCGTATCAGCAGCAGAAACGCTAGACGGGCGAGCACTCTCAACAGGCCTGGAACTACTCGTCCCAGGAGATATGCCACGTGATGTCGTCCCAGCAGGCCCAGCTACTGTCCGATATGGAGGAGTAATCGACGACGAGGATCCAGAGCCGGTACCAGTAGGAGGTACCGAATGAAAACTCCGTCCTCTAGCAGTACCTGTAGAAAGTACCGGAGGATCATGACCTCGTCGTCCCCTCTAAACGATCCGCGACATCCTGCCATACCTGATAACAGCATATGATAATACAACAAATAATAGAGACTAGAAATATGAAAGTACAACAAATAATAGAGACTAGAAATATGAAAGTACGACAAAGATAAGATAATAACCAAGACAAGATATGATGATACATTATACAATAAACATCTAAGTCCAGATAATATATTCTAGAAGAAACATCTAAGTTCAGATAAGTATATCTCTCTCAATCATCTTCAGAATAATCATCTTGTTCGTCTTCCTCGACCTCATCTTCCTCTTCCTCCTCATCTTCACTTTCATCTTCGCCTTCGTCGGCTTCGTCTTCCTCTTTGGATAATTCTACATCTTCTACATTATGTGTCGTGTAATGCGTAACTTCTGTGGAGTCCACATCGACAATATTGGTTACAAGAGATAGCTCGTCCTCCTGGTAAGCTTTTTCGTCAACATCAAAAGTATCTCTAGCTTTAGTCTTGCATACTGCCCACCAGTCAGACTTCGTTGCTCCCCGTCTCGGATAAGCTGTGAAGTATACGAGCTGAGCCTGAGTTGCTAGGACAAACGGTTCGTAGCCTTGATATCTACGCTTGTAGTTTATATCCACAAGACCATGCTTGTCAATTTTCCAACCTTGATTTTCAATCGGATCGAACCATTCACACTTGAACAACACAATCTTTGCAGGTTCTCTACCATTATTATATGACAACTCCACAATCTCTCGCAAGATGCCAAAGAAATCATTTCCTGGATTGACGTCTTTGTAGTTTGAAGACTTGATACACAAAAGCATGTCGTGTATCTGGGCAGGCTGCTCAATAGCTCTTGGTAAATCTTTTACCTCTTTCCATATCGTGTATCCGGGCCACCTTGGCGGGGGATTAGCCTTCTCCACAATGCCAGCACGAAAAGCATTCTTATTCCTCCGGTATGGATGATCCTTCGGCAGGAATTGTCGATGACAATCGAAGAAGCACGATTTGCTTTCGTGTTTCAAACAGAAAGCCTTAGTGCTGTCCATGCAATACGGACATGAAAGACGACCATGCGTGCTCCATTCAGATAACATTCCATAGGCCGTAAAGTCGTTGATGGTCCACATAAGTGCTGCCCGCATCTAGAAATTTTGTTTTATAGATACATCGTATGTGTTGGAACCTACTTCCCACAGCTGATTCAACTCATCAATCAACAGCTGTAAATACACATCGATGTTCCTTTTCGGATTGTTTGGACCTGGGATAATAACGGTGAGGAACATATACGGAGTCTTCATGCACATCCAAGGCGGTAGATTGTACGGGGTGATGATCACAGGCCAACACGAATACTGGGATCCCGAAATTCTAAATGGGGTAAAACCGTCAGAGCAGAGACCCAATCTGACATTACGCGGATCAGAAGCAAAATCTGGATACTCTCGATCAAAGTGCTTCTATGCTTCTTTATCAGATGGGTGATCCAACACTCCTTCGGTATGTTTCCGCTTATGCCAACTCATGTTTTCTGCAGTTTCCTTCACCATAAACAACCGCTGCAACCGCGGCGTCAACGACAAGTAGTGCATCGAAGAGGTAGGCTTCCTGGCACCGACAGACTTTCCTCTACCACATGCCTTGTAGCGATCGACACCACAAAATTTGCAGGCATCTTCATCATTGTCGTCTTTATAGTACAACATGCACCCGTTGCGACAGGCATCGATTTTTTCGTATCCCATCCAGAGCGATCTAACCATCCTCTTAGACCGGTAGAAGTCTTTAGGCAACTTTGCACCCTCAGGCAATATTTTTATAAGCAACTCCATAAGACGGTTGTAGCAATCTTGCGACATGTTAAAATCGGACTTGATGCTTAACAATCTTGTAACCACCTCCAACGGTGAATGATCCTTACAACCAGGATATAATAGAGTCCTTGCATTCTTCAGCAACTCCATGAACTGTGCAGCATCGGGGTTCGGTGCCTCCTCAGGTGCATCATGATCATTCGAATCGAAACTAGGCCCGGCCGCATCAAAAACCATGTTCACCAACCCATCGTCGTAAGGAGCGTTATTGTGGATATCCACATAAGGCTCGTACTCCGATGCTAAAGACACAAGTTCTCCGTGCTCACTCCACTGATAGTAATTCGACGTAAAACCCTTCGAGTATAAATGATACATGACATCCACTTCTGGATGATATTTCAAGTTGCGACATCTCACACACGGACACTTAATTTTGGTACCGTCTATGTACTAAGGGAACGCCTTGGCAAACTGCAGGAACTGATGTACACCCTCTATGAATTCATCGCGCACACCGCACATGTCATAAGGATGACGGTTGTACATCCACGAACGATTTCGCAGATAGTAATTCAGTTCCATATCCATTTGAGGATAATTCTGTAAGATAGATATATGCACATCGTTTAAACACTTGTAAAAGTAATCATGATACAACAAGTGGTAATAGATATGATGTATCCTATGTAGTTTCTTTTCCTCTCTTTACTGTGAACCTTGGTTAACATTAATATTTCCACACTTCTCTAGGGTGAGGTTGAGGTAGATATCCTATGATGCGGAATAGTCGACTGAATGACCCGAATGAGAAGGAAGGAAGTAGGGAGGCTCACTCTATACACTCTAGGATTAACTTATTTCGTCGTTGATTTGACTTATTTTGGTAGTGTGAAATGTCAACAATATCCGATACGGCACCTCGAAGACCTAAATATAGAATATTAATGTCAATTGGTGTTTTGGAATCATAAACATGATATACTAGGTCAATTCTAGGTCTCCAAGTCATTTCTAGCTCACACTAGGACAACTGGGTCAATACCTTGCCAAACTTGGTCAAACTAGGTCACACCTAGGTTTTTAGGGCCATACGTTGCCTTACGTACCAAGGTATTCTAGTCTATACTAGGCTAATACCCTATGTATTTGCCCTACCAATATCCTATTCACATAAGGAAAACCATTACTATGGCCTATTTACCTAATTACCTATACACTAGCCTATCCTTAACTCTAGTAAAAACTAATACCAAACTCAACACCCCATACACTACAACATAGGTATCTCCCATACCCATGTGTCAACCCATTACCTAAACCTATAGGCTTCCTAAACCTATATATTACCTAGTCACTCTAGGTAAAGCCATTACCTATACTCATAGGTAAAACAATTCCTATCTTGAAGTTACCTATACTTATTGTCCTAGTCCTCATCTATACACATTATCCTAAGGCCTCTTTTGGTTCACCGATTTAAGGAACTAGGAAAGGAAAGTTGTTCCTTTCCTTTGTTTGGTAACCACAAACTTGAGAATCAATTTCCTCAAAAGGGGAAAAATTGGAGGGAATATGGTTCCACTCATGACCCATGGAATTCATTTTTCCTCCTCATTTTCCAACATTTATTACAAAAGTAACCATGTGTTATTGCTTATTTTACCATTAATGCTTATTTTACCATTGTTATATTTTTGCTTCCCTTTCCTACACCAACCAAACAACGGAAAGGAAATGTGACAGGAATCCTACTTTTCGATTCCCATGGAAAATACAAAGGAATACATTTCCTTTCCGTGAACCAAACGAGGCCTAATAGTGTCAAAGTGTCCACGTGTTATCAAAGTGTCAAAGTATCAAAGTGTCACAGTGTGTGTCAAAGTGTCCACTTGTGTGTCAAAGTGTCCACGTGTGTGTCAAACGGTCGTGTCTGTGTCGCATCAGAAAAGGAAGATAGGGTTAGGGTTTACCGACACAGCGTTGGGGTTGGGTCGGGGTCGCCGGGGTTGGAGCAGTGGCGGAGGAGACTGGTCGGGTGGTCGTCGAAGGAAGTGAGTCGGAGGAGGAATGGGGTCGTCGGGCAAGGGTAAGAGGAAGAGCGGGAGATTAGAAAATTTTGGGTGCAAAAAATAAAAAATCGATCGGGCCAGAACCCTATATGAAATATTTTAGCGACGTCAGTTAAAGACATCGCTAACCGTCGCTATTAATTAAAACTTGGTGACGTCGTAAAAGTGGCGTCACGAAACGTCGCTGAATAAAAAAACAGTGACGTTTTGCGACTAGAATGCGACATCAGTTGTCCAAAACATAATTTGTGTCGCTAACTGTCGCTCAAATGTCGCTGATAGTGACGTTCAGCAACGTATATATAAAACATCGCTAAAAGCACAAAACTTAGCGACGTATTTATCTGAAGTCGCTAATTTCGTCGCCATTATGACTTATTTTGGTAGTGATCCATAACCACTATACAACCAATATAGGATCAATCATGCATAATAGGAGCTAATATTATATATGCATATAGGTATATAAGAGGGAAGATATGAGAGGGGAACATATGTGTGTACATGTGATATGAGAACAGTGTGAAAATGTGTGGCAGGACCTAAATCCCAGATTTGACAGTCCTAAACAATTGAAAACCCAATGTTAGACACAACCACTAGCCCTATAATAATGTACACAATCAGTGATACTAATTTCCAGGTTTCAGTGTAAAGGAGTCTCAGTTTAGAGGGGTTTAGATTGTATGGGTGTGTAGTGGTGTGTCCATGGTTCAGGAAAATAGTGTGTTCCATGTGAATGTGTGTGTGTGTTCTTAGAGTACATGTGGTAGCAGTAGTGTGGCATGAGTGTATGGGTGTACCTATCGTAAATGTGTGTATGTGTAAAATCTGAAATTAGAAACTAAAAAAAAATCAGTGAGTGTAGCATGTGTAAATGGGAACTTTAGAATTTAGGAAGTGTAGATATGTTGCAAAGCTCAGTTTTACACAAAAGAAAATCTCAAGTTTTCAGGTTATTCAACTCAGTTATTTACAAATGTGTCTACATGGTGTAAGAGTGCAAATGGCATGGTGAAATCACTCTCAGATTTCAGGTTTACACTATAAGGCAGTTAACAGTGTAGCAATTTGGAATTTTCAGTGAATAGTGAATTAATGTGTGTGAAACAGTGGCATGGCAGTTACTACAACCCAATCCTCATGACAGTTAACATTGAATCAAAACCAGTAAACTAATTAATCCAAGCATAACTAACTAATCCTGGTAGTTAAGCATCAACAAACAATTTAGAAATTAGTCCAATCACAGGTTTTACACACAAGAAAAATTCTCAGCTAATCAAAAGAGTATCTTAGGTATCTGTCAATAGGAAAACTTAGTGTATCCACAACCTGAGAGCAAAATGCATAACTGGGAATGAAATAGGAAGAATAGGAAGCTTAAGGAAATAAGGAAGCAACTGAGACTTGTCTAAGTTCACAGTGAAAACCTGAATAAGAATGAACCAAAACATAAAAAAAACTGGAAATGAATTCCTCAGTAAAATCTGAGAATAACTCAATGCAAACTGAGAACACAAAGGGAACTATAAATTTGAGAACAAGGAACCCAAAACAGTTCACAGATTTTCGGAAGTGTCTCGAGTGCAATCTACCTGTTCTCAGGTTGCAAAAATGATAGTTTCATAGGGTTCACAGGAATTAAGAACCAAACAGCAGTTCATAACCCAGTCCAAACTAAATTCGAAAATCCTAAATCATGAATCTACTCATCAGTAACTAATACATATGTATGTGAGTTAATATGGAAATCAAACATTGACAGATCAGTTTAAATTACATATGAATCCAGAAATTTGTAAACAGTGTTCAGGATTTAAGAAAACGGGGATATGTGTGGTTAACAGGAAAGGGTATGGGTGCATGCAATTCAGGAATTGATAGTTCCTAATCTAGTCTAACCAATTTTCAATTCGAAATCTATACTCCTAATACCAACACCACCAAGAATTTTAACAAAACTAAACACCTGCACATGAACTCACATGTAGTTTAACTCCAAGATTTCAGTTTGGAAAGGTTTTAAAAATCAGGATGAGTTAATATGAAAAATCTGGGAATTCATTCCATCATTGAACTGCCCATTTCCATACTCAAATTCTATTTCCTTGATAACAAGCTAATCCAATCATGAAAATCTATCCTAGCATGAACTAATACACATGTGTGAATCAATTTAGGACAATAAACATCAATTAAATCAGATTAAATGGAATTTTAACTCATGATATCAAAATCAGAAACTTGAATATCAGTAATTTAGGAAGAACCAATTTCGAGATCTCTATAAACCAAACCAAGGCATCAAAACTTAAACCTGAACTAATTAAAATCATCACAACTAATTAAATCCTGAGATCAACATCATACAAGCAGTTTATACATTAGAATTTCCAGGAAAATCAGTCACAGCTCTTAGTATCAGAAAAATATAGGTTTGAACCCAAATTCATTATTCGAATTACATGGAAACTTCAAACAAATGGTTGACAGAGGTGTATAATCATAACATGGTGTTGTATAGGTTGATTCGTGTCCACAAAAGTGGACATGACATGTCCAAATGCTAAAAACCAGGTTTCATAGAATAACAGTGTCAGCAGCCTCGTGCAGAGGTACAGTGCGTGCTAGGACACGACACACGACACCGTGCTCGTGCTCGTGTCCTAGGGTGTGCCAAGGATAGGGCTACGTCCCCGAGTGTCTGCAACATGTCCACAACACGCGTGTCCTGAGCACGAGACGCGTATCAGTAGTCTCTGATCGCGCTCGCACGGCAAGTACAAAACCCGTGCGGCCATGATTTCTCCCAAACTACTGCACGAAATTCAATGGGACCTTGGGGGCATGCTCACAGACGTTGCCCCCATGAGCTCACCAAATTTCATACAAAACCGAGCTGTGTCGTGTCCGCTGCGAAGCTCGAACAGAAGGACACTCGACCGGCCAGTGCACAGCGTGTCCAATACGGATTTGGACATGACAAAGACACGAATTCATGCTCAGTAAAGCATGAATTCAATATATATATATAATACAACAAATCCATTTAAACACTTTCCAAAAATATCAAGTTTAAACCCTTTGTGGCAAATTAACAAACAAGCTGATATGTGTCCGATACGGACACGAAATTGACACGACTCGACACCACACCTATGCTAGCAGCTAGGGGACTCCTATGGCTTCCTATCCATACAAAGAAAATGAAATTTGGTGGAGGGAATAGGGATTTACCTATATGTACAATTTGCATAAAAAGTCTCAAATGGGGGTGTCCTCCTTGATGGCCAAAAGCTCCAAATTGTTCCTCCACTGAAAATATTCACCATGGATAGAAAGTATTCGTGGATTAGATCCTAATGCAAAAAGTTTGGTTGAAAAAGGATGAGAAATGGAGAAGTTATGAATGAATGAAGTAGGAGCTCACCTTGTTCTTGAGAAATGGAAAAATGAATGAAGGAGGCAAGGGTTTTTGGGAGAGATTAAATAGGGGGAATCCCAAGGATGGCTGCCCTAAAATCTAGGGCTAGGGTTGATCCAAGGGTTCTCCATCAAATCAGACAAATCAATGGCTAGATGAAACCTAAGTAGACTATCACTAGTCTTAACTAAATAATATGACTAATGACTAGCCGAAATCACAAATCATGACTAGCCATGACTAATCCCAAATCTAACTTAGTCTAACCATGACTAACTAGGACTAATCTAGGTTAAGTCAAATCTAGGTTAGGCTAAACACAACACAAGGCAATCAATTAAATGATATTAAAATCATACCATCCCATAAATTATATTAAATTCCAAATAAATATATATTAAATTCAATTAATTCAAAATGACCAAAATACTCTCAAGCTAAAAATAATGAAGTACCCTAATCACATGGATAGGCTCTAGGGTTACACTAGCAAGACACCAAATCACAAGTCATGATTTTAAATAGTTTAAAAATGATTAAAAATTACCAAAAATCATATTATCATTAAATATCATAGTTAATAATTAAAAAACACAAAATTTCAAAATTATCCTTATTTTAGAAACTGGATGTTACAACGCATGCGGGAAGATTTAAGTCGTCAGCGACATCTATCCTAATGCATGATGGGTAGTCATTATGGGTGTAAAACCCAAAACAAAATTTTCAATAAATTTTAAGATTTTCTTTTTAGTTCAATTAACAATTAATTATTATTTTCTTGAAATTTCAAAACAAAGCATGTATATATATACATATTAAAATTTTTAAATAATTAATTGAAAAAAAATTATTTTTAACTTGAATATATATATTTTTAAAAGAAGCTATAAGAGTAAAGGAAATAATTTTACTAATAATTTAGAAATAAAAGAAATTATTTCTTTAAATTTATTTTATTGGTTTATTGGTAAAAAATAAGAAAATAAATAAATTCTTTTGAATTTTTAACTAATTATAAAATCCTAGAAATAAAAAGAATAAAATGTTTCTCCTAAGAGTTGAACCCTCAACCTCCCAAATCAAGCCATAGGACATAACCACTACATCAATTTCAACTTTTGTTATCATATTCAAAGGTGTTGTTTTTATTAAGGAAAACGTGGTAAGTGTTGTATTAAAATTCGAATGATTGGATGAAGCCTTCCATTCATCTTCTTCGGTTTCCTTACGGAACCCAAACCGAAAACCCTTCGGTTCTTCAATTGAAGGATGACTTTAGGTTTTTCCCAACTCCTAATTTCTTTCCCTATATAAAGTTCCCTTCCCCTCTTCCAATTTCCATCTCCCATAAGTTTCTAATCCCTAAAAGAGAGCAACCCGAGCCCTAGCTCCCAAACTGCCACCACCGCGGCCGATCCCTGTGCGCGCCAACCCGGCGACCCCGACCGCGGCATCCGCCGCCGTCCGCCCGAACCCGAGCCCGCGGCCACCCCGCGTCCGCCGCGCCTCCCGTGGCCGTCGACCCTCTCGGCTACCCTGGTCGCCGTCTTTTCTGCGCCGATTTCATCACCAAGGTACAATTCGTGCCCCCGTCAATGATGATACGGTCCTCCGATTCTAGAAAGAATTCTGTTCGATTTCGTTTTTGATCTCGTTTTTTATTTCGTTTTCTATTTCGTTTCGATTTTTGGTTCTGAAAATATTCGGAAAAGTTCTGATCGGTTTCGGTATTGTTCTGATTAATTCTTAAATTATTTCGTTAAATTCGGAACAGTTTCGATAGTTCAGATTTTTGTTTCGAAACCCTTCTGTTAAAATTGTGTTGGGTTTTTTTTAGAACATTAGTTAGGTTCTGGACATTTCTTAAGTTGGGTTTTAATTAAAGAAAATGGGTTGTTGGCTGTGTTGAAACAAACTGTTCAAATGAACAATTTGATTGACTGGAGAATGAAAAAAATTAGTTCTGTTGGAAAAGGTTGTTTGTTTTAGTTGTTACTCTCTTGAACAAAATTGTTCCAATGGGAAAATAGGTTCTATAGTTAGGAAGAATAGATTTGTGGTCTCGTTGGGTTGAGAACAAAAATGGTTCTATTAGTAGGTTCTGTTGTTAGAAGAAATGGTTTTGTCTACTTGGAAGAATTGGTTTTATAAAGAATTTCTATTGTTTGTCAAAATTGTTTTGTGTAGGTGACTAGTTGTTAAAGTTTTAATTTTCTTTAATCATTTATGTAAAGGTTTGTAAGGGCATAAGCCAATTTTCTATTTATTTTCTGAGGACTTGTATGTGTAGAGTAGTTGCTATTTTTCTTATTTTGTTGTCATGTTAGTATTAATAGATAATATATTAATATTGATTTTCCTAGAAAATAAAACTTATAAATTCTTACTAATAAATAGCATCGTATTTTCTCACTTAAGAAAATAATATATTTTATATATAGATGTAAATGTAGAAAATCACAAATTTTTCCCAAATAAATAAATAATTATCAAATAACTTTTCCTTCGTATAAATTGCGTTTTGATTCCTTTAGCACTAATTAAATTGAATAGGGTTTTCGAATTTGGATTTCAACTAGCTTAGTCCAATAATTGTTCTACCCTAAAATGTCGAAATCTCCAAACTCCAGGATCTCAAGGACGTGTCTGAATTTCCCTTCTGGTACCAACTTCCAGTCACAAGTAACCAAAGGCAAGTACAGGTTATGTTTATTTAGCGAATTTAATTGATAATTGTTTTCTTGCAAATTAAACCACATTGCTACACGAGGAAATATTGTTCATTATGGGATTCGGGGGAATAGTATAATGTATTATGACCAATACCCAAAAGCATATTGATTGTGCGAGCCTACTCCTCAACACACGAGGATAAGCCGTATCGTATCATTAGGATACAATTGTACAACCCAAGCCGGTCATAAACATTATCTATTCAAATGCACATTGTTTTTAAATTGCTGAAAAATATTACATCAGGTAGATTCTTTTAACTGTTTAATTTTGCAAATTTCTATTATTATTTAAAGTCATTAAATTTTCATAAACTGTACTTTGCTCCTTTCCTGACTGGAAACCCCCCTCCCCCAGGTGAATTCGAAAATGAGGATCTTTTTCATGATAGCTTTTACGATCCTAAGTTGTACCCGGAGGCTACCCCAGATATTGTCCAGGAGGAAACCATTCCAGAGAGTGCCAATTAGAAATTATGTATTTCAAGAATAAAATTTCATTATGCTGTTGTAGTAAGTGTGACTTGAGACAAACATTGACTCTATGTTTTAATTTGAATAAAAGCTTTTATTCCTGCAAATATTGTGTACCACTATTGAACAGCTTACTGCCGCCGTCTCACAACGGTGCAGGCTGGGCATGATTCCGATTCGTCCCCAACTAATTTGGGATCGGGTCGTGACATGTTTTTAGTGGTGGCCCATGCAGGTCATAAAGTCAAAAATAACTTTTATTCTCTCAAGTCATAAATTCTAAAACTTTTATTTCAGGACAACTCTAGAAAAACTTAGATGGACAGCCTAGAGACCTTAGTACACTGAACTATAGAACACTATAACTATAGGAAGTCGGAATTAAACTTAGGACGATTTTGCCACTAAGATTTTATTTGTATATTTATAATTATTCTTCGTATTCCAGAAAATGGAAGGAAATGCCACTCCCAACCGAGCAACTTCCGAGGGTGAAACATCCTCTGCTCAGGAAGCAGGACAGCTGGCAACACCCAATCCTATTGCAACTTTACCTCCTCCTCCACCGCCTGGTTTGACTATTCCAGTCATTCCATCTTTAGGAGCTATACCCCTCGACCCTAATCAGCTCGTAACTCTGCTACAGAGTGTCCATAACGTTGCCGTAGCTGCCCTTGGGCGGATAAATATGCCTCAGCCCGACCAGAAGCCTGTTGCCCAACCCAGAGTTGGAAATATTGAAAACTTCAATAAGCTGGACCCTCGAACTTTTAGTGGAACTGAGGGCATCATTTATGCTGACGAATGGCTGAACGAAATGGAGCGCCTTGTTAGTGTTGCCCGACTACCAGAAGACCTCAAGGTAGAAGCAGTGTCACTTCAACTGCGTGACCTGGCAAGCATCTGGTTCCGGAACGAACCTCGATTCCGTACTCCGGGAATAGCATGGGGATCATTCCAGAAGAGATTCAAGAAGAAGTTCTTTCCAGCCGAAGCTCTGGAGAACCTGAGAAGGCAATTCCAGAACCTGGAGCAAGGCAACAACACTGTTGAAGAATATGCAGCAGAGTTTGATCGACTCAGTCGATTTGCCACTTACATGGCAGACGACCCAGAAATCCGTGCTGAGAGATTTTGCTTTGGGATGCGTGAAGAACTGCGCACTATGGTTATTACAAATGGTGCCCGAACTTATGATAAGATGCTGAAGGTAGCACGAGGATTGGAGGCAAGTATACTTAACCGTCCCAAAAGAGACTTCCCAGGGTCTAGCAACTACCAAGGGAATACTAAGAAGACCAACAATCACAAGCCTATATACCCCCAGCGAACTCAACATCAGCAACAGCAGACCAGGCCACCTATCAAGACTTTCCAGAAGCCAATCCCCATCTGTGATTTCTGCAAGAGGCTTGGACATCAGGCGAGCATCTGTAGGAAGAGGCTTGGACATTGTCTGCACTGTGGATCTGCTATCCACCAAGTGAGAGACTGTCCAACTGCTTTCAATCGTGGCGGAGCTGTGCTACAGAAGCCTCCACTTCCAACTCAGGAGCAACGCTACAAGCAACATCAGCAAGGAAAGGCTTTTGCCCTGGCAGTACAAGAGGCAGAACCAGAACCAACTGGAGACGTCATCACAGGTTCCATCTTACTTTATTCACATCCTGCCTTAGTATTATTCGACTCTGGAGCATCACATAGCTTTATATCCTCGGACTTCATTTCTGCATACAATATAGATGTTGGACTCAGTAAACAAATATGTAGAGTGATGACTGGCGGAGGACCCATACCTATTACTGGAATTTGTAGTTGCCCTATCACCATAGCGGGCCATAAATTTCAAACCCAACTCTTAGTTATGCCACTTCCAAACTATGACGTAGTTTTGGGAATAGATTGGCTAAGTGAGCAACATGCTATGATAGACTGTCACCGAGGGAGCGTGATCTTTAGTCCACCAGGAAAACCCGAGTTCGAAGTAGTTCGAGCAGCCGAACATTTGAGAAGCATCAACTACACCTCTATCACCAAAGATCCTGTACCTCCTCATCCCCTCATAGCAGAATTTCTAGATGTCTTTCCCGAGAGTCTTCCCGGACTTTCCCCTAATCGAGATGTTGAATTCTCCATCGACCTAGTACCAGGCTCCGCCCCTATATCCCAGCGATGCTATTGAGTGAATCCCAAGGAGGCTACGGAGATGAAGGACCAGATTGATGAACTGAAGGCTCAAGGATTCATCAGAACAGGTACTTCACCCTGGGGAGCACCCGTTCTATTTGTGCCCAAGAAGGATGGATCTGTCCGGATGTGCATAGATTACCGGGCTCTGAACAACATCACTATCAAGAACAGATACCCTCTGCCCAGAATCGATGACCTCTTCGATCAATTGAGCGGAGCTAAGGTATTCTCAAAGATAGATCTTAGATCCGGATACCATCAAGTCAGGATGAGGGAAGAAGACATACCCAAAACGGCATTCAACACTAAATATGGTCAGTATGAATTTTTAGTCATGCCTTTTAGTTTAACTAATGCTCCTGCAGTGTTCATGAATCTCATGAACAAGGTCTTCCATCAATACCTAGACCAGTTTGTTGTTGTCTTCATTGACGACATTCTGATCTACTCAAAGACCCCGAAAGAACACGAGAAGCACTTGAGGATAGTACTGGAGACTTTAAGGAAGGAGAAGCTGTACGAAAAATTATCCAAGTGTGAGTTCTTTCTGGACAAAGTAGACTTTCTCAGCCACGTTGTCACAGGAGATAGAATCTCAGTAGACCCAAAGAAGATAGCAGCTGTTGAGTCATGGACAACACCAGGATCAGTTGCTGAAATCCGGAGTTTTCTTGGCTTAGCGGGCTACTATAGAAAGTTCGTGAAGGACTTTGCAAGAATTGCCGAGCCAATGACCAAGCTTACCAGAAAGAATGAAGAATTTGTCTGGACTGAAGCGTGCCAGGCGTCATTCGAGGAGCTGAAGAAGAGACTGACAACTGCACCCATCTTGTCACTACCCTCAGGTACGGGAGGATTTTTAATTTATAGTGACGCTTCTGGAAAAGGTTTGGGCTGTGTTCTTCAGCAACACGGGAAAGTAATCGCCTATGCATCTCGGCAATTGCGGACCCATGAGAAGAACTACCCTACACATGACCTGGAGTTAGCAGCGGTAATTTTTGCCTTGAAGTTATGGAAGCACTACTTGTATGGAGAAAGGGTGGAGATATTTACAGACCACAAAAGTCTGAAATATGTCTTCACACAGAAGGAGCTTAACATGAGGCAAAGACGATGGTTGGAGCTTATGAAGGACTTCGACATCGATCTACAGTACCATCCAGGAAAGGCTAATGTGGTCGCTGATGCACTTAGCCGATACCCAATGGCGATGTTCTTAACTAAGAACAGATATCTACTCGAGGACATTGAGAAGTTAGAGCTAGAGATTGTGCTGCCAGAAGAGAAGATGAAGGAACTTGAAGCCGGTGCGACCATGATGAAATTACAAGTACAGTCTGGCCTGATGGACAAAGTCAAGGAAGCTCAATTCCAAGACGAAGCGCTATGCAAACTTCGAGACCAAGTGTTAGCTGGAACACTGGACAACTTCTCGATATCAGAAGATGGAGTACTAAGGCGTGGCACCAGACTATGTGTACCTGCTGGAGAATTAAGAGAGGAGCTGATGAAAGAAGCCCATCGGTCGCAATATTCTATACATCCAGGTACAAATAAGATGTATAAGGATATGCAAACACATGTATGGTGGAAAGGAATCAAAGGTGATGTATCCCGATATGTCTCTAGATGTCTAATTTGCCAGCAGGTGAAGGCAAGTAGACAAAGATCGGCGGGATTACTTCAACCGCTGCCCATTCTGGAATAGAAGTGGGAGCACATCACGATGGACTTCGTGTCGGGATTACCTCGTTCTCAAGGAGGGAAGGACGCTATCTGGGTGATTGTGGACAGACTGACTAAGTCTGCTAACTTCATACCCTTCAAGGTTGGCGACTCTACGGAAAAGCTGGCGAACATGTACATGCAGCATATCGTTCGAATTCATGGAGTACCGGTGAGCATTATATCAGACCGGGATAGTCGCTTCACCTCCCATTTTTTGAAGAGTTTGCAAGAGAGTCTTGGAACTCAACTAAAGTTTAGCACTTCTTATCATCCGCAAACTGACGGGCAATCGGAGAGGACCATCCAAACCCTCGAAGATATGTTGAGATCCTGTGCATTGGAGTTTGGTGGATCATGGAAAAGCCATCTGCATCTGGTGGAGTTCTCATACAACAATAGTTATCAAGCCAGCATTGGCATGACACCTTTTGAGGCACTCTATGGACGTCGTTGCCGTACACCTTTTGCATGGGACGATGTAGGAGAAAGAATCATGTTGGGACCAGAAATGATTAAAGATGCTGGAGACAAGGTGAAAATGATCAGAGACAAGCTTCAGATAGCCCAAGATCGACAAAAGCACTGGGCCGACAACAGACGTCGACCACTAGAATTTGAAGCAGGAGATAAGGTCTTTATCAAAATCTCCCCCACCAGAGGAACCATCCATTTCGGAAGAGCTGGAAAACTCAGTCCAAGATTTATCGGGCCATTCGAAGTTCTGAGCCGAGTCGGAGAAGTGGCATACCGATTAGATCTACCAGCTAATCTTGAAGGAGTACATAATGTCTTCTACATCTCACAGCTTAGACGTTACATTCCAGATGAAAGTCATATTGTAGACCATTCAGAGCTGGAGCTTGGACCAAGTCTCACTGTGCCAGAGAAACCAGTGGAGATACTAGACCGTAGAGAGAATAGGCTGAGGAACTCTGTCATTCCTTTAGTCAGAGTAGCTTGGAGGCAGGATTCTCCGGGTGAATCTACCTGGGAGCGAGAAGATGACATGAGGGAAAGGTTCCCTTATTTGTTTGAAGCATGAAGGTACTTTCTTTCCTTTGTTTATGCGTTCTAATTTCGAGGACGAAATTTTCTAAGGAGGGAAGCTTGTAAAACCCAAAACAAAATTTTCAATAAATTTTAAGATTTTTTTTAGTTCAATTAACAATTAATTATTATTTTCTTGAAATTTCAAAACAAAGCATGTATATATATACATATTAAAAATTTTAAATAATTAATTGAAAAGAAATTATTTTTAACTTGAATATATATATTTTTAAAAGAAGCTATAAGAGTAAAGGAAATAATTTTACTAATAATTTAGAAATAAAAGAAATTATTTCTTTAAATTGATTTAATTGGTTTATTGGTAAAAAATAAGAAAATAAATAAATTCTTTTGAATTTTTAACTAATTATAAAATCCTAGAAATAAAAAGAATAAAATGTTTCTCCTAAGAGTTGAACCCTCAACCTCCCAAATCAAGCCATAGGACATAACCACTACACCAATTTCAACTTTTGTTATCATATTCAAAGGTGTTGTTTTTATTAAGGAAAACGTGGTAAGTGTTGTATTAAAATTCGAATGAATGGATGAAGCCTTCCATTCATCTTCTTCGGTTTCCTTACGGAACCCAAACCGAAAACCCTTCGGTTCTTCAATTGAAGGATGACTTTAGGTTTTCCCAACTCCTAATTTCTTTCCCTATATAAAGTTCCCTTCCCCTCTTCCAATTTCCATCTCCCATAAGTTTCTAATCCCTAAAAGAGAGCAACCCGAGCCCTAGCTCCCAAACCGCCACCACCGCGGCCGACCCCTGTGCGCGCCAACCCGGCGACCCCGACCGCGACGTCCGCCGCCGTCCGCCCGAACCCAAGCCCGCGGCCACCCCGCGTCCGCCGCGCCTCCCGTGGCCGTCGACCCTCTCGGCTACCCCGGTCGCCGTCTTTTCTGCGCCGATTTCATCACCAAGGTACAATTCGTGCCCCCGTCAATGATGATACGGTCCTCCGATTCCAAAAAGAATTTGGTTCGATTTCGTTTTTGATCTCGTTTTCGATTTTGTTTTCTATTTCGTTTCGATTTTTGGTTCTGAAAATATTCGGAAAAGTTCTGATCGATTTCGGTATTGTTCTGATTAATTCTTAAATTATTTCGTTAAATTCGGAACAGTTTCGATAGTTCGGATTTTTGTTCCGAAATCCTTCTGTTAAAATTGTGTTGGGTTTTTTTTAGAACATTAGTTCGGTTCTGGACATTTCTTAAGTTGGGTTTTAATTAAAGAAAATGGGTTGTTGGTTGTGTTGAAACAAACTGTTCAAATGAACAATTTGATTGACTGGAGAATGGAAAAAATTAGTTCTGGTGGAAAAGGTTGTTTGTTTTAGTTGTTACTCTCTTGAACAAAATTGTTCCAATGGGAAAATAGGTTCTATAGTTAGGAAGAATAGATTTGTGGTCTCGTTGGGTTGAGAACAAAAATGGTTCTATTAGTAGGTTCTGTTGTTAGAAGAAATGGTTTTGTCTACTTGGAAGAATTGGTTTTATAAAGAATTTCTATTGTTTGTCAAAATTGTTTTGTGTAGGTGACTAGTTGTTAAAGTTTTAATTTTCTTTAATCATTTATGTAAAGGTTTGTAAGGGCATAAGCCAATTTTCTATTTATTTTCTGAGGACTTGTATGTGTAGAGTAGTTGCTATTTTTCTTATTTTGTTGTCATGTTAGTATTAATAGATAATATATTAATATTGATTTTCCTAGAAAATAAAACTTATAAATTCTTACTAATAAATAGCATCGTATTTTCTCACTTAAGAAAATAATATATTTTATATATAGATGTAAATGTAGAAAATCATAAATTTTTCCCAAATAAATAAATGATTATCAAACAACTTTTCCTTCGTATAAATTGCATTTCGATTCCTTTAGCACTAATTAAATTGAATAGGGTTTTCGAATTTAGATTTCAACTAGCTTAGTCCAATAATTGTTCTACCCTAAAATGTCGAAATCTCCAAACTCCAGGATCTCAAGGACGTGTCTGAATTTTCCTTCCGGTACCAACTTCCAGTCACAAGTAACCAAAGGCAAGTACAGGTTATGTTTATTTAGCAAATTTAATTGATAATTGTTTTCTTGCAAATTAAACAACATTGCTACACGAGGAAATATTGTTCATTGTGGGATTCGGGGGAATAGTACAATATATTATGACCAATACCCAAAAGCATATTGATTGTGCGAGCCTACTCCTCAACACACGAGGATAAGCCGTATCGTATCATTAGGATACAATTGTACAACCCAAGCCGGTCATAAACATTATCTATTCAAATGCACATTGTTTTTAAATTGCTGAAAAATATTGCATCAGGTACATTCTTTTAACTGTTTAATTTTGCAAATTTCCATTATTATTTAAAGTCATTAAATTTTCATAAACTGTACTTTGCTCCTTTCCTAACTGGAAATCCCCCCCCCAGGTGAATTCGAAGATGAGGATCTTTTTCATGATAGCTTTTACGATCCTGAGTTGTACCCGGAGGCTACCCCAGATATTGTTCAGGAGGAAACCATTCCAGAGAGTGCCAATTAGAAATTATGTATTTCAAGAATAAAATTCTATTATGTTGTTGTAGTAAGTGTGACTTGAGACAAACATTGACTCTATGTTTTAATTTGAATAAAAGCTTTTATTCCTGCAAATATTGTGTACCACTATTGAACAGCTTACTGCCGCCGTCTCACAACGGTGCAGGCTGGGCATGATTCTGATTCGTCCCCAACTAATTTGGGATCGGGTCGTGACAATGGGGAACGCTCAACCCATATATAAAAATATGTGGGGGATTGTTGATGTTTTGGCCTTAGAGACTAGAAATATAGTCCCACACTGCGTAGGCCAAATGGATAGTATCTCTATATATAGCTTTGCTTGTATTGAGAGATGCACATAAGGTATGGAGAGGCACATGGGTGTCATGTGGGGGTATTTTTCTAGTGTAAAGAAGGCTAGCTTCACAAAGAAAGCATTTATGCTTTTTTCATTCTCTTGAAATTAATTCCTTATGAGCTAAGCGACTCGGACTCGGACTCGGCCTCGGACTCGGGCTCATGGGCTCACGAGTCATAATGTGGTATTTTGCTGACACACTTTGCACTTAGCACGTCAGCATCGTTGTTAGGTGCATAGTGCGCTTTAGTTGCACTCATTGCGTGAGCCTCTGCGCTGCCGATCGTGCGCCCGTTCGTGTGGTCAGTTTGTGCGGCCAGTTCACAAGACCCGTTCGTGCGACCAGATGGTGCGGCCCGATAGCGCGACCAGATGGGCAATCCGATGGCGCGGCCAGTTGATGCGGCAGTTTGCGCCCAATGCGTGCAGCGCACGTTATACGCGGATGAGTGGGTGCACGCGGGCGCAGTTGGCACAGATTGCTGGAGCGCACGCCTATAAGCACTATAGTGTCTGTTCACGATCTGAACAGTTATGAAACATTCAGGAACAGTTCCTCCTTTCACGGGTCTGCATTACCACATCCCGAACGTTTCGTATATTGGACGGTTACTGGACTGACACTATATATGTTCACTCTTCTCTCTCATTATATAGTTCCTTACGAAATTCAGAGAGCGGAGAAAAAAGAAATAGACAAATAGCGCAAGCAGTTCTGTCCATCGAAGGAGTCATAAGAACATTTCAACAGAGTGTTCCGTAGTTCATCTTTGAACTTGCTGGTTCATGGAATCTGATCGTGTGGGGCGAATCTAGCTTTGAGCTCCGGTGATTCGTCATCCCAGCAGGCATTCTTCTTCTTTCGTTTATCTCCTCTTCACGTGTAACTCGTTCTAAACGAGATCTTCTATGATCTAATCAGAAAACTTTTTATGGGTTTTCGTCGCTGCTGCTACGAAATTCATTTGTGCCTTTTTCGATGTGTTACATTTGATTTCGTCTCTCTGAATCCTCCGGAATCTCAGTTGTGCACCTTCCTCGAAGTGTTGCCAAATCTTTTTTTTTTCATCTTAAAATCACACCCCGGGACTAACATGATTTTCCCTTCCCTGTTGCTTCTATTTGTTACTCATACTCTTTATTTGTATTGGTTGTTGATGCCCAGGGCGACTCAATATATACAAATTTCATTTGTAAAAGTATGTCATTTGTTACAAGAATTCAAAACATATGTAAATGTTTGTCTCAAATTTTTGTACTTTTTGTATATAATTCAGAACATATGTACAAAACCGTCTTAATTTTCTATGTCATAGAAATTGAATTCGATGCTTCAATAATTTAGTAAAAAGTTATGAATTTATATATGTATGTTTGTTGTGTTATATGTTGTAATTAAGAAACACGCGCCTTGTTTTATTAATTTACTAATGTTTACTCATTATTGCTAAATTTATTTTGAAAATTTATTGTTTTAATAAATTAGTGGTAATACCGAACTCAGTTGGCTTTTGTGGTTAGTGAGGAGAGGTGTAACCTCCTTGGCTAGACGGACGGTCTCGGAATCGAACCGCGGAGGAGGTGTGGGTGTGTGTGTGTGTGTGTGTGTGTGTGTGTGTGTGTGTGTGAAAAATGAGAGCAGTGGGACCAAATGTCATGCAATGCAGCATACACAAAACCCTGTGCGTTACATCGGGCATGCAAAAAAAATTAATAAATAAAAAATAAATTGGTGGTAATTACAGATCAACAATAATTAGATAAATCAAAAAAATGTGTAACGGGGTAACCTCACCCATTTCAAAGGAGAAGAAATATATCACTTCTCTACTATGAATTCTTTACAAATCAAAAATAGAAACTACATAGCGTTACTGCACTTTTCAAATCACTTCAACCAACATCAAAACACAAAACTTCAGGATTTAGCACCCAAATAAACGATTGAAAAAAATATATGTACGCATGACGTGTGTAAGCAATGCGCGCCTAAAATACCGATTTTAAATTTTTTTTTTACTTCGACTCACTTTGTAGAACTAAACATGAGGCTGTTTGAGCCCTTTGCCGATCCCAGTCAATTAATACTTCAATATTTAAAATAGCTCATCACTTCACCTTTCCAGTCAGGACGGAGCCGGAGAATGTCTCTTTTAGTTTGGTAAAAAAATAACTTTTTTATGAAAATTTTATATTTTATGTTTTTATCCTACTTTAATGTAGGTTGTCTTTCTCTTTCTGGTAACACACAACCAAATCAAACCAAATCAAATCAAGCCAACAGCACAAATAATAATAAAGTGTGTTAAAATTGACATTGATGAATCAATATATTAATCCAATTACAAATTAGATTTCGCGAATAAAACCAATTGAGAGCATTCGTCCCTGCTTCGCAGGACAAAATAATCAGCAAACGAGCAGTATGCAGTCAGTCAGTCGGTCATTTTTGCTGTCAAAACACTATATCAAACATGCAATCAATCACGGCGAGATCCCGAGAGTGAGGTCCAAAGAAGTAGCGTCCCCTCCACCAGCCTCGTTCGTAGGTGGCGGCAAGTTCAAATCAATGACGTTTCCCGCCCTCCTCGACGTAGAAGCAGAAGCAGCAGCGGCGTCAGAGTGACACCTCATGTGTCCTCCGAGCGCCTGCCCGCTAGCAAACGTCCTGTCGCAAACACTACATTTATGATAATCCTCCTCCCCCGGAGTTGCCGCCACAGCCCACGAGGAAGGAGGAGGAGAGCTCGAGTTCGTTGCCGTTGCCGTTGCCGGTGGCGGTGGTCTCTTGGGCCTGGCTCTCGGAGGGCCGTTGGCGAGGAGGAGGAGGCCGGCGGCCACGTCGTACTCTTCGGCGGTGAAGGGCCCCATCGTCGCGGGGGGCAGCGGTCTGCGGAAGTGGGGAGGGGGGTTGATGCCTCGCCATTGCCGCTCCGGGTGGCAGCGCATGTGGCCGAAGAGCGCCTTCCATGAGGAGAACCTCCTCCCGCATTCCGTGCAGGGGGGGAGATCGCCTAGGGGTGCCGCTGGTAGTGCTGGGGGTTTCCTCTTCGGTGGTGGGTTAGGATTAGGGTTAGGGTTGGGTAGCATGGTGTGTGTGTGTGTGAGAGACAGAGAGAGAGTGAGTGAGAGGTGATGTATTTGTATTTTTAAAAACGTGCTGAGAGGGAGGGGAGGTGGTTTTAGGTAGTTATGCTCCACTTTTGTCTGCAAAACATGTGTTGTCCCCAAAACTGCCCCACTGAGGGATCACATAGCACCGTGTCCGACACATGTGTCCGACACCAGGAGTAGTATAAGAAATATATTTAGGCCAACTTGTTTCACCAGAGCTAGAACCTCTACGTGACACAACATGATACGGACACACCGACATGGACGTGAACACAAATTTTACCTAGCGTGTCCTGGTAATATATTTGCTGCTGCGCTGCAGCTTCTGCTTTTTTTTTTCTTGCAAACTTTTAAACAGCTGCATCTTCCTTTTTTTTCTTTGGACCTCTTTGCAAGAGCAGAGCAGGGAAGGTGGTTTTAGGCCGTTATACTCCACTTTATTTGCAACATGTGCTTCCCCAAACTGCACCAGAGTATGTGTGCTGTATTTCAATTTAGTTTATTTCTCTGCTTCCGTTTTCAGTTTATTTGTGTAATAATTTTCAAATATATATATATATATATATATATATATATATATATATATTTGTGTAATAGGTATTATTGTTTTTCATCTTCCTTTTGACCTATTAGCCACGTTTAGTAAAAGAAAAAAACTATAATATTGCTAAAAAAATTAGATAAAAATTTAAATTGTATTAAATCTCTACTAATATAAAGGAGCTTTAAAATGACTCAAGATTGAGCCGTCTAAGCCATGTGTATTTCATCAACCATTTTAATCTAAAAAAAATTTAAGTCCCGTAAACGTATTTATTTTCTCAAGTAGTTTAAACTAAAATTAAAACCTAAAATCATACTAACTGCATGAATATTACTAAAATTTTTAGAATTTAAATTATAATTAGACTAGCTAAATGATATTATCTAACTAAACACATATCCAAAAGTTTAAAAATATATTTATTACAAAACATAACTAAAATATATTTTAAATTATATTTAAAATATTCTAACGTAATTTAAATTTATATATTTCAATCATAATGTATTTTTTTTAACGTGCAACGCACGTGAAAGTAACTAGTTATTTTAGATACCAATTGAATATATTTTACTTATTTTTGTTCTATATATGTTTTTAGAAATTTAAATGTGTTTAGTTAGATAATAAATGTACTTAGTTAAATATAATTTGAATATTGAATATATTTTAGGATAATCTCTATCTCTACTATTATAAGGGAGCTTCAAAACCAACCATTTAATTTTAAAAAAAATTAAATTATGTAAAAAAATGTTGAAAAAAGTTTAAATTTGTTATATATATTCAATATGAAAAATTGAACTCAACCAATAAGAAGAACACCTTCTTCCTTAACGACATGAGTTAGAAGAAATATTTTACTATAATTGGATAATATTTGACTATAGTCAGAAGAATTTAGTATTTTTATCCCAACTACATGAGGAGGTATTGTAGTTAGAATTTATTTTTATTTTAATCCCTCCTGCACTCATCGAGTCCATGCCCGCGAAATCCTGGTTCCCCTCCAATGAAAGGGGCAACGCGTGATCTGCAGTTCAAATATACGGACAACGTAGCACTGCATAACATTATAACATTAGTAGAGTGCCTAATATAAACTCTGGAGCTAAAGGGATGTGTAGGTGATGGAACCACAAAATTAGAAGAAGAAAAAATGGAAAAAATATGGTTTCTCGTCGTTGATAAGGATGGAAGTAATTAAAAAGGGCGGCTATTTGTATATGCTAATAACGCGTGCAGACCCAAACGCATTTACTCACAATGCCTTGTCACTTCTCAGTACCACAAGAATTAGGATACGAGCAGGGCCCCCACGCATAGGGCTAAGGTGTGACTTGGGCCGGACGGCCTGGTCCCTCACTCTGTTCTGACCCGGTCAAAATCTGTCTGGCCGGCTCGAGTCCGGTCAACGATCCGGACCGATCCGGCCCCCTAACCGGCGGGTCCAGGTTAGGTTCCACCTATGAATCCGCAAGTCCGGACCGGTACGGTCCGGTTCGACCGCGGATCTGGGCCGGTCAAACCCGATGAATCCTACAAGAACGGCCCGGACCGGCCCGGTTCAAGTCCGGTCCAGCCAATTTTTTGATTTTTTTTTAAAACCTTTGGAAGGGCCAAAAGACCGTTTTACCCTTATTTTTATTGTTGTTTTTTGACCAAAAATACCCTTATAACAACTACATTTTGAGAGTAAATATGTCATTTTGCATAAAAAAGCTATAAATAGGCCATAAATTTTTAAAATTAATCACACCAATAATTTCTTTCCTCTTACAATATTTACAAACAACTTAGTGTGAAGAGGCTATTTTATATCATGGATAATTATCAACTACCACAGCAACCACAAGATCAGCAATCGTGGCCTGCACCGCAACCTCAACACGCACCGCAACAAGAGCTTGAATCAGAATCGAAAATTTGACATTATTTTAGCGGAGTTTACAATGCGCGTGCAAGTGACGATACCGAAATAAAATATTCAACTAAAGTTCTTGTTGAATGTTTGCATTGTAGGAAACGATTCAAATGGGACCATAGCTATGATATAGGGTAGCTACGCAGACATTTAAAATCATGTTTGAACATCTAGTAATCTTGTATGAGTCATTAATTGCAGTTTATGTATTAATAATATTTTATCAGTCATTAATTTTTAAATTATGCGAACCTTGTTTTAGCCATTCACTCATGTTTCATTTAGCAAATTAATTGTGCAGATTTTCTAAATTTTATTATACATGTATATATTTTTTATAGAAATTTTTTAAAGATTAATAAAAATAATTTTAAATTATACTAATTTAAATTGTACAAATTTTTATTATCTAAATTTTTATTACATTTTTTTAGTTTTATTATACTAATTTAGTTTTTTAAATTATACATTTTTAAATTATACTAATTTAGAAAAAAAAAATTTAGAAAACTCTTTTCTAGATCACTTTTTTTTAAAAAAAATACTTAATTTTTGAAAATTTTATTTTATTTTATTCTTTAATTTAAAAAAATATATTGAAAACATATAAAAAATAATTTGATTATCTTAAACCAAATCGGGCCGACTGGTCCAACCCTGAACTGGCCTGGCCCAGGTCCGGTTTAGCTCGGCCCAACAAAAACCGTACCGTGGGTCCGGACTGGGTTCGGGATTCAGCGAACCGGACCGGCACGCCACCCAATCCAGGCTGAGCCCGACCCTTCCCAGGACCAGTCAAATCCGGTCAAAACCGGGTCCGGGTCGGCCCAGCCCGGCCCAAGTTACACTTGACATAGGGCAGGTAAGGGCAGGGTTTCACTGTTCAGGACACCAAAATTGTGGGACACCAAAAAAAAATATTTTTTATGTATATAACTTTTGGTATTATTAAAAAGAAAAAATTTTATTACAACCCATATATATTTATACATCCTTACGGTGGAGGACTTCAACTCTGGTGACTCTGCCTAGTATCTACAATACTTCTCACATGAGCTACAAGTTCTGAACTTATTTAAATAATTCCATTTTCTCTGATATAGAAGCAGCGGCTATAATCAAAATTCCCATTCAGGATATCAACGGAGAAGATGAACTGATCTGGACAAGATCTAAGAATGGCAATTTCAGCTCTAAGTCCCTCTATGAATTTCTCCGCAGAGAAGCTCCCAGTTGCTCGACAACCTCATTACCAAACATCAGGTGGAGGAATCTGTGGAGGATGAAGACTATTTCCCCGAGAATTCAGATTTTCATCGATCTGGAGACTCCTTCAGGGAGCTCTCCCATTATTTGATACCATGAGCAAAAGAATCGACAACATTAACAAAGATTGCGCTTTCTGTTTGGCGCAGGTTGAGGATCCAAATCATCTCTTCCTTCATTGCAATGTCTCGAGAGCTATATGGTTCGCGAGCCCATTGGGCTTACGAATAGATCAGCAAGGGGATATCTTTACCCTTCTCGAAGAATGGATGTCGGACAAGCTAGACGGATACAGGTTTTATATGGGGGCAGCCATACTATGGGCCATTTGGAAGGCGCGATGCGCATGTATATTCGAGCATAAAGCACCAAGCATCCACAATATCATATCACAGGCTAATCACTATTACTGTACGTACTCGGTAGAGACTGTGGCTAGTATGGAGTTCCTCAACACCATACAGGAATCTATTAATATCAGGCGCTGGCAACCGTCCACCTTGGGGTCTATCAAAATCAATGTGGATGGAGCAGTATCGTCGGGATTCTTAGCTGCTGCGGCCATTGCGAGAGACGGGGGAGGGCACTTCGTGTTAGGCAAGGCAATATCCACTTCGTCCATCTCTTTTTTAGAAGAGGATAAAAGTTTAGTGTCGGAATTACTGGCTATCCGTATGGGTATCCAACTGGCTAGTTCTCTTGATGTGTGTAGCTGCTCAATCGAAGGAGATTCACTCATTGCACATCGTATCATCAAAGGAGAAGGACAGCTCATCCCTTGGAGACTACACAATTTAGTCCTTGAGATCAAAGAGGAGATTCGCCGGTCGGGAAAGGACCTACTTTTCTCCTTTATTAGAAGGGAGGGCAATGAGGTAGCTCACGTTGTGGCTACTAACTTTGTTAAACAGGCTACTAATGATTCTGTAACTATGATAACATCTTCTCCTGAATGTATCTCTCAGCTTCTGAAGAAAGAAGCTCATTCTTGTGTATCAGAGGTTTTTGAATAAAGTTTAAAGTTGTTTTGAGTGAAAAAAAAAAAAAAACTTATTTAAATAATTAATGCTTACAAAACATAATACAATGATTCAGTTATCAGATTTGGTTTTCATTTACAAGTTCACTTTGAGGCCTAATGGCCTTTTTTCAAAAAGAAGGGAATCATTTTTTTTTTTTTCCGGGACATTCAAAAACTCAAGACCGTCCATGGATACATTTTCCGTATTTCCGATTTGGTCTTTGTATTAGTACGTAGCATCTCATGAACTTCTATAGTATGGATTTCCATATGATTGTTGTTATATTCAGGCTGTCTAAGCACCAAATAGTATAACATTTCCTTTCTCAACACAATTCCCAAAGTTTTCATGGATCAAGTGCTTAAGGTGTGGTTTTAAGTGTTCTATTCTCCGCGAGCCGACGTATGGTTCTATTATAGTGCTAGATACTGAGGCATGAGCATAGACGGCCTCTTCGAAAGGTATTTAGTACAAGTAGACCTGTCAATGAATAATCGAAAATTTGAATCCGATTCGATTTTGAATTCAAATCTTTGGATATTATCCGAAATTTTTTATTTCGGATTCGGATATACGAATATTTTTCGAATCTTATCTTTTTTCGGATACGGTATTTGGACCCCCAATATTCGATCTGACTTTAAATTGCAAATTTCAGATATCGACTTCGGATATCCCTTTTTTTTTATATATTATAGTATAATGTATATATAACATATATTAGTTAGTAGAGAAGATCAAGGGAGTTTATTCTTAACTGACTTTTACATAATTTAATTTATTTATTACTTTTCAACCTCTATATTATAATATAATGTATGTTAGTCCCAGGACGTGATTTTATGATGAAAAACAGAGTTTGGCAACACTTCGAGGAAGGTGCACAACTAAGATCCCGGAAGATTCAGAGATACGAAATCAAATGTAACACTTCGAAGAAGACACATCGTAGCAGCAGTGACAAAAAGTCCACAAAAAGTTTCTGATTAGATCAGAGAAGATCTCGTTCTTCCTCTTAAACTGGGATAGAACGAGTAATTACAGGTGGAGAAGAGATGAACAGAAGAAGAAAAAGGCTTGTTGGGGTGACGGATCACCGGAGCTCAAGGCTAGATTCGCCTCACATGACCAGTTTCCAGGAATCAGCAAGTTCGAAGATGAAATACGGAACACTCGGTCAAAATGCTCTTATGACTCCTCGGATGGACAGAACTCTCTCTACGTTTCTCTCTTTCTCTGCTCTCTGAATTTCGTAAAAAACTTTTTCAACGAGAGAGAAGAGAGAAACATTTATAGTGACATTCCAGTAACCGACCAGTACGCGAAATGTTCCGGACGTGGTAATGTGGATCCATAAATGGAGGAACCGTTCCTGAACGTTTTGTAACTGTTCAGATCGTGAACAGACACGACAATGCTTATATGTGCGCGCTACAGCAATTTGCGCCAACTGTGCCTGCGCGCACTCGCGCAGAACACGCACAGCGCACCCGTGCACAACGCGCACTCGCGCACCCGCACACCCGCGCACAACCCGCACTGCACCCAAACTGTCCACGCAAACTGGACGTGCGAACGGGCCGCACGAACGGGCGCACGATCGACAGCGCAGAGGCTGGCGCAACGAGCGCAACTAAAGCGCACTATGCGCCTAGTGACGATGCTGACGTGCTAAGTGTAAAGTGCGCCAACAAAATTCCTCATGAGCCTATGAGCCCGAGTCCGAGTCGCTACGCCCCTAGGGGACTTAGCTCCTATGGAATTAATTCCAAGAGGATGACAAAAAGCATAAATGCTTTCTTTCTGGAGTTAGCCTTCTTTCCACATAAAAAACACCCCCACATGGCACCCATGTGCCTCTCCACACCTTATGTATATCTCTCAACACAAGCATTATATAGAGATACTACCCAATTGGCCTAGGCAATGTAGGACTATCTTCCTAGTCTCTAAGGCAAAACACCAATAATCTTCCACATATCTCTATATATGGGTTTAGTGTTCCCCATAGTGACTGTCCATCATACATTAGGATGGATGTCGCTGACGACTTGAATCTTCCCACATGGATCAAACAACTGTATGATACAAGATTGGACTAAGCCTTGAATTCTGCATCATAGCTGCAATTCTTTCCACTCACATAATGTAGTCACATGTGCTTCTGGCTGCACATTAAAGGCCCTGTGTCAACTTGGTTTTGGTGTATGTACTTTGGGCGTCTACAAGTTTACCCTCAAGAGACGGCCTGCTATCTTTGTTCATACACTCTAGGTGAGTTCTTTATAAAGAGACATGGCATGAAGCCTTGTGCTTCCTTGCGGTGCTACGTCGCTATGACATGACTTAAACCGAGGCATTACCCCTACCTGGGTATCTCATCGTAGTGTCACACTACTGTAGCATGAGGTCACAAGCCTCTCTGTAGTGCCAAACTACCCACCATGTGTAAGCCCCATGATTTTTGGATTTTATTTTTAACTATTTTTAATTATTTAATATGGATATTTTAAATATTAAAGTTAATAATGACTATGTTAGTAGTGTACCGTAGCTTTGATTTTTAAAGCACAACAAATATTGTTTTCTTAAATCCATTCCATATTTGAATTCTAGACTCATCCACCTTTAGTTTGATATATCATGTCCCATCCAATTTTGCTTTTCAACATTACTTTGACTTCGCTCAACTTCAGGCCAACTTAGGCCAATTTGAGCCATTGACGTAATTTTTAAGTCAACTTCCAATTTGATTTTGGGACTTGACATATATCAAAATCGTATGACCCAATATATGATTTTGATCCATTTTGAGTCTATGATGCACATGCCTAGGGTGTTGTCACGACCCGCACCCACTGTGAGGGTACGAGAACGTAACAACGTCCAGCCTACGCCGCAGTATCGGCGGTAGAACGCTGTCCTAGGTCAACATACATCTAGCAATATAATACTAAGCAGTAAATGAACTCAATCACCACTAAGGAGGAAGAAAACACGATATGATATAGAACTCAAGGAAATACCGAAGATAGAAAAGTCTAAGATAATATCCCAGCAAATATCCAGAGTACATATCTCTGCTACTGAATAAGAAAGAATATATACAACTCAACATCTCTGAACAGAAGTAAAATCTAGCTAAACAGTCTCAAGACAACAAAAAAATAAGATAAGGCCTAACTAAACTAGTCTAGGCAGTGGGGTGATGTCCTCAGCTAGAGCTGTCCCGTGGAAGGCATCCTCCCAGGCCTCCTTGTCACGCCCCAGAACCAGAATACTGGAGAGCGGGGGCAGACATAGCCAGCTACGTATATTGGAATGGAAACCACCTCGATATACGGTCACGACTGTCTAGAAATATGAGGGTTTACTACAAGCCAACATTCTCTTATGGTCAAGCCTATTGTCTCAATCACAAGCAAGTAATATAATCACAAGATGTTTGACCACCAAATATACAATAAAAGGCGTCCCAAATATTACATATCAGCTGATCATGAAGCTAGTCATACAAAATGCTAGGACTAGCAAGAGTTAAGTCATACATGATCAATCCTAGGATTTGTTAATCATGTTACAGCCCGTGGGCAGACAGTAAGTAAAAGTGCATCGAGCTAACAGGTGCTCGTCGGCTAAACGCCTCAAAAGAATAACTTTACAATAGAGTGAGCGAAACAAAATAGAAAATCCACTCGTAGCCCGGGTTCCTTCTAGTCGCCACCATTGGGCTGGAAGCTTGGTAGATCCTCGGGAGCTACTCTGAAATCTGCCACACAAAACCAGCTGGGTCAATCCCAGAAAGAGCAAGTGCCACAAGGGGGCCACGAAATAAGAACAAAAGCCAGCAATCAGCACAAAAAATGTAATATTAAAACTAAAATTATGAAAATATGTCAGGATGATATACGACAAGATAACCATGGAACTATTCCGATAGCCAGGTTACAACCCGTAAACCAAACAAGGACCGGGGTTGTAACCCTTCATCTGAATAGAGCTTGGTTTCCCACCATTTATCGGCAAGATAAGTAATGTAAGTAATCAAGACAGGAAGCAATCTTGCATGGGATCAAGACATGGCTAGACTGGTTATACCTCATTCAATCAATCACGGCCAAGCAGATCCTACGGCTTACTACTTTAACTAACTAGGGTTATCACAGGCCTAATTACTAACAAGATGCAGTGAGATTGTTCCACAGCCACAAGCCCTGCAGACCATCCAGGCTACCCAGGACGAAAGATTAGGGTTGAATTCAGGTGGGTACATCGTCCAGGAGACACATGTACCCTTAGGTGACTTAGAGGGTGCAACACGCGACGGTGTGTTGGAAATGTGCCCTACTCGACGGCAGGCTACAGATCCCAAGAGCGCCCAGGTAACGGGATTGCCTGTAGCTGTGTCAATCTCTTCATGACTAATGTGTTATTCTAGTTATTAACCTTAATCCATTTTAGTAGGTTCTCCTGACCGTGGTACTCAGGAGTCCCATCCTAGATATGATGCAAGACAGGACAAGTGGATTTGACAAGCAAGCAAGAAAGAACTACCCGCGGTGTCAAGGCAAGTCAAGTTAAGTTATCAAGATAAATCATGTCAGGGTACTTGTCAGGAGTACGCCACGACGGGCCACTATCATGTCAGGTTGGTCATGTCAGGAGTGCACCACTACGGGTCACTGTCGTGTTATGCTAGTTCCTTGCCATACCAAGCCATGTACAATAGTCATTCCAAACATATTAAGTAAAGTCAAGTTCATGACAAAAGGCGTAAGGATATAAAATGGGCGTAAAATATCTAATAAAATATCAATAAACAGGACCATAGAAAAGCCAAGCTTAAAGAAATAAAACCAAAACTCCAAGAACCAATGAGTTAAGCAAGGGTCAGGGGAGCAGCGTACGAAAAGTCACGCACGCTGAAAGAGCTGCGTACGTAAAAAGTCACGCACGCCAGAGAGCAGCGTGGGTGAAAAGTCACGCACGCTACAGAGAGCAGCGTGGGTAAAAGTCACGCACGCTCAAGGGAGCAGCTGCGTGAAAAGTCACGCACGCTCGAGGGAGCAGCTGTATGAAAGGTCACGCACGCTCAAGGGAACAGTGTGCGTGAAAAGTCACGCACGCTCAAGGGAACAGTGTGCATGAAAAGTCACGCACGCTCGAGGGAGCAGCTGCGTGAAAAGTCACGCACGCTCAAGGGAATAGTGTACGTGAAAAGTCACGCACGCTCGAGGGAGCAGCTGCGTGAAAAGTCACGCACGCTCAAGGGAACAGTGTGCGTGAAAAGTCACGCACGCTCAAAGAGCAGTGTGCGTGAAAAGTCACGCACGCTCAAGGGAACACGCTTCCAACAGGGAGCGTACCCAAGTCTGCGTACGCAGCGCTAAAGAGCGCACGTAGCTCAGTGTGCGTGAGTTAAACAGCTCTGCACACTGCTCACTGTCTTCTCCAAACAGCAAGAACACCAAGCAAGAACCCAAAGCTTCACAAGTTCATAACTTGGCCATCCGAACTCCAAATCTGGATTTCCAAAGTTCCAACTTGGGTGAAACTGAAAGCTCTTCCACATGGAAACATCAAAACTCATAGAAAACCAACATAAATAGCTCAAACCATGTAAAATCCAAAAATAGGAAAAGCTTAGATCTACGATAATAGGGGCTCCAAATCACAAAAACTCAAGTTCTAATGTTTGTCTCCATGTTCTAATCTAACAAATGGACAAGGAAAAGAGGGTTCTCATGTAGTGGCAAGATGCACTTGCCTAAGGGTTGGGGAGTTGTGTGGAGGAAGAAGAAGAAGAAGAAAAAAATTAATGGTGGTTATGAAGAGAGAGAAGAGGTTGGTGGAGTTATAAAGAGGGTGTTGTGGTGTGTTTGAGGGTGGAGCTTAGGGCTAAGGTGATCCAATGCTCAAATAAACCGAACCAAACCAAACCAACCCAATCCAAATTAAAACCGAGCCAGGCCAAAACCCAAAATACGAGAAATATCGAAATTCCACAAGTTGAGAAAAAAATAAAAATACATGCAAAAATCCAGATACGATTAAAATACGAAATACGAGAAAATACGGGAAATACTGGAAATGAGGATGACACTCCTCCTCGTCCTCTGTAATATTTTCAACAGGTCCAGTCAGGACAGGAGCGAGTACAGTACATCTCAACAGTTCATAGCAGGTTAGAAGATATAATCATACAGTAAAGTAAGATACAAGTACTGAAAGAAGTACAGTATGTAAACAGAGAGAGAAAGCTGTAATAGAAATATCTACTATAAATAAAGAACTAACATGTGGCTAGTGAGTCAGAGTACAATATAGACATGTAAATGGCATAAGAGATTCTGATAAGACACTATGGAAGAGATTCTGATAAGATACTACTTGGGTATTATTCGCATGTCTACTTCTACTCCCCTGTACCCCAATCAGTACACAAGGATCCAAACAGGTTATGTTATGATTCTATGTAATAACCCCCGAAGGGTGGTACATAGTAGTCCCAAAAATGGGGATTCTAGGAGATTCTAGGATACCCAGTAAATAGGATAAGAGATTCTAGGAGACTCTGTGATCATAAGGGTATATGTCACAAGTAATCAAAGAACCAAAGAAGCATATGGTACGCTATGTAAGTGAAACGCACAGAACGTAGAGTACCCAATGCTCCCTAAGGATAACATCTCAAGAAGGGATCCGTATAGTACTAATCCGTGTGACCAATGTGACAGTACAAGTAAAGTAATCTACTACAGAAAATAATTCTAAGCAGGATATGAAATAATCAGAGAATGTACTCGCCTGTATCTGAGTGTCCGGATGAAATGTACTGTCTGAGGAGAGGTGTCTGGCTCCTAATCAGAACAGCACAAATCACCACAAGTCTAAAATGATATAATGAAGCCCTACTATGCATTCTACATGATTCTAGGTCAATCTAGGCCAAAGTCAACTCTTGGTCAACTCTGGTCAACTCTAGAAGTCAAACTAGGTCAACTATGGTCAAACTAAGTCAAACTAGTCTATACTAGTCTAACTAGTCCATTCTAGGTCTAATAAGACTAAACAAGTCTAAACTAGACTCACTAGCTAAGCAAACACCACATAGGCCATAAGCTAATAAGCTATACCATGGGCCAATAGGCAAACCATGCTAAATCAACCCTCAAAACATTTATATACAACACACATATATATCTAATATATGATAAACATATATATCATAATATACCCTAATATAGGAATACACATATATCTATTTAGATATGCTAATAGGAAAAACACATATTGGTATATTACATAATATAATATACATACACATATTTAACATATAGGCTCCCATATGCATCACACATATAAACATATACATATATCTAGTATATATATAATGGTAGGCACTCACATATGGGTGTGTGTTAGCTATGGCATGTGTGTGATATGTTAGGCTTGAGAGTGTAGGGAAGATAGTGAATGGCAAAACTGTGTGTGTGAGATATATGAGGGTGTCACATAGATATATGCTAATGTGTGTGTGTGTGTGTGTGTGTGTGTGTGTCATGAGTGAAGTGAGAGAGAGAGTGGTGTCATATGGTTATGAGTGATAGAGTGTAGTGAACTAGTGAGAGTGATGTGAGGTAGTGAGAAAACTGTATGAAATTAGTGAGCATGTGTGTGGATGAGTGTATAACAGTGTATGGCCATGTGTGTGTTTTATGAGTGATAGGCTCAGATTATTTAACAGGAAAAATAGTTTAGAACCCCTGTTCTCAGGTTTAGCCAAACCAAAAACAGTCTACTCTTAACAGTTATTCAATATGGGAAACCCCCAACATCAAACTCAGATTTTATATATCAAAACTTAGTTTTGTTTCCAACAGATTTTGTACACTGAAAACCCAGTTCCATTCATATATGAAAACACAACCAATAGTTACACTCTCAACAAAAATTCTCAGGTTTCAATTTGCACAGGAAACCCAATTCAGTTAAATCAGAATAAACAACATTCCTACTCAGTTTTAGAGCTAATGAATCACAGGTTATTTAAGAAGAACAACATTGCAATAGGTGAAAAGGAAATTAGTTTTAAACAAAGGGAAGGCCCACATTTCTGTTGACAGCAAGGAGGGTTCCTGTGTGTGGGCCTATGTACAGTGAAGGCTACATGAATTAGTGAGCTAACTAATAATGTGATTCTGGAATATACTAACATTTGCAAATGAGGAGGAATCAGTGAGCTAAAGACTGAAAAGGGAATACAGTGTGTATAATAAAATGGTGGAGAAAACTTTTGTGTGTGGTATACAGAGAATGAGAAAATAATGAGTGTCAATGTGTCATTTGCGTGTGCACAGGGGGCCATGTTGGCAGCAGGAACATGCTGTTCAGGATGTGAAATGTGAGGATACAACATCCTGAACTCAGGACAGCAATGTAGGCAGTGCAGGGGGGGTTGTGTGTGGAAGTCATTCTCAGGTTCAGCCCCAATGACAGTGTCATCAGGAACCCTTGGATACAAATCCCAGGAAACCAAAGTGATAGGAGAAACAGTGTGTCTCAGGAATTTAATTCCAGTGTTCAGTGTGTGTGTGTTAGTCCCTGTGACAGGAATGTGTAGGGCTAAATACAAACAATATGTGTACATGATTTGATTTGGAATTCCAATCTCAGGTTTTAATATCAGAAAACTCAGTAAAGAAAGGAATCAACTCCCAGATTTTAGACTAACAATCATTCATTTATTTACAGTTCAGTAAAAGGAAAATTCAGTACATGTTATATGTAAAAATTGGAATATGATCTCAGGTTAAGAGGGAGGAACCCAATAACAGTTTATAACCTTCAACCAATTTGAATCATTCACTAAAAGAACCTAAATTTCCCCCAACACCAATCCATCATTCAATCAACCAAAACAAACCAATGCAATGTATAAGAATTAATAGCTTAAATAGGAAGAACAATGGTATCAGTCAATACATTTCGAAAGCCAACTCAATGTTAAAATTCTCAGTTCAGTAATACAAAACCTATCTAATGTGTAAAACCTAACTAACAGGAATTAATCTACCATGTAGGATCAAAAGAAAACTGAAACATCGATTTAAAATCAGATTTAAAATAGGATGAACATAAGGAAAACAGGAATTTAAAACATGTATCAGTAAATACCAAAACAGTCCCAATCCACAGGTCAAATTCCTATTAATGAATCCAAAACTCAATCTATCATGTAAAAACCTATCTAACATGAACCATTACTCATGTTCAGGAATTTAAAATGGCAATTAATCATTAATTTAAACAATTAAAAGTGGAAATAAACACAAAAAATAAACATAAACTAAACACAGGAAAATAGTGTCTCGTGCACGTGTTCCAGAGGGTCTAGGATACGACACGACACGAATTGGAACACGTGCTCGTGCACACGTGTATGCCCACACTAGGGCTACACACTCGTGTCAACACGAGGTGTCCATGCTGTGTCTAGACACGACACGAAGGCCGTATCAGTGCCCAAAAGTGACAGCCGTGCGCACAGTGCACGCGCAGTGCACACGTTCGTGCGTGTTCGACACGACACGAGAGTCTCTCAAACTTTGAGGACCTCGTGTCAGTGTCTGCCCCTAGGGCTGTGTCAATTCCTAGGTGTCCACGTGTTGTGTACAGGGCGTAATTGCCCCCGAGTAGCAGGGCAATGTGCACTGTGCCAGAACAGCGTGTTCGTATCCAGATCTCGACCCGACACGACACAATTACAAGCTCAGTCCCACAGAAAATGATAAGCAACAACAAACCCTAAATTTATATTCAAAAGGTTTCCTAAAATCAGGTCGAAATATCCTTTGGGACATTTCATCAAACACCTATGTCTATAGGCTGATACGTGTCCATTTAGGACACGAAATGGACACAAAACCTAGGTCTAGGAATACCTACAGGACCAGGACACCTAGGGCTAGGTCTACATGCAAAGAAACTAGAATTTTAATGTGTTTATAATGATTTACCTATTGGTGTCAAAATGTAAGAAAAGCCTCAAATGGGAGGTTTCCTCTTGCTAGCGAACTTCTCCAAATTGCCCCAAAGCTGAGGTTGAACACCACAAACAGCAAGAGAACAATGATTAGATCCTAATGGAAGAAATCCCAATAAAAAAGGAGTCCTATTGATTAAACTAGGAAGGAATTAATGAAGGCTTACCTATTTCCTTAAGAAATGAAGAACTATTGAAGAAGGAGGCACAAATCCCCATAGAGACATTATATAGGCAAGGAGAAAGTCTCTTGGCTGGTCATAATAGTTAGGGTTAGGGTTTTTAGGTTTCATCCTATGGCTAGGATTGAATCAAGGGAAATAGATGGCCTAGAACAAAGGGTTCTATCCTAGTTCCTTGCAAATCACTTAACCATAACTAAACTTGACTTAACCCCTTAGCCAACCCATCTAATTCTCAAAGTGGCTCACTAAGTTAGTTATGACCCATCTAGGTTAGGTCCAATCTAGGTTAGGCTAATCTAAACCACATGGAGATTAATCAAATAATAATAAATCACACCATTCAAATAAATCATTTTAAATTCCTAACAAAATATATTAAATTCAAATAATTCAACAATGACAAAAATACCCTCAAACTAAAAATGATAAATGAAATATCCTAATCACATGGCTAGGCTCTAGGGTAGACAGTCTCTACGGTTCACTAGCAAACCACCTAAAATCTCAAGTCATGAACTTAAATAGATTAAAAAAATAATTAAAAATCACCAAAAATCATAATATGAAATAAATATCATTAAATAATAATTATAATTACAAAATTTCAAAATTACCCTCTTCTGGAAAATTGGGTGTTACAGGTGTACTATCCAATCGAGTTCCCATGTGCTACTTATTTGCAAATGGCACATGAGACTTATTATTGATTTTTTGGGTCCAATTTGACTAGTAATGCTACTTGGACTCTAACCTAGTCAACCCTACTAGTTAGAGCCTAACTAGAAGTATCAAAACCAAGTATACATATATTTAAGAGAATTTTAGAGGTTTAATTGCAGCCATATGCAATATTCCCTTATATATTTGGCTTGGTCAAACATCTAACCAAAATAGGAAACCTATGAATAATAGTAAAATTTGGAGAACCAAATCCTATCCAAATTAGATCAAACCAAAGCCCATTCACTATATATATACCTATCAAATCCTCACCATCCCCCTCCCTCTTAACCGCCCACTACTCCATAAACCACCCCAAACCTAGCGGCCACCACTCCAAGGCCGACCCTCCATAGCCGACCCCCTTTCCTTCTCAAAATCCTAATTTTTCCTCAATTTCCGCACCATCACCACCACCACTCACATAACCCTATCATCATCTTCTTCCACCATCAAAACTATAGGTGCAACCTTGTGGCCGTTAGAAAGGTGCACGATGCGCTACTTTGGCTGAACCTCCGCCGAATCGAAGTCTGAAACATCACAGTAGGTTAGTCGACTTGTAGACGACGTTTTACCTACTTTTTCTCATCCGTTTTACTTCAAACCAAATTTGAGAGTTACCTTTATATGTCTACTCCAACCTCTGATAGCCGAATTCCCTAGTTCTAAGAGGTTTTCTCGTGGCGTCGATTCTACGACAGGTTATCCAGAACTAATGAATTCTATTGTGGGCCACTTTTTGCCTATTTAAGTTCAGTTTCTAACCTTTTCATATTTTTATTCAGAATCTAGACGTCGATACCTTTTCGAAGCATATCTGAAAGTTAGATTTCACTTCTGTTTACTATTTTAAAAAATTTATGACATTTATCGTGTCACCGAACTCCAAAAAATTCTTTTTACTTGTGTCCAAAAGTGTCAAAACTCCATTAATCCATATTAAACTTTCTGTTGTGCAAGGTTTAACATTATAAATACTATTTTAACTAATTTTTGTAATTTTTACAGAATTATTAATTTTATTTTATCATTGTTTCGGAACTAAATTAATGGGTCGATTTGAGAAAGTCATATGTGGCATTGACATAAGACCTCTTGTGAAAGGGTTTTCCTATTGAAAATAGCATTATAGCAATATATAGATATTTATAAATAAATTTTAGAATGTAAATATATTATTTTTTTATAATTATAAAGTATTTACGAGAGGATTTGATACCTTATGTACTTATACAATAGATGCAGTGTAGTAACAACGTTATGGCAACTAGGAGACATCGATACTCATATAATTTAGGTATATTATGTTGATATAGAATACTAAATATAATGTATTATTATAGGTGAGCTTGGAAGGATCGACAGGGACACCGGAGTTGGTCAGGCCTACCCGCAGACAGCAGTTACAGGCAAGCGTGCCTTGCCATCATTACAGATCTTTCTTTTCTGTCTTGTTTTTTTATCATTGCATGACGTAGGACGTCGATACTTAGTTTCCATTAATAGACGGATGCCGATGTCATGATAGTGACATCGAGTATTAACATTAGGTATTATGTACATACTGACGTGTCCATTGACACGATTGACCACATGACACCGACACATTCGTGATGCGAGGTTTACATGACTATTCGTGGTATTGACCTCGTATTAGCATTCTAGATTTATTTATCAGTATTGCTATTACTTTTGAGATGACTGTACAGACTTGACGTTGCTAGATTCTAGACATGGAAATTGGGGAGAACTTAACTACAATATCAGACCTATGGTCGTGTGGTCCATTGTTTAGTGACCTTTATCTCTGTAGCAGAGTAAAGGATTATCACTGTCAAGAATTGATTGTCATTGGTGCCACGACATAGGTACTGGGGACAATACCCTGCTGAGGTGCTAGTGAGCCTTAGTAGAAAGGGTCTGGTATTCTAGAAAAGTATCTCACTTGAATAGTACATAGACGGATACAGTAGATTGCCTTAGTTCATATTTCTATTTCTGTACATTGGCATGTATATTATGTACCTTGCTAGTCCCTTGAGGACCTGGCTATTTCCCAGGCTTAGACGAAGCTGAAGACTACCTAGAGGTTTATGGTTCGGGAGCTGAGATCGGAGACGTACCGACACAGGAGGATAAGATAGTGCCAGAGGATTTCTCATGATTATGTCGTTTTCCATATTTAGTCTTGCTACATCATTTCCTTTTATTTCATCAGACTTGAAGTTGGTTGTTATTTTGTTACTTTCTCTGTGGTTTTGGGATGTTTTACCCGCACAGACATTTTTACTTATATTATTCGATATTTGAGACATTTTATTATTGGACTTAATTTCTTTGTGGACTATGTTGATGTGATTATATATATATATATATATATATATATATATATATATATATACATGTGGACTGTGTTGTGTTTTCGGATGTTATCATGATTTACAGCTTAAGTATTTTGCTAATGGGCTTGTTATGTAGTTTAGCTGTGAAACCCATATTTTGTAATATTAGTGTTTTAGTATTATTATTAGTATTTCGATTATTATTATTTTTATTATTATATTTTTCTGAGTGTTAAAATGATTTCGAAAATTTATTAAATAACATGGATTTTTGAATTCAGACCCAGATCCGAGTCCGAACCCAGACCCAGGCCTGAACCCGAACCCAATCCATTTCCTCTCTTTCTTAAAATCTGATTTGGCTAATAGTTGTTTTAAAAAAAATATATATATAATATTTTGAGCTGTCCCGTTGGACCAGCACAACCCTTTCTCTTCTTTCACTCGTAACTCTCACCACGACAGCATTCATTCCCATCTCCTTATAACTCCCAACCCATCAACTCCACCAACTCTCCTTTAATAACTCCCCCTTTATTTACTCTCACGACCCCCACTCTCTTCTCTTCACAGAGAACTCAGAACACTCATCTCTCATTCTTTTTTCTCACAAACTCAAAATAGAGGAGAAGCTCCTCCTCTTTCCAACTTCACAGAAACCCTCTTCCTACTTCACTTCCCCCAAACCTCCACTCTCCCCGAGCTCCAAACCCACGCCCCTCTCCTCTTTCCGACGCATCCCACCGCCGACCTCCCTAGGGCCGACTGCGTCAGCGCGCCCCCTGCCGACTGACGTCCACCCGACCGCGCCATCCCAGCGGAACTCGCGCCCTCCGGCCGTCCCTCGCCGGATCCCGCAGCAGCGTCCTGGCGCGAGCCCCCGCGCCAGCCTTCCCCTCGGCGCCGTGCCCTCTTCCCGAGCGGCAGGCCGACCACGTCGGAGCCCCGCCCGCCGTCCACGGCCACCCCGCACGGCCTCTCTCCGGCACGCACCCCCGCGCGCCCCTTCCCGTCAGCTCTCCGGCGACCGTATGCTCCTCCGCGCTGTTTTCCGTGAGATTCTCCGCCAACTCCGGCCACCCGTTTCCCTCTGTGCCCCGACAGCGTGCCCTAGCGCTGCTCTGGCCGAGTACCCTGCTGTTTCTCCCTGTTATGCCCTATATTCTGGAGTTCCGGCGTTTCGTCGTCGACGTCGTTGATTTCCAGCATCGATTTCGGAACGTCGCTGTGCTGGACTATTCCTATTTCTTTTATTATATCATCTGAGGGCTCTAGCCGAGCATCCTGAGGTATAAATTCTCTGCCCCGTTGTGTTTTATTCGGTAGTCGATGATGATAACGGTCCCCGGTTTCCCCTCGGAAATTCGGTTTAGCTACGTTGTAGTTCGGTTAGCAACGTTAGCGTTTTGTGCTGAGATTTTATGCTGTTAGTTTGATTTCGGAATTCCCGAGTATTTCGGGAAGGTTCTGTCGGTTTGGATTCTCGAAAATTCCGAGTTTAGGATGGATGGATTCTGAGTTATTTGGTAATGATTTAGGATTTTTGATTCATTTCGGGTTTTCGATTATGTTTCGGAAACAATTTCTGTGGTTATATTTTCTATATAAATGAGTTTTTCTTTGGTTTGGGACAATTGCAGGAATTATCGGCGCCATTTTCCCAGTTTTTGGGTTGACCAAAAACAGAGGAGATGCTGCCCGATTTTTTCGTAAATCATGAATTTATTTTCAAAATTAATTTAAAATGATTTTCGGAATTTATTCAATATTTGATTTTTGGGTGACGACCGTATCGGTCAATGGACCCGGCTAAGTGCAAACGATACCGGCCCCGCCCGGACGTTGAGGCAATTTGCCAAAATGAGGATCGGACCATATCTGAGACTTATGACTTATCATTATTTTATTATTTATTTCTGTTTACATTTATTTAATATTTTCAGTTTTAGGACTAATGTCAGTCTTATCTTATTTCAATTTATGTAAATAAATTATAATGGGCATAAGCCCAGCTGGCTGGTCTGTAACTGTAATAGCATAGGTTTTTCTGTCATTTTCTGGCTTTTCGTGTTTTATTATTTAACGATTAAAATGATTAAAAAGTATCTTCGTATAAAAAAATTAATTAATATTTCTCACCTAAAATTGATAAGTTTTTTAATAATTAAAAATCACGAGTTTTCTCACTAAAATAAGAAAATTTGTTTTATATTTATATTTATAGAAAATACCGAGTTTTTCTAAAATAATCTGGCAGCGACGATGTTTTCCAAATTCAAAGTTAAAATGATCATTTTTCCCTCGTATTAAATCAACGCACCAAATAATCGTGTTTTCTGTGTTTGTTAATTAAAAGAATTAAAATTGATTAGGACAAAAACTAGAGATTGTAATTAGCACATCTAGATATGGGTTGAATATTGTTTCTAAGTCTGGAATCTCAAATATAGGATTTCGAGGAAGTGTTTGACCTAGTTCCCCGGTACAGACTCTCGATCCAGTCACAATAACAAAGGCAAGTACATTTTGTGTTAGTTTACAATTATTTAGTAATCGTTTTAATGCAAGTTTAAACCACGATGCAACACGGAACTCTCTCTGAGAGCACTGACTGTAACTACTGTAACTATTGGGGACTGGGGGAGTAGTGTAATGAGTATGACCACATCCAAAACTGTATACTGACTGTGTTAGCTTACCCCTCATACACATGGGGATAAGCCATATCGTATCAATATGATACAACTGTACAACCCAAGCCGGTCATATTCATTGCCTATTCACATCACAGAAACTGTAACTGTTTTAAAACTGTAACTGCTTAGTTGATTTTCAAAACCGTTTAAAAGTGCATGATTCTATTATTATTTCAATTGTTAAATTAGCATAAATTGTACTTTGCTCCCTCCTGACTGGAGACCCAACATTTTAGGTATCACTGATGAGGCTTTGTTCCGCGATCCCAAGATGAGGATTTCGAGACTGATGAGCTGTTTGCCTAGAGTTTTCTTTTCTTCTTGATATATGTAGAAAATGGTTTAAGTTGTATCTTTCATTCCATTGTAAAAGTTTAATAAAGTTTTAAATTTCCAAATTTTGAGTTGTGACAAATATAGTGTTGTTGTATGGTTACCTGCTACTGAACAGCTTACTGCCGCCGTCTCAACAACGGTGCAGGCTGGGCATGATCCGGTTCGACCCAATTAGTTGGGATCGGGTCGTGACATATTTTTAGTGGTGGCCCATGCAGGTCAGAACAACAACTTAGGAAAACATATTTAGAAACAATTAGAACACTAGAACATCAATTTGTCACAACATAGGACCGAAATATATTATAAATAAATATTTTGGTTTGATTATAGACTGGTAGGATACCTTGCTTATGTTTGCATCCTAAACCTTCCATAGAATGACCACTGACAAGACCAATCCAGCTGGCGATGAGGTGTCATCTCCGGATCATACCCCATCTCCTCAACCAAGTCCAGGGTCTTTTTCATCGCGGCTGATTGACCGTCCCCATAATGCATCCAGTAAAGTTTTCACTACACTGGCGATTCCTACCTTTTCTCAAACTGAGTTGCATTTCCTTGGTGGAGTATCCATTCTTGTTGCTCCACCAGTACCAGCAAACACCTTCCAAATGGTTGCCATATTTCGAGAAATCCTGGAGTTCCAGAAAGCTCAAGATGAAGCCCAGCAGGAACAGATGAATATCACGAGAGAAGACGTGAAGAACGACTATGATGTAGCCTTAGCTATCTCTAACTAAGTTGGAGCGGAACCTCACCCTAGAAGACATTTTGAGCCTTATCCGGCATTTATATTGTAAGAAGCTATTGGTTTGTGACTACTGCAAAAGGCCTGATCACCAAGCCAATATTTGTCGCAAGAGATTGGGACAATGTTTGGCATGTGGATCTGCTGAACATCGGGTAAAGGATTGCCCCTTATCTTTCCATCATACCAGAATACCTATCTCAGCAACACCTGTTAGGCTACAACCTAGGGACTCTCTTCCTATCCAGCAGACCTTGCCTCCTACAATAAGGCATGATGCAGACTCGGGGTTCATAGAAGATGAAGGACCAGATCAATGAAGGCTCTAGGATTTATTTAGGAAGGAACTTCACCTTAGGGAACACCTATCTTGTTTGTGCCCAGGAAGGATGGAACAACGGATGTGCATCGATTACCAGACACTAAAGAACAAGTACCCTCTGCCCGGATCGAGGATCTGTTTGTGTGGAGTTAGGGTGTTTCGAAGTTTGACTTAAGATCTGACTACCATCAAATCAAAGTCAGGAAGGAGGACATTTCCAAGATGGCGTTCAAACACCAAGTATGGGTAGTTTTCTTTGGTCATGACGTTGGAATGACAAATGCTCCTGCTGTGTTCATGAATCTCATGAACAGAGTTTTTCATGAGTATTTGAATCAGTTTATCTTCTCCATAGATAACATTCTGATATATTCGAAGACTGAAGAAGAGCATGAAGAACATCTGAGGAAAGTTCTGGAAACTTTAAAGAAAAAGAAGTTTTATGGTAAGTTATCTGAACGTGGATTTTCTTTGACAAGGTGGATTTTCGGCCATATTGTCAAGAGAAGAAATTTCGATGAAAGATAGCTGCTGTTGAAAGATGGTATACCCCAAGTTCAATTCGGAAGTTTCTTGAACTTGGCTGGCTACTATCAGAAGTTCGTGAAGGATTTCGTCAAGATTGCTGAGCCGATGACGAAGCTCACTTGGAAGAATGAAGAGTTCATCTGGACGAAAGATTGCCAGGCGGCATTGGGGAGCTGAAGAAGAGACTTACCACTACACTAATCCTTGCGCTACCCGCAGGAACTGGTAGTTTCTCAATCTACAGTGATGCCTCAGGTAAAGGACTGGGTTGCGTTCTTCAACAACATGGGAAAGTAATTGCTTACACATCTAGGCAACTACTTACTCATGAGAAGAATTATCCCACACCTAATTTGGAACTTGCTGCAATTATCTTTACTTTGAAGCTATGGAAGCATGATTTTTATGGAAAGGGAGTGAAAATATATACGGACTACAAAAGTCTGAAATATGTCTTCACTCAGAAAGAGCTGAATGTTAGACAAAGAAGATGGCTGAAGCTGGTGAAGGATTTCAACGTCGACCCGCTATACCACCCGGGTAGGGCTAATGTGATCGCTGATACACTTAGTCGATACCCAGTGGCAATGTTCTTAACCAAGGAGTGGTACCTACTAGAAGACGTCGAGAAGTTTGGACTGGAGATTATACTATCTGGAGATAGAAGGACGGAGCTGGATGCTGATTCAGTATTGATGAAGTTCGAGGTTGATGGATAAAATCAAGAGGACGTAGTTTCAAAATGAGGCACTTTGCAGGCTTAGAGATCAAGTGTTGGCAGGAACACTTGAGGGTTTCTAAATTGATCAGCAGTAGAACTCTGAAGAATGGTACGAGACTTTGCATATCGGCTAACAAATGGAGGAACAAGTTGATGAAAGAAATGCACCAGTCGCAGTATTCTATATATTCAGGAGCTAATAAGATGTATCGGAATATGCCTCCATTGATTGGTGCTATAGAATGAAGCAGGACAATTCCAGGTATGGGATTAGATATGAATTTGTCAATCTGAGAAATTTAGCAAGAGAACAACAAGTTTGTTGCAGTCGCTGGACAATTCGGAGTGGAAGTAGAAGCATATAACAATGAACTTTGAGTAAGAATTGCCTTGTTCCCAAGGAGGGAAGGGCACCAATTGGATTATAGTGGACCGACTAAGTCAGCATACTTTATTCCCTTCAAGGTTAGTTTATTCACCGAGAAGTTGGCAGCATTGTACGAGAGGCACCCCTACCGGATTTATGGAGTACAAACCGGCGGACAATCAAAGAAGATAATCCAGACGCTTGAAGATATGTTAGATCTTGTGTTTTGGAAATTGGAGAGTCTTGGAGAAGATTATTTAAAATTGGTAGAGTTTCCTTACAACAACTACCAAGTTAGCATCGTCAATCAGTGGAGTTTGAAGAAGGAGATAGCGTCTTTTGTGAAGATTTTCTCCTACCAGAGGAACGATCAGTATTAGCCGAGCAGGAAAGTTGAGCCAGGTACATTAGGCCATTTGAAGTTTTAAGACGAGTTGGAAGTAGTGTATCGGTTAGCTCTATCAGCTAATCTTGAGAGTGTGCAACGTCTTCTACGTATCACAGCTCAGACGTTACATTCCGGATCCGAGTCCCATATTGGATAATTCAGAGCTGAAGATTGGACTCAACCTTTCAGTGCCAGAGAAACCAGTTGCAAGCGTAGTCAGAGGTGAGAAGAAGATCAGAATTTGAGCCATCACGTAAACTCCTATTCCTTATCTGTTCGTTCTAAACTTGACTGATGCTGCTAAGTTAGCCTAGTTTTGCAAGCTATTTCTTTATCAAGCTTGATCATGACAGTATTTTATTGGGTGCACCCACTAATATATTGTCTAATCAGGACCGGTGCATGATGGTCTGATCAACCTCGTGTACTTTGGTTCGCTTTTGTATTTTCTACATGGATGATATCATAAATGAAACTTGTCCCTAAACCGTCTCATCCACGACTGCCTTGAAAATTCTTATTGTTGGACCTGAGTTACGGGCGCAGTACCCGTACCTGTTTGATTCTCTTACATTGCCTTTAATTTCGAGGACGAAATTTTCTAAGGAGGGAAGATTGTGAAACCCATATTTTGTAATATTAGTGTTTTAGTATTATTATTAGTATTTCGATTATTATTATTTTTATTATTATATTTTTTTGAGTGTTAAAATGATTTCAAAAATTTATTAAATAACATGGATTTTTGAATTCAGACCCAGACCCGAGTCCGAACCCAGACCCAGGCCTGAACCCGAACCCAATCCATTTCCTCTCTTTCTTAAAATCTGATTTGGCTAATAGTTGTTTTAAAAAAAATATATATAATATTTTGAGCTGTCCCGTTGGACCAGCACAATCCTTTCTCTTCTTTCACTCGTAACTCTCACCACTACAGCATTCATTCCCATCTCCTTATAACTCCCAACCCATCAACTCCACCAACTCTCCTTTAATAACTCCCCCTTTATTTACTCTTACGACCCCCACTCTCTTCTCTTCACAGAGAACTCAGAACACTCATATCTCATTCCTTTTTCTCACAAACTCAAAACAGAGGAGAAGCTCCTCCTCTTCCCAACTTCACAGAAACCCTCTCCCTACTTCACTTCCTCCAAACCTCCACTCTCCCCGAGCTCCAAACCCGTGCCCCTCTCCTCTTCCCGACGCATCCCACCGTCGGCCTCCCTAGGGCCGACCGCGTCAGCGCGCCCCCTGCCGACCGACGTCCACCCGACCGCACCACCCCAGCGAAACTCGCGCCCTTCGGCCGTCCCTCGCCGGATCCCGCAGCAGCGTCCCGGCGCGAGCCCCCGCGCCAGCCTTTCCTTCGGCGCAGTGCCCTCTTCCCGAGCGGCCGGCTGACCACGTCGGAGCCCCGCCCGCCGTCCAGGGCTACCCCGCGCGGCCTCTCTCCGGCACGTACCCCCGCGCACCCCTTCCCGTCAGCTCTCCGGCGACCGCGTGCTCCTCCGTGCTATTTTTCGTGAGATTCTCCGCCAACTCCGGCGACCCGTTCCCCTCTGTGCCCCGACAGCGTGCCCTAGCGCTGCTCTGGCCGAGTACCCTGCTCTTTCTCCCTGTTATTCCCTATATTCTGGAGTTTCGGCGTTTCGTCGTCGACGTCGTTGATTTCCAGCGCCGATTTCGGAACGTCGCTGTGCTGGACTATTTCTATTTCTTTTATTATATCATCTGAGAGCTCTAGCCGAGCATCCTGAGGTATAAATTCTCTGCCCCGTTGCGTTTTATTCGGTAGTCGATGATGATAACGGTCCCCGTTTCCCTTCGGAAATTCGGTTTAGCTACGTTGTAGTTCGGTTAGCAACGTTAGCGTTTTGTGCTGAGATTTTATGCTGTTAGTTTGATTTCGGAATTCCCGAGTATTTCGGGAAGGTTCTGTCGGTTTGGATTCTCGAAAATTCCGAGTTTGTGATGGATGGATTCTGAGTTATTTGGTAATGATTTGGGATTTTCGATTCATTTCGGGTTTTCGATTATGTTTCGGAAACAATTTATGTGGTTATATTTTCTGTATAAATGAGTTTTTCTTTGGTTTGGGACAATTGCAGGAATTATCGGCGCCATTTTCCCAGTTTTTGGGTTGACCAAAAACAGAGGAGATGCTGCCCGATTTTTTCGTAAATCCTGAATTTATTTTCAAAATTAATTTAAAATAATTTTCGGAATTTATTCGATATTTGATTTTTGGGTGACGACCGTATCGGTCAATGGACCCGGCTAAGTGCAAACGATACCGGCCCCGCCCGGACGTTGAGGCAATTAGCCAAAATAAGGATCGGACCATATCTGAGACTTATGACTTATCATTATTTTATTATTTATTTCTGTTTACATTTATTTAATATTTTCAGTTTTAGGACTAACGTCAGTCTTATCTTATTTCAATTTATGTAAATAAATTGTAATGGGCATAAGCCCAGCTGGCTGGTCTATAACTGTAATAGCATAGGTTTTTCTGTCATTTTCTGGCTTTTCGTGTTTTATTATTTAACGATTAAAATGATTAAAAAGTATCTTCGTATAAAAAAATTAATTAATATTTCTCACCTAAAATTGACAAGTTTTTTAATAATTAAAAATCACGAGTTTTCTCACTAAAATAAGAAAATTTGTTTTATATTTATATTTATAGAACATACCGAGTTTTTCTAAAATAATCTGGCAGCGACGATGTTTTCCAAATTCAAAGTTAAAATGATCATTTTTCCCTCGTATTAAATCAACGCACCAAATAATCGTGTTTTCTGTGTTTGTTAATTAAAAGAATTAAAATTGATTAGGACAAAAACTAGAGATTGTAACTAGCACATCTAGATATGGGTTGAATATTGTTTCTAAGTCTGGAATCTCAAATGTAGGATTTCGAGGAAGTGTTTGACCTAGTTCCCCGGTACAGACTCTCGATCCAGTCACAATAACAAAGGCAAGTACATTTTGTGTTAGTTTACAATTATTTAGTAATCGTTTTAATACAAGTTTAAACTACGATGCAACACGGAACTCTCTCTGAGAGCACTGACTATAACTACTGTAACTATTGGGGACTGGGGGAGTAGTGTAATGAGTATGACCACATCCAAAACTGTATACTGACTGTGTTAGTTTACCCCTCATACACATGGGGATAAGCCATATCGTATCAATATGATACAACTGTACAACCCAAGCCGGTCATATTTATTGCCTATTCACATCACAGAAACTGTAACTGTTTTAAAACTGTAACTGCTTAGCTGATTTTCAAAACCGTTTAAAAGTGCATGATTCTATTATTATTTCAATTGTTAAATTAGCATGAATTGTACTTTGCTCCCTCCTGACTGGAGACCCAACATTTTAGGTATCACTGATGAGGCTTTGTTCCGTGATCCCAAGACGAAGATTTCGAGACTGATGGGCTGTTTGCCTAGAGTTTTCTTTTCTTCTTGATGTATGTAGAAAATGGTTTAAGTTGTATCTTTCATTCCATTGTAAAAGTTTAATAAAGTTTTAAATTTCTAAATTTTGAGTTGTGACAAATATAGTGTTGTTGTATGGTTACCTGCTACTGAACAGCTTACTGCCGTCGTCTCAACAACGGTGCAGGCTGGGCATGATCTGGTTCGACCCAATTAGTTGGGATCGGGTCGTGACATTAGCCCATTGGTTAAGTGCTGTTGGCATGTATTCGTATTCCTGGTCCAACGTATTTTAGGACTGGGGCGTTACATATTTTTGTGGTGGCCCATGCAGGTCTACGTTAATCACTTCGGTTACATTACTGTCCCGACGTGGGCCTGCAAATAGAATAGAAAAGACCCATAGGATCACATCCACACACTTGATACCTTCCTTGACTTCATTTCGAACTCTCACTTGACTTCTTGATTTGCATCCAGTTTGATTATGTTCTACCTTAATCCTCATTTATTCATGTTATCAAGACAAATCTTCATAATGGATGTATCTTCCCTTACTATCACATCAGGAAAGCAGAGGCATAGACACTAGAAGTCATAGGTGCAGGTAGAGTCTTCGTGAATTTTACGAAGTTGTAATGATACCTAGGATAGTCGTACTACTACGAGCCTGCAACCAATTAAGGAATAGGACTTGAGGATACATCCACAAACATGATTATAGACTTTTCTTAGACTCTTCAACATGATTGCTTTCATGTTATCTTATTTCTTAATATGATTGCTTTTGTATTCTTTCTTACTCGAGATTTGATTAAACCCATCCCTATTGACTTCTTGAGTAAATCTTCTCGTTCATTTTTGCTAATTTGTTGGAAACTGCCTTATGGATTGGTCCAAGGAAAAGTTTGAGAAATTATATTTATCCTTGTATTACAGAATCAAAGTTTTTGCAACCTGAGAAATACTAGTGAGGCAGGACTTCAGATAACGACATCATGGCTACATATGTTTCTCAAATTCTACTTGAACCATATCCTATGCATGTTGATATTTTTTCTATATTTTCGTAAAAAGTTAATTCGAAAATATTTTATAGATTTGGCCAAGATAAGCTCAAGAACCTGTATTACCTGGCATGGTAGATATGCACTATAGTCATCCGTCGCATTATGGAACAAGAAAGTTATTTGCAGCTAGATGCACAATGGCATGGCAGTAACTTTATCTGACATAATCACAAAGATATATGGTTCTCGAGTATCACCTAGACTATGTCCTATGCATCTTGTTTGGCATCACATCGTTCTTGAAAATAATTCGACAAATCTTTCTGCTTTGCTTGACCCTATCGTTGTTTGAAATTGGTATATAGGTTTGTTTGACCCAGTTTTAGGTTCCCGTTACCTTCTACTTATTAAATAACTAAAATAGTTAAACCTTATAGTTATATTATAGAATATAATTAAGCTGGATTATTATTGTAATTGTGGGGATGGGTAGCTAGAAATGGGTAAGTTTCTTAGAGTTGGATCCAAGTGAGATTATGAGTTGAGTATGAGTGCCTGGATATCGGATGCATATAGCCAATTAAGAGAAATTTCTAGGAGAACTGACAGGTATCATTGAATATGATATAATACTATACCTACGATCGAATGAGTTATATTAGGAATATTGAGAAAGGAGAAGCAGTATGCCAAGCTTAGTAAGTGCAAATTCTGCTTTGATAGAGTTCCATTCCTTGGACACGTTATCTTGGGAGAAGGACTTTTAATGGATCCGAAGAAGATAGCTACCGTAGAGTCTTGGCCGATACCAACATCGGTTGCAAAAGTTAGGAGTTTTCTCGAACTTGTCGGGTATTACCGCAAGTTCATAGAAAATTTCTCACAGATTGCAGAGCCCATGACGCGGTTGGCACGCAAGGATCAAGAGTTTCGTTGGACAGAAGATTGTCAGAATGCTTTTAAAGAATTGAAGAAGAGGTTAACCTCAGCACCTATTTTGATGCTTCCTTCTGGATCGAGAGGATTCGTGGTTTATAGTGATGCGTCAGGTAGTGGACTTGGATGTGTTTTGATGCAACATAGAAAGGTCATAGCCTACGCATCGAGGCAGATGATGGTATATGAGAAGAATTACCCTACTCATGATCTGGAGTTATCAGTGGTGATCTTTGTATTGAAGTTATGGTGGTATTATTTGTTCGGAGAGCGTAGAGGCATTATTTGTACGGAGAGCGTGTGGTGATATTTACGGATCATAAGAGCGTGAAGTACGTCTTCAAGCAAAAGGAGTTGAATATGAGACAGAGGCGGTTGTTGGAGCTTATGACAGACTATGATATAGACTTACAGTACCATCCTGGCAAGATGAACGTAGTGACAGATGCTTTGAGTAGGAAACCTACAGTATATTTCTTGGCAGTTCAGTCATAGTTATTAGAGGATCTTCATGAGCTTGGAATATAAGTCATTACCTACAGATGCAACATTTCAAAGACTTCACGAGAGGACAGAGGCTGGAGAGCGACAAATACTTGGACCAGAGCTTGTGATGCAGACAGTCAAAAAAGTAAAGTAGATTCAGAGTCATATTCAAGAAGCTCAGGACCAGCAGAAGCATTGTGCTGATACGCATCGTCGACCATTGGAATTCAAGGAGGGAGAGTATGTATTTTTTGAGGATTTCACCGACTCGGGGCATCATTAGATTCGGAAGTAGAGGGAAGTTGAGTCCAAGATATATTGGACCATTCGATATCATTAAGCGTATAGGAGAGGTGGCATATAGTCTTGCATTACCCCATCACTAGAAGGTGTGCATAATGTATTCCATGTCTCACAGTTGAGGAGGTATGTGACTGATCCCAGTCAGGTGGTCGAACACTCTGAGATCACGGTTGGACCCAGTTTATGATACGATGAGCAGCCGGTAGATATCTTGGATACGAGTGAGAAGACGCTCAGAGGCCAGACGATTAGACTGGTTCGAGTTACATGGAGGCACCATTCTCTGGAAGAATCAACTTGGGGGTGTGAAGATTCTATGCGTGAGCGATATCCCCATTTATTCGTAGATGTCGGTAAGTCTTAGCCTAATTATCATATGATAAGATTTTTCTATATAATTGTGTTATTTTTAATTTCGAGGACGAAATTTTCTAAGGTGGTTAGGTTGTAAGCTCCCTGATTTTTGGATTTTTATTTTTAATTATTTTTAATTATTTTATATGGATATTTTAAATATTAAAGTTAATAATGACTATGTTAGTAGTTTACCATAGCTTTGATTTTTGAAGCACAATAAATATTGTTTTCTTAAATCCAGTTCCATATTTTGAATTCTAGACTCGTCCACCTTCAGTTTGATATATCATGTCCCATCCAATTTTCCTTTTCAACATTCCTTTGACTTCGCGCAACTTCAGGCCAACTTAGGCCTATTTGAGCCATTGACGTAATTTTTAAGCCAACTTATAATTTGATTTTGGGACTTGACATATATCGAAACCGTATGACCCAACATATAGTTTTTATCCATTTTGAGTCTATGATGCACATGCCTAGGGTGTACCATCCAATCAAGTTCCCATGTGCTACTTATTTGCAAATGGCACATAAGACTCATTAAATTGATTTTTCGGGTCTAATTTGACTAGTAATGCTACTTGGACTCTAACCTAGTCAACCCTACTAGTTAGAGCCTAACTACTAGTACCAAAACCAAGTATACATATATTTAAGGAAATTTTAGAGGTTTAATTACAGCCATATGTAATATTCCCTAATATATTTGGCTTGGTCAAACACCTAACCAAAATAGGAAACTTATTAATAATAGTATGATTTGGAAAACCAAATCCTATCCAAATTTGATCAAACTAAAGCCCATGCACTATATATATATATATATATTTTTTTTTTCTATATATATATATATATATATATATATATATATATATAACCTATCAAACCCTAACCATCTCCCTCTCTCATAACCGCCCACTACTACATAAACCCCCCCAAACCTAGCGGCCACCACTCCAAGGCCGACCCCCCATAGCCGACCCCCATTCCTTCTCAAAACCCCAAATTTTCCTCTATTTCCACTCACACGAGCCTATCATCATCCTCTTCCACCCTAGCAACTGTAGGAGCAACCTTGCGGCCGTTAGAGAGGTGCACCACGTGCTACTTTGGCCGAACCTCCACCGAATCGAAGTCTGAAATGTCACATCAGGTTAGTCGACTTGTATACGACGTTCCACCCACTTTTTCTCATCCGTTTTACTTCAAACCAAATCTGAGAGTTACCTTTGTATGTCTACTCCAACCTTTAATCGTCGGATCCCCTAGTTCCAAGAGGTTTGTCCGTGGCGTCGATTCTACGACAGAGTATCCAGAATCGATAAATTCTGTTGCGGGCCACTTTTTGCCTATCTAAGTTTAGTTTCTAACCTTTTTATATTTTTATTCAGAATCTTGACGTCGATTCCTTTCCGACGCATATATGAAAATGTAACGCCCCAGTCCCAATATACGTAGGACTAGGAACGTAGACATGCCAGCTGTATTCATACGAAGTACATAGGCCTCGTATGGATAGATAAGCTGTAAAATGCAGTAGAACCACAACAAACTAATCTCATCCACAAAATGAACTAATAAAAGATGTCATATAATCAACTATGAATTGTCATTTGTATATGTTGTTGGGCGGATACAAATCCACTACCAACTATGAAAAGAAATACATGATATACAAAAGAATGATTTTGGCGAGCGAAGCGAAGACGATCAAAGTACAATCATCCTCGAAGAGATAGAGACGATCATGGCCACGGCTAGAACACCTGCGAAAGACAAGAGCACACACCAGACGAGATAACCAGGTCCTCAGAGGGACGTAACAAGACACATAATATTATTCCATATAAACTGAATAAATATTGCTCAAACACATAAGTCAATTGAATTATAACATGGTCCAATACACACCTATTGAACTAGCTTACCATCCCCTCAACCAAACAAGGACAGGAGATGGTAAACTAATTCAAGGTGACGTATCTTTTCATACTATAAATCCAATATGGTATCCGAACCCCAGCAAGGTTCAATACCTTCTCATCGGAGTAGTAAGTCACACCTACAACCAAACAAGGACAAGATGTGACGAACTAATCTGCGACAAGTTATTATTCTAAGCCACGGTCAGATACAAGTACCCAAACCAAAAGTACTCGTATCTAACGGATAAGGTAGCCCAACCATTCCAAGTGAAATGTAGTTAAGAACAATCCTTCCTACGCATGGGCCCCGGCCAAAATAGGATCGGCATAGTTCCCCCTTGGGGCACCAGAGGCCCAATCAATAAGAGCATAATGTTCCGCAGAATGCCAGTGGCCGTCAGTAATCATGGGTCATCAACCCCGTATCTCCAGCGGAGCTTCCGGGTCACAAAAAAAAGTGCATCGAAGCCTATACGCTAAGGAATTGTCCTCCCCGCCCAATGCCTACTATGTTGTATCCACAACACAAAACCACTAATAACGGCTAAGTCAAACTAAGCATGCAACCTCTATTAGCGGTTATTCTTATCGCACGGCTTATATGTACCGGTGTCCAGCCAGTCACGTATGTCTGTGTTCTTCATACGACACACAACTTCGTGGTACAACGTGTCAAGGCCAATGAATGCAACACACAAGGTGGTCCCGTAAATATAGGTTTAATGTGTAAGAAAAATAATACATAGCAAGAAATATAACTAAACAGTAAGTTCTAACATGTTATGCCATGTATCACAGTTTATTTTGCATAAAAAAATAATAAATAATGCATGAAATATGAGCTAAAATAAATAAACAGCAAATGGCAAGGTGTCTTTCCTAGTAGGACGCTTGGTGTGCTGCAATGATCAAGGTGGCATGAACTGCGACTTTGGTGTAACAACTACACAAAGGGACCTCTGTTGGCGGCACGGATGGTTCCATCGAGTCAAGGCCAATGAATGCAACACACAAGGTGGTTCCGTAAATATAGGTTTAATGTGTAAGAAAAATAATACATAGCAGGAAATATAACTAAACAGTAAGTTCTAACATGTTATGCCATGTATCATAGTTTATTTTGCATAAAAAATAATAAATAATACATAAAATATGAGCTAAAATAAATAAACAGCAAATGGCAAGGTGTCTTGCTTGGTAGGACGCCTGGTGTGCTGCAATGATCAAGGTGGCATGAACCACGACTTTGGTGTAACAACTACACAAAGGGACCTCTGTTGGCGGCACAGATGGTTCCATCGAGTTCAGGATGGTCCAATTAGTTAGGGACGATATAAATAAGTTCGAGATTTGGAAGAAGATAGGAATATGGCTAGCAAGGGACAAGATTGGATATTCAAGAGAAATTGGCAAAAATAAGTAAATAAAAACTATTTGAGAAATATCATTGAAATTAAGTTTTGGCTACTCAAAATATTATAAATAAATACGTGGAAAAATCCATAAATATCTTTTAGGCTAGAACTAAATTTGTAAAAATATAAGTTTTTGACCAAAACTATATTCTTAAAATAACATAAAGATAAGTTTTATATATATATATATATATATATATATATATATATATATATATATATATATATATATATATATAAATTCAATATTAAATACCAGTAAAACCAGACAGTAATATCAAATCCAAATAATCATAGAAGCCATAAGGAGTTCAAAGCCTAATACTATCATTTGTAAGCAATAATTGGAAAATATTACCATATATTTTAATAAGATAACTAATAACAATAATACCTATAATAATATATTCCTAATAACATAATGTATGTATAGCAATTAGTCGCTACTGTATAAAAAACAATCAACAGAGAGAAAAAAAGAAAAAAATTAAATTAAATTAAACCAAAACCAAAAGAACAATGACAGGGCTGCTGCCATCTTGTGTGGAAAAGGAAAGGAATTTAAGTCTTCTCTTCATGCCAGCAATTTGTTAATGCTAACATTATAATGAAATGATCTCTATTAAAGTAGGAAGGGAAATCCTTTGAAAAAAAGAAGTATAGCAACAATTGCTGTTGTTCTCTCGAGAACAACAAAGCAGCACTAAATAAATAAAAAAGGAAATCAAAGAAAGAGAGAGAGAGAGTGAACCACTCTAAAAAAAGAAAGGAAGAGGGGAGAAGGAGCGTGAGAGAGAAAGAGGCGAAGATGAGCGGAGGAGAGAGGAGCGATCGAGAGAGAGTGAGATCGGAGGGAGGCGGCTGGAGACGCTGGGAGGCAGCACGGGAGTCCGGACCTGCTCGGCGCGGTGGACGCGGCGGAGCGCTACTCCGGCGGAGGGAAGACCAAGGAGGGAGGACGTGCGGCTCGCTCTGGGTCAGCCGGCACGGTGACGCGGAGGTACGGCGACGAGGAGGAGGAAGATCGAGGGGGAGTTTAGGGATTCCGGCGGGTGGATGGAGGCAGGGTCACCCGTGCGGCCGACGGAGAGAGGCGAAGGGGGGTTACCGGACTTCGGCGAAGGAAGGCGGCGGCTGTAGCGGAAGTCGGAGAAGAAGAAGCGTGGGAGAGAGGTGGTGGAGCGCTGCTCCGGCAGATAGCGTGCAGAGGGCGGCAGATCTCGACCGGGCGTCGACTAGAGGGGTAGCCGCGCGCGCGAGGACGACCGTGGTCGTCTCCAGAGGAGGTCGACGGCAGAGTGGCCTCAACGACGAAAAGTCCAGGTGAGGGTTTCCAACTCTTTCTATTTTGGTGGCGGTGGTGGTGATGCCCGTCGGGAAAGGTGGTTGTTTGTTTTCCGGTGGTGGTATCCGGGCTTGGGGGTGGTAGCAAGGCTGGTGATGGAGTCGTGGCTGCGGTCGCGGCGCTAGGGATTTGGTCGGGCGGTGGTGTGAGTTGGTGGTTGGCGTGGATTGGCTCGGATGGCTGGGTGCGACCGGGGCTATGAGGATGTTCGGTCGGTATCGGTAATGGTGGTGGCGATGACGGATTTGGAGATGTCGGAGTGGGGTTCTGGTTGTGTAGGAGGTTCGATGATGTGGTGGTCGTGGTGAGGCTTGCCAGGTTGTGGTCGAGGTTAGGTCACGGCATGGATGCAGCGGCGGGAATGGTCCTGGTGCCTGGTGTATAGGCGGAGAGGAGACGGTTGTCTCGGTAGCAGAGGGAAGGCCGGTGAGAGGCTGGTTTAGGCGAGGCCGGAATCAGTCGGTGGCTAGGGATAGGATTGATGGTGTCGGGGGTGTGTCCGACACGAGGAGATAATGTATATGTAACTAGATGGAATAAGAATTAGACACGGACATGGTGCACGTACTTGTGGTAGAAATTTATGGAGAATAAAAATTTATGGATGTGTACCTGCCTTTTATAGGATGTGGAAATCCCCAGTTGGATAAGGATTAGGAGTAGTTTAAATCCCCTTAGATAATATGCTATTTATTTTAAATCAAATTCAATAAATTTCAAATCCAAATCTAAATCAATTTAAATCTAATTAAATTTCATCCTTTAGTTTAAAATCAAATAAGATAAATCAAATTTCAAATATAGATACTAATTTTACTATTTTAAATAAATCCATAAAATCAAATCAAGATTTAAATCGCCACAATAATTTCAAAATATATTTTCCAAAAATACTTATAATAATAATTTCAAAAATTATATTATTATTTAAAAATAAACTAATAAAATATTTATGAAATATATGTATGCAAGCAAAATATTATTCATTATTTATAACTGTATATGAGAGGCTTTTTATAAATAAATAATAAACTTGGAAATTTTGGTACGATAGCTAAAAATAATTATTATATATATTATTTTGAAGCTAAAAAAATAGAAAAATGTCTTTCTAAATATATGTACGCTCCCATATATTCGCATTCGTCGAGCAATTACGAAAAAAAAAATTCACGCGCGACGTAAAATGCAACTACGCGACGTACAAATACAAAATAAAAATCAGTACCAAATTTATATAAAAAATAAATAGTATAAATTTAGGGGTTTTACATCCTACCCAACTTAAAAGAATTTCGTCCTCAAAATTAAGAATTTGTAGGGGGTCAGAAGGTACAAGGGTATATCGATAAGGAAGCAAAGTCAAATCATTGGGCGAGACAAGAAAATGATGTTTAATGAAAACATGCATTAGAGTCGTAATTTCAATAATGGCAAAGATAATCATGGATTAACGCAAGAAGGAAAATGGTTAAGATAACGCGCAATAAAGAATAGTATGGGTTCAAGAAAAATAAAATAAATTAGAGACCTTAAAGTTATGGTCTCTTAAGAGTAGGTTGAGGGCACGATTTAGAGAACGGATTAGATTGCACTCCTATATTAAGCAATTAGAAGGTCATGATAGGGCCGAGAAAAGGACGAGTAGTTTAGGACGAAGATATAGCAATATCGAGTGATAATAATCATAATCGATATGAAGGCTAGAGGAGGTTCTAGTACAACGCATTCGTCCTTCTAAAATAGGTGAAGGCGAAAGCAATATAGAGTTCGAAGGAGACGTTATCGAATACGAATACGTGGTTCAAAGGCGACCGAATAATTCAAAGGGAGTTGTCAAGGCAGTCGCGGAGGGGACTCTAGAGAACAAGTTTAGCTATGTCCCCATCCACGTAAAACGATAGATAGAAGCGAACCAAAATGCACTAGGTTTATCAGACCATCATGCACCGGTTCTGAGTAAACAATCTGTTAGTGGAGGCCTCCAATAACATACGTCATGAACAAGCTTAATAAAGAATTGAGCTTGCAAAAACTAGGATATATTAGTATCATTAGTCTAGATAGCAAAAATATAGGCACGTGAGATTAAGATTGAAATAAAGTAGAATTAGTTCAAACAATTCTAAGTCATATCCTGTGTTGGTCTCCATACAGCCGTCCTACAGTCTTCTTGTCCAAGTCCTTGGTTGACTAGATGGGTTAGGGCCCTCTAAATTCTAGAATCTAAGTAAACTTGTGAATATAGGTCACAAGTACAAAGGGATTGCTAGGTCAAAAGGCATTCTACCCAACTTAAAATTTAAACTAATGGTGTTTTGGGACAATGTCTAACTAGTAGGGGTAACCTTCCTAACCTCTAGCAAGCACGAAAGGGAGATAAGAATAATGATAGAAGGAATCAAACAAGATGTAAATCAATTAGTCAAACGGTAGATAAAATCTAGGAAAAAGGTCAGGTATGTGGATGAGATCCTAGACTCTAATCCTATACACAGGCTTGCTTGGTACGGTAAAGTAACCAAATAATTTATCTTGACCTATATGGGCCACCATAAAAATATGTAATGCCCCAGTCCCAAAATACGTAGGACTAGGAACGTAGACATGCCAGCTGTATTCATACGAAGTACATAGGCCTCGTATGGATACATAAGCTGTAAAATACAGTAGAACCACAACAAACTAATCTCATACACAAAATAAAATAATAAAAGATGTCATATAATCAACTATGAATTGTCATTTGTATATATTGTTGGGCGGAGACAAATCTACTACCAACTATGAAAAGAAATAAACGATCAAAGTATAATCATCCTCGAAGAGATAGAGACGATCATGGCCAAGACTAGAACACCTGCAAAAGACAAGAGCACACACCTGGCGAGATAACCAAGTCCTCAGAGGGACGTAACAAGAAACATAATATCATTCCATATAAACTGAATAAATATTGCTCAAATACATAAGTCAATATTATAACATGGTCCAATACACACCTATTGAACTAGCTTACCATCCCCCCAACCAAACAAGGACAGGAGATGGTAAACTAATTCACAGTGGCGTATCTTTCCATACTATGAATCCAATATGGTATCCGGACCCCAACAAGGTTCAATACCTTCTCATCGGAGTAGTAAGTCATACCTACAACCAAACAAGGACAAGATGTGATGAACTAATCTGCGACAAGTTATTATTCCAAGCCGCAGTCAGATACAAGTACCCAAACCAAAAGTACTCGTACCTAACGGATATGGTAGCCTAACTATTCTAAGTGAAATGTAGTTAAGAACAATCCTTCCTACGCATGGGCCCTAGCTAAAATAGGATCGGCATAGTTCCCCCTTGGGGCACCAGAGGCCCAATCAATAAGAGCATAATGTTTCGCAGAACGTCAGTGGCCGTCAGTAATCATGGGTCATCAACCCCGTATCTCCAACGGAGCTTTCGGGTCACAAGAGAAAGTGCATCGAAGCCCATACGCAAAGGAATTGTCCTCTCTGCCCAATGCCTACTATGTTGTATCCACAACACAAAACCACTAATAACTGCTAAGTCAAACTAAGCATGCAACCTCTATTAGCGGTTATTCCTATCGTACGGCTTATATGTATCGGTGGCCAGCCAGTCACGCATGTCCGTGTTCTTCATGCGACACACAACTGTTTGCCATTAAAATTGTTTGATTAAAAACTTTAACACAAACAGAACAGTGTTACAATATAGGACTTAGATGTAGTCCTAGGAGTACACTTTTGTTTAAGCTGGGTCCTTAGTGCCAATGGAGCGAGTGGTAATGCGTTAACTCCGTTGACGGGCTGACGACGGTTATTGGTTCTCTAAAGGTGTAGATTGCTCTGGGTGCTGGAGCTTGCCGAGAGGAGGAAGACGTTGAGTGTCTGTCTCTGCCTCTCTGGTGATCGCTGTGGATTCTGTACATTGTCCGTATGTGTGTGGAAGAAGGAAATGATCCCTCTATTTATAGCTGGGCAGGTTGGCTGCTCATGTGCGCATATGTAGGATGCGCCGGTACGTGGGGACGCCACGTGGAGATTGCTGATGGAGGCGCATGGATAATGCGCCCTACTCGAGGGGTTGAATGCTTCATACTGCTGTTGTGAGCCAGCATGTAGCAGAGGAGAAGATCTTTCTGTTACTGATATCTTGGATGAGTTGAGTCAAAGAACACGTGTCGTCGACTCATGGCTCGGAGATCTCGGATCTGATGGGGGGATGATTTGGTGGGATGCGCCTTGGATTGGGCGCATGATGAAATTTTAGCTCGTGACCTTTAGGAGTCACGAACCATTCTGGGCGCATGGCCTTTGAGGCACATACGAGCGACTTTTCTTCTGTCTTTCGGGATCAGAGATCAGTCTGGGGTGCATGGCTTTTGAGGCGCATGCAAAGCTTCAACTGGAGACTCTTCTTCTGTCTTTAGAGATCAGTAAAGGGTCTGAGGCGCATGGCTTTTGAGGCACATACGGATGGTTGGGTGGCCACGTGGCAGTAGCCGTCGGGGTAAAGTTATGATGATGCTGATGTTGTGGATGCTTTATTTTCTGCAAAAGCTGTCAACCGTTCAGACTTGGGGAGGCGTGCTGCCAACTCTGTCAGTTCAGCATTTAATGTTGGTGACATTCGATGGACATCTGAGTGGGCGCGTTGGTTGACGTTCCACTAGGCGTATGGGGACGTATGGGGGCGCATCCTCTGTGATGCGCTCGGTACAGGGTGCATCTGTGAGAGGTGCTTGGTATTTGAAGGGGTGTGATGCGCTGTCCAGCCGGCGCATCCGACACGTCTTTAATGATGCGGCTGTTTTGCTTCTCGAGTAAATAGCCGTTTGGCTGAAGTCGAGGTATCTGGTTCATCCATTTAATGTGAGTTCATTGCACAGAATTTGGAGAGCCATCCACTTGGCGCGTTGGTTTGATCTGCCTGGCCTATAAATAGTGGCATGGAGAGAAGGTTTGCTTCTCGCTCTCACGTACCTCCAATATGAACTTGGGTATTCGGGTGCATTCTGTTGACGAAGTGTTCCCGAGGGTGAAGATGAGACGCCATGTCGTCGTTGATGCACTTGAAGGTGACTGTTACATCCAAAAGACGGAGTCGAGGGCTTCTGAGACAGGCGAAAGGTGCCTGTTGCATCCAAAGATAGGGATGTTCGGGCCTCATCTCCGTTGTTCCGGAAGAGCCGTAGATCGGAATGGCGGTGCTAGGCTCTTTCTTCCTTCAAAGTGGGTGTCGCCCACTCTGGTTGTGTTGAAAGCTGCTCCTTTAGCCGTATTTCGATTACGATCTTCCTTGGTCTTTGGAGGCTCTTTCGAAGCCTCCTCTGGCTACAGATTTACGGTGCTCTTCTTTTCCTTGGTTCCAGCCAGAGGGTTAAATGCTTTGTTTAGTCGAAGCACTTATCAGATGAGCCTGGCTGGAAGAGCGGCACATAACTGGGCTGCTGAAGGGATGCACATAACTGAGCTGGATGCACATAACTGAGCTGCTGAGGAGATGGTAGGATGCGCCTGGTTGGAGGCGTATGGTATCTGCTGTGCCTAACTGGCGGCGCATGGTGACTGCTGCGCCTATCTGGAGGCGCATGGTGGCCGCTGCGCCTATCTGGAGGCGCATGGAGGCCGCTGGCTGTAGACTTAGGATCTTTCCTTTGTAGAAATTCTCTTTTGTACAACCTTTTCTAGACATGTAACAGACTTTTGTATATAAATAAAAAGTCCTTCTTCAAATGTCTATACTTATTGACTTTGCTGTGAAGTGTTCTGTCCGAGTTCTGGCGCATGTAGTGTCTGGCGCATGGGCTTTCTTGGTTATAAAATTCCATGCTTCTACAAGACCCCCTTCAAAGTTTTCAAAACTTTTGAATAAGTTTTGGAATACTTTGAACAAGAAGCATGGAGGTCAGGGCGCATGATGGTTGGGCGCATGCCTGTTCGGGCGCATGCTCCTCTCAGTTAATGCATATGATGATGCCTTGGTAACCGAAAAGATTAATGATGATCTTTTGGTTTTATCTGTTGTTATCTTCACAGGACCCGAGACGACGGCTGAGATCACTCGTCATCGGTTCACGCGTGCGACCACGGCCTATAAATAGGTGAGAGATAGAGAGAGAGAGAGAGAGTTCTTCTGCTCTATGCCTTTGTTTTATTTAGAGTCTTTCTTAAAAACCCTAACTTTTTCCTCTTTGAGAGAATGGCTCCCAAGACTCCTCGCGGCGGTGCTGGCAAGGGGAAGGAGAAAGCAAAGGAGCCTGTAAAGGCTGTCGTAAGTGACATTCCCCGCCCGCCTGTCGAAGTTCGGCCGGCAGTAGTCGGTGAGCTTTATTGTCTTCTATCGTTCTTATTTGCCAACATATCTTTCCTGCCGACGTGCATAGGCTCTGGCCTTTATCATGCACCATGGTTTTAGTTGCTGACGCGCATGGGTTTTGTACCCTGATGATGCGCCGAGGCTCTACCGCTGACGCGCATGGGTTTAGACCCTGATGATGCGCCGAGGCTCTACCGCTGACGCGCATGGGTTTAGACCCTGATGATGCACCGAGGCTTCTTTTTCAGATGCGCTTGATACGCGCTTTTGACGAGAATGAAGCTCTGATCTTTGTGTCGTCTCTAATATCTTTGCATTTTTGCCAGTGTCGATGACTATCCCACTCTTGAACGAAGTGATCCTGGACGCCGCGCTCTGCCAGATGGGAGTAGATTATGATGAAGAGGTGATAAACCCTGCTCAAGCGGCTATTATGCTGGATCAGCATCCCGAAAGAATGATTCAAATTCGGAAACAACATCACGGGTTCCTCAAACGGATGATGGAACGTGGCATTCTGAAATCTGCCACTTCCGATAAAGTGACCTTCTTAAAGCCTGAGTTCCTGTTCGAAGACCGCCTTTCTTCTACTGAAGCCAAGGTGCTGAAGGTCAAAGAAGACTGGTTCTTTACAGCCAGGGGTGTGCATATGACCGTCAGGCAGCTCGAACGTCAGTGGCCTTTGTTAGCTTTCTGTCGTCTTGCTTCCAAGAGGAGAATGTCCTGGGACATTACTCTATCTCAGGGGGGAGCGGTAGCAGGCATCATCAGAATTGATTCTTCTTCTGATCAGAAGGATACTCTGGCCGCCTCGCGAGCTGGTACCTCTTTCACCTGGCGGACTCTTCGTCCTGGGAGTATTTATAGTGATGTTCCCGTCAATACTTTTGACTTGGGTGCCTCGGCTTTTGCTCGTCGCATGTTGTTGACGGAACAATCATACCCCAAAGGAGACTTTCGGGTAGAGGGTTGGTGTCATTACGTTTCAAAATGGGACAAACTGACACACTGGATCCTGTCGCGGTTTCAGACTGAGCTCCAAAAGATTGGGCTGACCGCCGCGATCCGTGCCACTCAGGCAGGTGTAGACATTAACAGGCACATGTTCCTTACGCTTTTGGAGATGTTTGATACCCATACTGGCAGCTTTTTTACTCCGGTGGGAGAGTTGGGGTTGGCTCTCCATGAGATGTACGAAGTGTCTAAGCTTCCTTGGGGCTCGGAGCCGTACGAGGAATATTTCCCGTCAAATGAGGCGATCCAGGTTCTGGAAGATAAGGACCCGGAGATGATGGTTGTATTCAAAGAGGTGACGAGCCACCATTATCTGATGCACCGGAGGGATAAGGGCAAGACCCAGCCTCATGTGACTGCTTGGAGGGACTATGTCTTTAAGCAGGATTTGGTGGATCCTTCGAGGATCCGGTTTACGACTCCGCAGGGACTGAAGCCCGCAGAGGTGACTTCTGAAATAAGTCGGCTGGACGAGAGGACCCCACGTTCGAATGAGAGCGACAAGGATACATATAGCTGCTTCTGGCACTGTGGGCACCGGATGTCATCTAAGGCAGTGTTGACAGCCTACTTAATGATATGGCTCCGGGATTGCGTGTTTGCAGGTGAATCCGGTGCCGTAGAGAGGGTACATCGGAATCTCATTTTGCTTGCCGTGAAGTTGGCTTTTGGACGACCCTTAGCTCTCCTTCCCGCAATGGTGTGCAACCTGTTGCGCGGTTTGAGGTCTTTTGCTGATGATGTGATCTACGAGAAATGTAACAATGACAACTTTCCCCGGGCCGAGCTGCCTTTCCATTATCTTATGGGATGGCAGATTTTGCATCATCCGAACGTGATGAGTCCTGGTCCGGAGGAGGATCATATTAAAGGGGATGCCTTCATCCGCCGCTTCTACAAGAGGAAGTGGTTATACACTGGCGTCCCCGTTTGCAGGAGAGTCTTGTCCTACCTTCAGGGGTGGAAGATTGTCAAGGTTGGCCCGATCTTCAAAGATTTCGAGGCCGACCAAGATTTAGTTGAATCTGGCGAAGATGCGGTCACTTTGCCGAAATGGAGTTTTCGTTGGTTGCAAAGTATCCGGCCTTCTTACCTGGTCTACCGCAACCAGAATAGATGTTATTTGGAGCCATATCTGCCAAGCCGATTTGCTCGTCAATTTGGCTATACCCAGCTGATGTTGCGGAATCCCAGTAGCAGTCTAGGCTTCATCGGGAGTTTGCTGGATGGAGCCCGGGGCTGGCAGTATTATAACGCTGGATGCACCAGCGTTAATTTTACTACACCAGTCCACAACCCTCGGCCGCAGATCCTATATCCGGCCGCCAAGCTGTATTGCATTATGAATGCTGCGTCTCCTGGTTATGACAGGGAGACTAGTTTCATCATTGGAACTCAGCTGGAGGCCACGGCGAATATGTTGATGGCAGCCCGATCATATCGTCCACCAGAATTGACGGGATATCGGGCTGCTGCTACAGCACCAGTGAGAGATCCGTCTGTTGGAAAGAGGCGGGCTGACACAGAAGTTGGTTCTTCTGTACCGAAAAGGTCGAGAAAGACGTCGACTCCAAAGGTTACAGAAGTGCCACTCGTAACGCCAACGGGATCAGTTCCTGCTGAGGTAAGGAGTGCTCCGTAATTCTAATTCATTTTGTCATTGTGGTGACTTATGCTTTTCTTCTTGCAGGGATCATCGAAGAAGAAGTCCCGTGTTTCAAAACCGGGTGCTAGTAAACCGAAGGAGGTGGCAGGCTCTTCTGATGAGCGCATTCCACCGATGATAATGTCTCCCGTGGAGGGGGGCCCCGAAGACGTTCCTGCGGAGGTTTTAGTATCTCCTGTCTTTGAGGTTGCAACAAATTCCGGGAAGGTACAGTCTGCCGTAGAGGCCTTGGACGTTGAGGGTCCTACGGACTCGAGGCATCCTGATGATAAGGTGGATTGGAGTTCGTCGCCTTCGGATGACGTTGCTCCAGAGCTGCAAGAGTCTGTTGCGGGGGCAACAGATATGGTTGGGACAGAGGAGAGGGTTAATTCCCCTCCTTGTCATGATGAGGGGAGGTCGGCTATATCATTGCCGAGTCTTACCCCAGCTTCAACCGTGGAAGTTGAGGTGGCTACCGATCAGGAGGTAGCGACAGATTCTGTCCCTGTAGAGGGATTTGAGAAGGATGAGACCCTTCTGCCGGTCCTGTCTCTCGGGGCGGGCCAGAAGATGAGTGTTAATCTCCCCGTTCTGCCGGAGGAGGTACCGGTCGCTGATAGGACGTTGGGGGTAGAAGAGTTGGCCGTTGACGTCGGTGGTTCCTTCGGGCTTGAGAAGGACAAGGGTGTGGAACCCTCTGTTACTCCTTTTACTTGGGGTACTATCTGGACGCCTATGCCGACTTTCTCTGTTCCTTCGGCTCCTCGGGTTAGCAGTCTGGCCCCTGTTGATGAAGAGCCTATTGATGCCGAGGTTCAAGCCTCGCAGGTTGAGGTTGGCGGATCTTCTTTCGGTCCGCTAACTGTAGTAGCTCCTCCAACTCCTGCTATGACGCCGCAGGTACTGGCGGACGCAGACGAATATGTGAAATTCCTCGTCGAGGGGGTGTACAAAATGTTGCAGAGGGGTGTATCTGCGGTGATGGATGCCAACGGGAGCTTTGCGACGGCAAGAACTCTGGCAATGCCCTGTATCGAGCTGATCCGCGTTCACCAAGGCCACGACCATATGGCCGAAATTCTGGAGGCTTCGGTGATCGAGCTGGACGAGCGGCTTGCGGAACTTCAGCGCATCCAGCGAAATGACCTCTCCGTCCTGATAGATGCGGAGAAGGGAAAGTTGATTGCCGAGATCGAGTCTTCCTACCAGGCCACAGTGGGCATTTGGGAGCGCGAGGTGGCTGAGACTGAGGCTGCGGTAGAGCAGTTGTCTCAGTCCATGAAGAAGACGATGGAAACACGAGCTGCGTTGGATGCTAACATCACAGAGATCAACACCCAGATGCGCCGCCTTGAGGACCAACGAGACCGACTCCAGTTAGATGCCGAACGTGTCCGGGCTGAACACGTAGCATTCAAGCAGGAGGAAACGACTTTTACTCAGCGGACTCTTACCTTGGCTTAGCAGCGACAACAGCTTGATGAGAAGCATGAGAGCGAAACTTCTGCTGAGGCTGTTGAATTGATGCGTCAAGAAGCTGAGCGTCGAGTCCTGGCGACTGTGGAGACCCATACAGCCGACTTAAGATGTCGAGTCAGAGAGTTCTCAGCCCACCCTGGAGAGGTTCAGGGACTGTAGCTTCTCCCTTTTTTTTATGTTCTTTTGCAAACCTTGCTGGGGGATAGTGTAGTTCTGTACTCTTTTTTTTAGAAAATAAAGAAGCACACAACCTTTTTCATGATGTGTTCATTTTTGTTATTATGAACTTGATGATTTGTGTGGACCTATTATCTTTTGCGCACCTTGATTTTTAGGTACAGATAATAAGTTTGAGGGAACCAACATATTTGCTCAGAGGTGATGTGGACATGGCAATCATTGGGTTCAAAATGATAAAATCTTCCTACTCAGAGGTATTATGGACGTGGTAGGAATGATCCTGGGAGATACGCTGACCAACTCAAAGGTGATGTGGACGTGGAAGTTCTGCGATCAATGTACGACAACACAGGGGTTGTTTGTACGAGATGTTTACTCAGAGGTAATGTGGACATGGTAAACATGAAGGGTAGCGTCGGCTTACGTAGTGTAAGATTTTGCTTTGTAGGGTGTAGAGGAACAACTCAGAGGTGATGTGGACGTGGTTGTCTTTCTACTGAAGGATGCCACGGAACAGCTGGATTCCGGAAGCGTATGGTTTTGTTGGAAGAGAATTGTCTGTGAATCCTGATGATTGGGTCCATAGATCCTCTTGTGGAAGCACATATTTGAAAGATGTCAAGAGTAGTACTTCTTCAGGAACTTGCCGTTGATGGGCATCATGAACAAGTCCCCATTGGGTTTGGCGAGGCGGTAAGCACCGTTTGAGTATACCGTCTCAATGATGAAAGGTCCTTCCCACTTGGGCTCGAACTTTCCTGGTGTCTTGTGAGTTAACACCATCGGCCTCCTGACTGCCAGAACCAGGTCGCCAACTTGAAAAGTTCTCTGTTTGACCTTCTTGTTGAAAGCCTGTGATATACGGGCTTGGTAGAGTTCGATGCGTTGTTGAGCCAGGAGACGCTTCTCATCGAGTGCCTCCAGTTACCGTAGACGACGACGTTGATTGTCCTCTTCTGTGAGTTTGTTTGTTATTGCTACGCGGAGTGAGGGTATCTGGATCTCGAGAGGTAGTACCGCTTTGCTCCCGTAGACCAGGGAGAATGGTGTGTTGCCTGTTGGGGTCCGTACCGTTGTGCGGTAGGCCCAAAGGCATTCGCCAAGCTTTTTGTTCCAGTCGCGTTTGTTGGATGACACGACTTTTTTGAGCAGCCTAACGATAGTCTTGTTGAACGCCTCTGCTAACCCATTTGCAGCCAGATTGTAGGCGGTAGATGCCACATTTTGAATACGATTCTTGTCACAGAACCTGCTAAAAATGTGGCTGATAAACTGAGGACCATTGTCGTAAATGATCCGTCGGGGTACTCCGAAACGGAAAATGACATGGTGTTTGATAAAGCTGACCACCCTGGAGCTCTTTACTTCCGCCAGTAGGACTGCTTCTGCCCATTTAGAGAAGTAATCGGTGATGGCCAGGATGAAGCGGTGTCCTCTTGATGAAGGAGGGATGATTGGTCCCACAATGTCCATGCCCCAGGCTTCAAAGGGCCAGGAGGCGACTGTAGGATGTAGTGGTTCAGACGGTGTATGTATGAAGTCTGCATGAAGTTGGCATGCGTGACACTTCTTAGCATATTCAACAGCGTCGGTGGCCATGGTTGGCCAGTAGTAGCCCATACATCGCAGTCGATCCTGCAACTTAGGACCGGGTTGATGAGCTCCACAAGTTCCGTCATGAGCTTCTCGAAGAGCTTCGGCTGCTTCTTCGTTGGACAGGCATCGAAGGAGGAGTCCATCGAAGGAGCGTCGGTACAGCGTTTTGGTAGCTGTATCGTAATAGAATCGAAGAGAGCGTCTCCTGACTGAGACGGCTTCCTTTGGGTCCTCTGGAAGGATTCCGTAGATAGCGAAGTCGATGAACGGGAACCTCCAGTCTCGGACATTAACGCCAGTGTTCGTCGGCATGGCGTGAGCCACTCGCAAGCATAGGTTGTTTCTAGGACAAACCAAGTCTCGGCCAGTTACCGTGACATAGTGTTGAGTCCCAAGGGGCGCTGCCAATGAGGCTGCGAGGCCAGCCAGAGCGTCAGCCTCCAAGTTTTGTAGACGAGGTACGTGTTCGATGAAGAACCCGGTGAAGGTTGAAATGATGTTCAATGCAACTTCATGGTAAGGGATCAGATCTTCATGGCGAACCTCGTATTGCCCCCGAATCTGGTTCACGACGAGTTTGGAGTCACCGTAGGCTTCCAGATGGTCCACCCCCAGCTGTTGTGCGAGTTGGAGTCCCATGATGAGTGCGTTGTACTCGGCAACATTGTTGAAGCACGACTCCGAAAGGGAGTAAGCACGCTGGATGACCAACTGATCGGAGGAGACTAAGACTACCCCCACTCCTGCGATGATTTGGCCTTTGGGGCCTGTTCTTGAAGCGCCATCGAAAAACATCCGCCAAATGGAGCTTCCTTCGGTGACGTTGGATTCTTGGACCTAATCCGGGATGTCTTCATAAAGTTTTGAGGATTCTGGGATGGGGTGTGCAGCTAAAAAGTCAGCCAGAGCTTGACCTTTAACAGCTTTTTGCGGGACAAACACCATATTATATGGTGTTAGCAAGATCGCCCATGTGGCTAGCTGGGAGTTCAATGATCCTGGCTTCGTCATGAGGACTCTGAGCAGATTGACTCGGGAAATGACATGAATTGTCTGGCCCGAGACATAATAACGAGTCTTCTGGATGGCAAACACCAAAGCCAAGCACTCCTTTTCAACGGGGTTGTACCGGTGTTCGGCCCTGATGAGCGTTCGACTGAGGTAGTAGATTGCCTGCTCATAGCCTGTATCGCTGTTTTGAGCCAGCAGAGCGCCAAGGGAATGATCTATGGCACGGACGTAGAGGAGAAATGGTTTGCCGGCGACAGGTGCCACCAGGACTGGTGGGCTCGTCAAGTAGGTTTTGATGTCGTCGAAAGCCTTTTGGCACTCCTCTGTCCAGACATAAGAGACTCCCTTCTTCATGAGCTGAGTAAAAGGTTGACATTTACCGGAGAGGTTTGCTATGAACCTCCGGATGTATGCCAGACGTCCCTGTAAGCCCCGAAGTTCTCGAAGATTCTTCGGAGGGTCCATGTTGAGGATGGCTTTGGTCTTCTCGGGATCAACATGAATGCCTTTCGCCGTGATGACAAAGCCCAAGAATTTGCCGCTAGAAACCCCCAGGAAGGATTTAGCGGGGTTCATTTTGAGTTGATGTGCCCGCATGAGATCGAAAACTGTCTTTAGATCATGTAGGTGATCTCCTTTGAGGCGGCTCTTGACTGCGATGTCGTCAACATAGCATTCGACTGTCTTGCGAAGATGTTGACGGAATATGGTGCTCATAGCTCGTTGGTATATTGCACCGGCGTTCTTCAAGCCGAAAGGCGTTACTGTGTAGCAGAAAACACCCTTCGGAGTCCTGAATGACGTGTATTTTGCGTCATCAGGGAACATCTTGATTTGATTGTAACCTGAATACCCGTCCATAAAGGACATGCGTTCAAAGCCACATGTGTTGTCGATCATCACATCGGTGATTGGAAACGGGAATTCGTCCTTCGGGCAAGCAGAGTTGAGGTCCCTGAAGTCGATACAGACTCGTATCTGCCCATTCTTCTTGGTGACAGGTACGACGTTGGCTACCCAATCTGGGTGCTGTTCCTCACGGATGAAGCCGCTGGTCAAGAGTTTGTCCACCTCCTGATCGATGGCATTCATAATATCCGGACGGAAACGTCGCTGTTGTTGTTTGATAGGTTTGGCATCATGTAAGATATTCAACCTATGCATTACGATCTGTGGATCGAGTCCCGGCATGTCTTCGTAGCTCCAGGTAAAGACGTCGATATACTCTTTAGCCAGCTGGATTAGAGACTCTCGGTCTTCTCCTTCTAGGCTTTTGCTGATGAAGATGGGTTTGGAAGAAGATCCGTCCCCAAGGTCGATCTGCTCGACTTCGTCTTCGGTGGAAGGTTCACGTAACTCGAAACGAGACTCCCATTGTTCTCCTAGGCGTTGAGCCCAGGGTTCTTCTTCGAAGGGTTCCGGCGCTTGGTCTTTGCCTTCACCTTTTTGAGGTTGTGCTGACGTCATGTTAGCTGACAGCACTTTCCTGAAGACTGATCCGATACTGGTATCGAAATCCCAAGTCGATGCTTCGGACGAGTGGGAATGTTCTACGTCTTCTGCGTCTGAACTCTCTGGAGTTGCTGGCGGCGTGACATAGCCTACCCCCCGCCGAGTCCGATTGTAGTAGTCCTGCGGCTTTCCCTTAGGTGTCAGAAGTCGGAGAGGGAGACGTCGACCCTTGCCGTAGTTTAGGCCTTTGTTGCTTTTTAGGTCGTAGCCCATCTTTTGGATGATGTGCTTTGCCGTATCCGTGTACCGATAGACTTGTACTCTGCCGGTATCAGGTTCTGGCTCGAGTGGCGAGAGGTCTTGATGACGCTCGACTTTGCCCAAAATGATGGATCCTTCGTCTCGGCTTCGTGGAGGGGCTATGAAACAGACTCCTTGAGACGGGACTACTCGATTTACATGGACGGTCGTTATTTGTGTTTGCAACGACCGTAGAGCGTTATCTAATGTATACATGGCATTCCAATGTGGAAGACAAGAATAATTAAAAGACACTCTATTATTGATGAAGTACGAGATCTTATCCCGTGGGATTATATTGTCTAAGGAGGGTGCATCTACATCAGCAGAGATATATTCGCCAAGCTCCTCATCTGTAAGCACTGGGGTCGGATCAGGAGAATTTACCACAGCTTTGACTTTGGGGTCTGAGAGGGTTATGTGAGCCCTCTCTGGCATCTTGGATGACTGCGGGGGCTTGCCCTTAAGACGCACCTTCAGAGGTGCCTCAACTGCGCCTCCTGTGAGTGGTGCCTTCCCCTGTAATTTTGCCACCAGGGGAGCCGATGTTTGAGGCGGCTTTCCCTTGAGGCGTATCTTCAGGGGAGCCTCAGGAGTCGGTGCTTTCCCTGATAGTTTGATGCTCATTGGAGGCACCTTCTGGGGTGGTTTGCCCTTCAGTCGGATCTTCAAAGGGGTGTCTGGAGTCATCTCAGGCTCCGTGTCCGGCTCAGTTGCCGTCTCTGCCTCATCATCAGCATCGTTGGCTTCCTCCTCATCAAGTGGCTTGTACAAGTCAGAATCGGTGAAGTAGGCTTCAATCCCTTTGAAAGGATCGATGTCTGCGAACTCCGTCCGGATGACGCCGTTGGTGGATACATATTTCATGCATTGGTGGAGCGTGGAAGGCACCACCATGTACTCATGTAGCCATGGTCGGCCGAGCAGGATATTGTAGTTGACCTCGGCATCCACCACATAACAAGTCACCTCAGTTTTGAGGTTGCCGATGTGATACTTCAGTCGGATCTTGCCCAGTGGCTCGCTTTTGCTAGCGTTGAAGCCACTAATGGTTGTGTTGGAGGGCGCCAGCCGGTACATTGGGATCCCCAGTTTTGATAGCAGTGCCTTCGGGATGATGCTGAGGGAAGACCCCGGATCGATCTGAATCCGGCTCACCTTGACTGAACCGATGTACCCTGTGTAATACAGCGGTCGGTTATGTCGGTGATGCTTGAGCAGCATGTCTTGTTGGGTGAAAGTTATGTTTGGGATAACTTCATCCGCACAATGACAGTGCGCACAAGTAGTTGGGAGGTCTTCAGGCTGCTTGACCTGACTGAGAAAGGATTCAGCGTCCTTCAGAGCTTCGCAGAGAGCTTCTCGGGAGTCTTTGGAAAGACGCAGAAGCTCGAACAAAGACAGGCGTACAGGAGTACTGGCCAGTTGTGCCGGTATGTCAAAGTTGTGGGGCTTGGCTAGCCCCGAAGCATTCTCCTTCCGTAGAGGTCTGTCGAAACGGGCCTCCACCTGCTTCTGCTTATTGGCTGCTGAGGGTTTAGACGGGCCCTCCTCAGGGATGGTGCCAGGAGGCACCACCTCGGCGGCAGCTTCGTCGGGCTGGGCGTTCTGTTGTGCACGCGTCTGCACTGGAAGTGCCTCTTCCGTTGAATAAGAGACCGTGCGGCAAGACTTGATCTTCCTGCCTTTTGATTTGGAGATAGAGCGTACCTCCGGTTGAGTCACCTCAGAGACGAGGTCAGGGTGAACCCAGAGGACCTCTCCTCGAGATGTGGTGAGTGGGATGAGTCCACTCGTATTGTCACGGGTAGGTGGCAAGTTCACCACCTCCATTGTCGCCTTAGGAATGGGGACGACGCCATCTTGCGTGGTAGTCGGCGGCAAGGTGCCGAACTGAAGTGACACCACATTGGCGGACACCGTCTTTTCTTCATAGTCGACGGAAATTACATCCGCATTGATCATGCGCTGGATGTAATTCTTGAGGACGTAGCAGTCCTTGGTCGGGTGTCCGACAAACCGATGGTAGTGACAGTACCTCGGGTTGTCCACTTTCCCAACTTCATCGGGCCGCTTTGGGTCCGGGAGCTTGATCTTGTCACCCTGCTTCAGTATTTCAAAGAGTTGCAAGGTGTCTTCGTCATTGAATGAATACACCTCCTTGGGTCTCGGTGCCAGTGGAGGCTTCTGAGTAGGCGCAGATGCGCCTTTCGAGGCATTAACAGTCAATGCCTATTTCCTCTTTGCTTCTCGTCCGGAGTTGTTGGCTGCAGACCTTTTCCCCTTATCATCAAAGGCGGGGAAGCTGACACCCAGAAGACGTGCATTGGCCGCCTTCTTTTCTGTGGCTTCAGCTTCGATGATCAGGGAGCTCCAGTCGGAAGGGGGAGTAGAGTTGAGCCAGAGCTTCACTGCAGGCAGCATGTTCATGCTGCAAGAGAAGAGGAGTGCATGTTCTGGTATGCCTGGAGGTAGCCTGAAGCAGGCCTATCGGAAGCGTTCGATGAACACCCGCACCGTTTCTTTCTCCTTCTGGCGTATCTCTATGAGAGATGCCATCGTCATGTCCTTCCCACCGTCGTAGAAGCGATCGAGGAAGAGGCGCGTCAAGTCGTCAAAGGATGATATAGAATTGTCAGGGAGGCTGCAGTACCAGTCATACGCCACCCCTTTTAGGGCCCCAACAAAGATGCTGGTGAGGAGCGCGTCCTCCTTTGGAAGATGCCCTGTCTGTGACTGGAAATATGTCAGGTACCGACGTGGAGAGTCCTTCCCGTCGTACGGCGTGAGTGTTTGTGGTTTATACTTTGGGGAATAAACCACCTTGTTCCACTCGAGGGGATAAGGCTGGGGAATGCCCATCTTCTGGCGCTCCTCTTGCCTGTTTTTGGACTCGAAGCGCTCCCGCAAGTCCTTGATCATTTCGACCACATCCTCCGTGGAGCTAGGAGTCGGGGAAGGTGATACCATCTGGAGTGGAGCGTTTGAGGGCTCCGACGTCCGGGGTGCTTCTGTGTCTGAGGGTGCCCGTTGAAGGGGTACACTCAACTCCCCATTGGCTCCTGGGTCGGGACTGGTTGAAGGTGTTCTGGTCAAGGCCGACCGTATATCAAATACTGCTTGAGTCAGTGCTTGCATAGAGGCAGAGAGGGTTTTGAGTCCTCCCTCTAATGAGTCTATGCGCTGGACAATGTCCTGCGACGGCACATCAGACTCGAAATCACCCCCAGTCATGTATACTGTCATGACACAGCCGGGAGTGGATGGATTGGTTGAGGCTTCGCTTTCGGCCTCACTTTCATGTGGGGGAGTCACCTCTCCTGGTGTTCCACCTTGGCCACCCCCAGCCACATTCTGGAGGTCATTCTCGACGGGCGCATCTGCAAGGGCCTGATTGCCCTCAGCTCCGTCTTGAAGGGCCTCTTCGTCTCTACTTCCAGCCGTGTCCTGGGGGACATCCTCATTTTGAGGGGCTTCTGGGAGGCTGACTTCGCCTCGAGGATGAAGATCCGCCGCAGCTGTGCTTTGGACATCTTCATCTTCGGAAGGAGGCTCAACAAGGGTCTGACTACCCCCAGCTTCCTCCAAGAACTTCTTCCTCGACCGAGTGCCTTCGAACACTCCAGAGGTCGATACAGCTGCCTTGGTTTTCCTCGGTTGGCTTTTGGATGAAGACGAGGAATTGCCAGTCGTCTTACGGACTGACGAGGAGTTGGAGATCACGTTGCATGAAGCAACCCTTGGCTCCTCTTCTGTTGACACCTTCGTCCCGTGGCGATGTCGGAGGGGTGTCGATGATTGCAGCCGCTGGAAGACCGATTGCTTTGGTGGTACTGCTGCCTTGCAACAGCAGTTGATGGTGACCACCGCACAAGTATGCCCCGTGAGAGGTGCATCGTGCCTGTTGGTCGACTCTCCTGACCGGCGTTTGTGAGTGATCACGTTACGCAGGTCGTTGGAGGAGAGTGCTTCCTTCACACCCCCTTCAGGCGCATGGCAAGGCCAAACGCCGGGGTGGTCAGGTGAGTGTTGCGCCCCCTGATCTAATACCAAGCAGGCATCACGATCAGTAGTGGGAGAACCACAACATTTGAAGTAACTTGAACGGACCTCAAACGCACAACCAGAGGAGGCGCAGGAGTTCAAGACCACTGAATTTGCCTCACTCGACTTGGCTGTGCACGCAGTAGATGCGCCCAAGTGAGATGAGGACTTTGAAGGTCGACTCATTTTTGGTATAGAAGTACCTGATTTGACCTTGTACAGCTTGCCATCGGCAGCGCGCGTGATTGTGAGCGCGTGCCTCTGGCCTGCTGCTGGCATAGCACGTTTATGGCGCATGGCCCGTGCCGCCTTGGTTTTGTTTGTACTAGCCCGCTGGGGCGTATAGTACTTAGCATCCAAATTCTCCTCGCCATTACAGCGAGTGAGTCTGTCAAAGATACAGACTTTTTGTGGCGCATCAGAGGTGATGCGCGGGGCATTGGCTGTGCCCCTGCTCCGTCGACGCATCTTCCTCGCCTGAGAGGGAGATGGCTGGGGAACGTGGTCAGCCGTACGCTTCCCCGAGAGATGTGCTGCATCGGCGGGCGCACCTTGGTTGCTGAAAATGTCAGCAGGAAGGGAGGGCTGGATTGGCGCATTCCCTTCAGTGGTGGTGCCCGAGGCGTCGACCTTGCGCACCCAGACACGACGGGTCTTCTTCGGCTTTGGCAGCCGCTTCGAAGGACTCGCACTTCCTTCAGAAATAAACTCCTCGTACGCCTGTTGATTGAGGCGCACGACCAGCGTCTTGTGGGAGGAGCCCACCTTTACGTCGTCGGCCTGTGACACGACTTTCTCGGAAGAGGAGAAAGAGGTCCCCAGCAGAGTCGCCAGCTTGTTTGCCATTAAAATTGTTTGATTGAAAACTTTAACGCAAACAGAACAGTGTTACAATATAGGACTTAGATGTAGTCCTAGGAGTACACTTTTGTTTAAGCTGGGTCCTTAGTGCCAATAGAGCGAGTGGTAATGCGTTGACTCCGTTGACGGGATGACAACGATTATCGGTTCTCTGAAGGTGTAGATTGCTCTGGGTGCTGGAGCTTGCCAAGAGGAGGAAGACGTTGAGTGTCTGTCTCTGCCTCTCTGGTGATCGCTGTGGATTCTGTACGTTGTCCGTATGTGTGTGGAAGAAGGAAATGATCCCTCTATTTATAGCTGGGCAGGTTGGCTGCTCATGCGCGCATATGTAGGATGCGCCGGTACGTGGGGACGCCACGTGGAGATTGCTGATGGAGGCGCATGGATGATGTGCCCTACTCGAGGGGTTGAATTCTTCATACTGCTGTTGTGAGTCGGCACGTAGCAGAGGAGAAGCTCTTTCTGTTGCTGAAATCTTGGATGAGTTGAGTCAAAGGATACGTGTCGTCGACTCATGGCTCGGAGATCTCGAATCTGATGGAAGGATGATTTGGTGGGATGCGCCTTGGATTAGGCGCATGATGAGATTTTGGCTCATGACCTTTAGGAGTCACGAACCGTTCTGGGCGCATGGCCTTTGAGGCACATGCGAGCGACTTTCCTTCTGTCTTTCGAGATCAGAGATCAGTCTGGGGTGCATGGCTTTTGAGGCACATGTAAAGCTTCAACTGAAGACTCTTCTTCTGTCTTTAGGGATCAGTAAAGGGTCTGAGGCGCATGGCTTTTGAGACGCATGCGGATGGTTTGGTGGCCACGTGGCAGTAGCCGTCAGGATAAAGTCATGATGATGCTGACGTTGTGGACGCTTCGTTTTTTGCAAAAGCTGTCAACCGTTCAGACTTGGGGAGGCGTGCTGCCAACTCTGTCAGTTCAGCATTTAATGTTGGTGACATTCGATGGACAGCTGAGTGGGCGCATTGGTTGACGTTCTACTAGGCGTATGGGGACGTATGGGGGCGTATCCTCTGTGATGCGCTCGGTACAGGGCGCATCTGTGGGAGGCGCTTGGTGTTTGAAGGGGTGTGATGCGCTGTCCAGCCGGCACATCCGACACGTCTTTAATGATGCGGCTGTTTCGCTTCTCGAGTAAATAGCTGTTTGGCTGAAGTCGAGGCGTCTGGTTCATCCATTTAATGTGAGTTCATTGCACGGAATTCGGAGAGCCATCCACTTGGCACGTGGGTTTGATCTGCCCGGCCTATAAATAGTGGCATGGAGAGAAGATTTGCTTCTCGCTCTCTCACGTACCTCTAACATGAACTTGGGTATTCGGGTGCATTCTGTTGACGAAGTGTTCCCGAGGGTGAAGATGAGATACCATGTCGTCGTTGATGCACTTGAAGGTGACTGTTACATCCAAAAGACGGAGTCGAGGGCTTCTGAGGCAGGCGGAAGGTGCCTGTTGCATCCAAAGATAGGATTGTTCGGGCCTCGTCTCCGTTGTTCCGGAAGAGCCGTAGATCGGAATGGCGGTGCTAGGCTCTTTTTTCCTTCAAAGTGGGTGTCGCCCACTCTGGTTGTGTTAAAAGCTGCTTCTTTAGCCGTATTTCGATTACGGTCTTCCTTGGTCTTTGGAGGCTCTTTCGAAGCCTTCCTCGGCCACAGATTTACGGTGCTCTTCTCTTCCTCGGTTCCAGCCAGAGGGTTAAATGCTTTGTTTAGTCGAAGCACTTATCAGGTGAGCCTGGCTGGAAGAGCGGCACATAACTGGGCTGCTGAAGGGATGCACATAACTGAGTTGGATGCACATAACTGAGCTGCTGAGGAGATGGTGGGATGCGCCTGGTTGGAGGCGCATGGTATCTGCTGTGCCTAACTGGCGGCGCATGGTGACTGCTGCGCCTATCTGGAGACGCATGGTGGCCGCTGCGCCTATCTGGAGGCACATGGAGGCCGCTGGCTGTAGACTTAGGATCTTTCCTTTGTAGAAATTCTCCTTTGTACAACCTTTTCTAGACATATAATAGACTTTTGTATATAAATAAAAAGTCATTCTTCAAATGTCTATACTTATTGACTTTGCTGTGAAGTGTTCTGTCCGAGTTCTGGCGCATGTAGTGTCTGGCGCATGGGCTTTCTTGGTTGTGAAATTCCATGCTTCTACAACAACTTCGTGGTACAACGTGTCAAGGCCAATGAATGCAACACACAAGGTGGTCCCATAAATATAGGTTTAATGTGTAAGAAAAATAATACATAGCAGAAAATATAACAAAACAGTAAGTTCTAACATGTTATGCCATGTATCGCACTTTATTTTGCATAAAGAAAATAATGAATAATGCATGAAATATGAGCTAAAATAAATAAACAGCAAATGACAAGGTGTCTCGCCTGGTATGACGCCTAGTGTGCTGCGATGATCAAGGTGGCATGAACTGCGACTTCAGTGTAACAACTACACAAGGGGACCTCTGTTGGTGGCACGGATGGTTCCATCGAGTCCAGGACGGTCCAATTAGTTAGGGACGATATAAATAAGTTCGAGATTTAGAGGAAGATAGGAATATGGCTAGCAAGGGACAAGATTGGATATTCAAGAGAAATTGGCAGAAATAAGTAAATAAAAACTATTTGAGAAATATCTTTGAAATTAAGTTTTGGCTACTCAAAATATTATAATAAATACGTGGAAAAATCCATAAATATCTTTTAGGCTAGAACTATATTTGGAAAAATATAAGTTTTGACCAAAACTATATTCTTAAAATAACATAAAGATAAGTTATATATATATATATATATATATATATATATATATATATATATATATATATATATATATATATATATATATATATATATAATATATATATATATATATATAACTTATCTTTATGTTATTTTAAAAATATATATATATATATATATATATATATATATATATATATATATATATATATATATATTTTTATATATATATATATATATATATATATATATATATATATATATATATATATATATTTTTATATATATATATATATATATATATATATATATATATATATATATATATATATATATATATATATATATATATTGTAAATATATAATAGATATATATATATATATATATATATATATATCTATAATTACATATATATATATATATATATAATATATATATATATATAACAATATATATATAAATATATATATATATATATATATATATATTCAATATTAAATACCAGTAAAACCAGACAGTAATATCAAATCCAAATAATCATAGAAGCCATAAGGAGTTCAAAGCCTAATACTATCATTTGTAAGCAATAATTGGAAAATATTACCATATTTTAATAAGACAACTAATAAAATAATACCTATAATCTATATTCCTAATAACATAATGTACGTATAGCAATTAGTCGCTACTATATACAAACAATCAACAGAGAGAAAAAAAGAAAAAATTAAATTAAATTAAACCAAAACCAAAAGAACAATGACAGGGCTGCTGCCATCTTATGTGGAAAAGGAAAGGGATTTAAGTCTTCTCTTCATGTTAACAATTTGTTAATGCTAACATTATAATAAATGATCTCTATTAAAGTAAAGGGAAATCCTTTGAAAAGAAAAGTATAGCAGCAATTGCTGTTGTTCTCTCGAGAACAACAAAGCAATACTAAATAAATAAAAATGGAAATCAAAGAAAGAGAGAGTGAACCACTCTAAAACAAAGAAAGGAAGAGGGAAGGAGCGTGAGAGAGAAAGAGGCGGAGAGGAGCGGAGGAGAGATTAGCGATCGGGAGAGAGTGAGATCGAAGGGAGGCGGCTGGAGACACTGGGAGGCGGCACGGGAGTCGGGAGCTGCTCGGTACAGTGGACGTGGCGGAGAGCTACTCCGGTGGAGGAAAGACCAAGGAGGGAGGAAGAGCGGCTCGCTCCGGGTCAGCCGGCACGGAGACGCGGAGGTACGGCGATGAGGAAGGAAGATCGAGGGGAGTTTGGGGGTTCCGACGTGGATGGAGGCGGGGTCACCCGTCGGCCGACGGAGATAGGCGAAGGGGGGTTACCGGACATCGGCGAAGGAAGGCGCGGCTGTAGTGGAAGTCGGAGAAGAAGGAGCGTGGCGAGAGGTGGTGGAGCGCTGCTCCGGCAGACAGCGGGGAGAGGGCGGCAGATCTCGGCCGGGCGTTGACTAGAGGGGTAGCCGCGCGCGGGGACGGCCGTTGTCGTCTCCGGAGGAGGTCGACGGCAGAGTGGCCTCGGCGACAAAATGTCCAGGTGGGGGTTTCCAACTCTTTCTATTTTGGTGGCGGCGGTGGTGATGCCCGTCGGGAAAGGTGGTTGGGTGTTTTCCTGTGGTGGTGTCCGGCCTTGGGGTGGTAGCAAGGCTAGTGTGGAGTCGTGGCTGCGGTCGCGGCGCTAGGGATTTGGTCCGGGCGGTGGTGTGAGTTGGTGGTTGGCATGGATGGGCTCGGATGGCTAGCGGTCGGGCTGTGAGGATGTTCGGTCGATGTCGACAACGGTGGTGGCGACGACGAATTTGGGGATGTCGGAGTGGGGTTCTGGTTGTGTGGGAGGTTCTATGATGTGGTGGTCGTGGCGAGGCTTGCCAGGTTGTGGTTGAGGTTAGGTCACAGCATGGATGCGGCGGTTGGGATGGTCCTGGTGCCTGGTGTATAGGCGGAGAGGAGACGGTTGTCTCGGTAGCAGAGGGAAGGTCGGTGAGAGGCTGGTTTAGGCGAGGCCGAAATCGGTCGGTGGCTAGGGATAGGATTGATGGTGTCGGGGTGTCCGACACGGGGAGTTAATGTATAAGTAACTAGATGGAATAAGAATTAGACATGGACACGGTACACGCACTTGTGGTGGAAATTTATGAGAATAGAAATTTATGGATGTACCTTGCCTTTTATAGGATGTGGGAATCCCCAGTTGGATAAGGATTAGGAGTAGTTTAAATACCTGTTTGATAATATGCTATTTATTTTAAATCAATTCAATAAATTTTAAATCCAAATCTAAATCAATTTAAATCTAATTAATTTCATCCTTTAGTTTAAAATCAAATAAGATAAATCAAATTTCAAATATAGATACTAATTTAACTATTTTAAATAAATCTATAAAATCAAATCAAGATTTAAACTCGCACAATAATCAAAATATATTTTCCAAAAATACTTATAATAATAATTTGAAAATTACATTATTATTTAAAAAAAACTAATAAATATTTATGAAATATGTATGCACGCAAAATATTTTTATTATTATAACTGTATAAATGAGAGGCTTTTTATAAATAATAATAAACTTGGAAATTTTGTACGATAGCTAAAAATAATTATTATATATTTTATTTTGAAACTAAAATATAAAAATGTCTTTCTAAAAATATGTACGCTCGCATATATTCGCATTCGTCGAGCAATTACGAAAAAACAAAATTTCGTGCGCGACGTAAAATGCAACTACGCGACGTACAAATACAAAATAAAAATCAGTACCAAATTTAAAAAAATAAATAGTAAAATTTAGGAATTTTACAGAAAGTTAGTTTTAGCATATGTTTAATATTTTTAAAAATTTATGACATTTGTCGTGTCACCGAACTCCAAAAATTTTGTTTACTTGTGTCCAAAAGTGTCAAAACTCCATGAATCCATATTAAACTTTATGTTATGCAATGTTTAGCATTATAAATACTATTTTAACTAATTTTTAATTTTACAGAATTTATTAATTTATTTTATTATTGTTTCAGAACTAAATTAATGGGTCGATTTGAGGAAGTCATATGTGGCATTGACATACGACCTCTTGTGAAGGGTTTCTATTGAAAATAGAATTATAGCAATATATAAATATTTATAGATAAATTTAGAATTTAAATATATTTTTTTAATTGTAAAGTATTACGAGAGGATTTGATACCTTATGTACTTATACAAGATGCAGTGTAGTAACAACGTTATGGCAACAAGGAGACGTCGATACTTATATAATTAGATATGGTATGTTGATATAGAATATTAATATAATGTATTATTATAGGTGAGCTTTGAAGGAACGACACGGACACCGGAGTTGGTCAGGCCTACCCTCAGACAGCAATTACAGGCAAGCATGCATTGCCATCGTTACAGATCTTTCTTTTCTGTCTTATTGTTTTTTATTAGCATTGCATGACGTTGGACGTCGATCTTAGTGTCCGTTTATAAACATGCCGATGTCATGATAGTGACATCGAGATTACATTAGGCATTACACATACTGACGTGTCTATTGATACGATTGCCAAAGGACACCGACACATTCGTGAGGTTCGGATGGTTTACATGACAATTCGTAGTATTGACCTCGTATTAGAATTCTAGATTCTTTATCAGTATTGCTATTACTTCCGATGACTGTACAGACTTGACATTGCTAGATTCTAGACATGGGGATTGGGAACAACTTGACAACAATTATCAGACCTATTGGTCGTGGCCCATTGTTTAGTAACCTTTATCTCTGTAGCAGAGTAAAGGATTATCATTGTCGAGAATTGATTCATTGGTGCCACGACACAGGACTAGGG